>JABSTQ010009912.1:0-164413 GCA_013358835.2 Ixodes persulcatus
CCGTTTCGAGATGCCCACTTATGGAAGCTGCCTCCCGTGTCTCGGAAACTTTGTAGTTGAAACCATTAAAGAAAAGTGTCCAAATTACCTGGAGTATGCCAAGATCTACATAACATCACTTTTACTGTGCTCTCCCTTTGCAGAACAATCTGCATAGTGGTGGAACCATAGAAATTATAGCATCTTTTATGTGGGGATGCTACAAATGTTTTAGGAGCCTTTCAGTTAAGACACAAAACACAGAAGTTAGAGAGGTACAAAGTTTAACATTTATTACCTTGAAAGCGCAATGTTTCAGCCAAATATGTCATTGAAATATAAAATGTGCCTACAATTTAAACATAGAAACACACTTCACTCAATTTAATCACGCGTCAATCTATTTTGTACCGAATAGAGCAGCGTGTCGGCTGCCCCGGGACAAGTTTGTGTGCAGTCTTTCTAGTCTCCAAGAAATGCTGGCACTTCCATCATTACGTGCACCGAAAAATCGAGGGAAAGTAAACAAACGAGAAAGTAACTGCATGGAAAGGTCTTTAATCCGTGCTTGTTTGGGGGGAAGAAGGAGGGGGGGGGGCACAAAGTTTTCTTTTGCAAGCGGGGATCACAATGACGTCGCGGCAAGAGTTGTAGCAGAATGTGCATGCCTGTTGGTTTGCGGGTGCAAGCACCATGTCTACCAAAATGGAGTTCCGGTTCATTTTGTTGTGCGGAAAACATTTCTGGCACTGCGAACTTTTAGTCAAGGCAACAAATTCTTGGCCACAGTGTGTAACCCCATGATGCTCGATAAAGATAGATCTCCATTGTGATAAACAACTCCTATCCACCAAGCAGGAGACACATTCTCTAGCAGTCAGGCTCTGCCGAGAGCCCCAGGCTCGTACCTGCAAGATACACACAAAGAAAAACAAGCATTAGACGCACAATACAGAACTGAGCAGTCGACAGAGTGCTCAGTTCTCTTATTCGGTTACTCGGCCCAGAGTAACCCAAGCTGACTAAACCCATGCTGCTACCAAGAAACAGCTGCAACTGAAGTGCCCAGACATTGTCAGGGACCATGAGTGCATGCATTTTAAGGCAAACACTCAAGCCCAATACAGCTGTGATCAAGTAAGATCCCTGTCGCACTGCAGCACAGGAATCTTCGAACAGCACAGTACCTCGGCGAGATATGCAATGAGCACAAAGAAAAAAAAACTGATCTGAAACTGTCGACACGACGCTCACAAGGAAGCTCGCAATGTCTTTGCACACGTGCAGAACAAACATCGTACCTAACTTACCTGCAAGCACCCTCAGACCCACGACCAAGACATGCGGTTAGAAAAGCAAGCATGCCATGTGGCTCAAGACAACTGTGAGCAAGGAACACCCCTAACGCTTTCAGCAACGAGGCAAACCAAGGAGCACAGTGCCCCGGCCAGCTGGTGTTATGCAGTGAAAAGAGAACATCTTGGGCAGCAAGCAACAGATGCTGCATACAGTGCATGCACGAGATTTATTATGCAGTGAAAGCAGGTTGAATGTCTGACAATCGGAACATGCACTCTGAGCAAACGCCTGTTAGTAAGAAAGGAGGGGACAGAATAGTTAGCACAACGTGGACCTCCTCAAACTGTGTCAGGGTGGGATCTGGAACCCAAACTGATGTTGCTGCAGAAAGTATGTGCGCCTCACTCGGGGTTCACATGGAACGTAATTACAACCCTGGCTGGCTTCCGAAGTGTTAGCTAAATATTAACCGCTCCGGCTTCGCAAGTGTTAGCTAAAGGGTATTTGACGGAGCATGTGGATATATCTCTCCGTGTACTGTAAGGGCCATACGCTGCATACAGAGTTTTATTGCATCTGAAAATGCTATATGCAGTTAACGGGAAAGATGGCATGCCTATGACCTATGACAAAGCTTGGCTTCTGATAAAGATCCTTGAAATTTGTGATTTAGGTGGAATATGGAAGAACGCTTTACCGTTGCTGACCGCATAGCTTCTCTCCTGCAGAGATAGTGTTGTCGGCGCTCGTAGTCTCCTTGGTCAGCAGTGGAGCAACGAGACAGGAGATGCTCAAACCTTGAAAATACACAAACACAACTGGCTACATGCACTATTGAACAGATGGGACTCAGGAAAGCATTTATACACACATGAACTGTTGATATACAGCACTAGAAAAAAATTGCAAAAAAAAAAAAATGACCGATTCTTACACATCGTTACATGCACTGAAAAGGCTTGCACCTACACAAATACTATAAAGGACTATTTGCAATAGCTCGATACTTGACGAATTTCTCAAAGCGACCCATTCACGAAAATTCAGTCGTTTGCGTTAGGTGTGACAAAAGTAGTGATCCCTGATTGTGATTATTCACCTGTACAAAGCATGCCAGACAGCTAGTGTAGCGAGTATACCTGCGGTGTTTAGTGCAAGGAGCCTTTAAACCCACCTGATAGTACCTATGGTAGTACACACAGGCAAAGACAGCGCTTGTTTTTGTCTCGCACGCGATCGCGAGAGCTGGGGGAAGCAAGGTACCTTCATGTAGTCAGCCAAGCGTTTAGACGTTAGTATTACAAGACTAAATTTTGTGAATTTGCCGTCTAGCGAAAATACAGTACCTTAATTCACTGAGATGGTGCACGCTTCACGTTTATATTTATGCGGTGGTACATATGATGAAAAATATACTAAACATACCAAATAAAAGCTAGCATAACTTACTTGGTTCTTGACATACAGAAGGACTCGAAGAAGTCCCGGCCGTCGGGTCCTGGTACATCTGTCGCACAGTGGCGGCGTACTCGCCGAGCGTCTTTCTAGACCTCAACTGCGTGCGGATGGCCCTTCGCTTCTTCTTCTTCGTACTCCTCAAGTACTGCTCACATGCAGCCGCGAAAGCAGTCAGCCGAGTCATGTTCACGGTTCTTGCATTGCTGACGTACCTTACCACACAAAGGTTCATTAGCTCAGCAATTCCAGCTTCGTACGTGGGATCCACACGAGATGCCATCCCGAAAGCAAAGGAAGGAATGAAGACGGCGCGCGCACTGGCGCGCAACCAGCGCAACGATCCCACAGATTAATTTTCATTGGACACCAGCTCGGGACCAAAGCTGCATTTGATTGGTCGTCACTTCACCGCCAGAGTGCGCTCGTGCCTGCGTGCGCCCGTGCGCGTTCGCCCGAAGCTTCACCGTCCAAACCAAACCGCACGATTCTGACTCAGAAGGCGCGCCCGGAAACAGCAAAAACGACGCGAAATGCGTCACATCCGGAGGCGCACGACCTACACGCGCAAAAAGAAGCTTTGGTTTGGAGCGCGCTTTACGGTCTCATCTTCCACGGGAAAAACACCAACCGAAGCAATGTTCGGCGGACGAAGAGCCACACCCCTCGATCTCATGACACTATGGCCTACGAGTGAAGATCGAGAGATTCCCAGATCGGGAGTCATGGCAGTTTATTCGATCGGACAACTCGTCTACGTGAGGAATTTCAGCGGAAGTCCGGCCTTTCATGTAAAACTTGAGTAGAAAAAGCTCTATGTTGTTTGGCCAGATGGTGTCATCCCTCGGAAGACGTTGGATATCAATGCCCTTGAGTGTAAATATAACGAAATCACAAAACTCTCTTTGTGTATTCTGTAACTGCCCGTGTATTTGGTAGTAGAATCTATGGTGGTGATTTGGACCTTTCACACCAGGCTCTTTTTTTTTATTTTTCGCCTCATACTCTTTTGCGGTTTCAGTAGGCTTCAAGAATCTTTTGGAACGGGGACGCTTCACCTCAACAAGGCCATTTGTTCCAAGCCGTTCATCAGGGGATGCTGCTAGAAATCCGTCCTTTATATTAATAAATAAGCCGCACTTTTGCACTGTGCAGTTTTTCTGTTCCACGTAGAGTTGTAAAGCATCATCCTCATTGATTTTACCATATTCTGTTGCGGGTGAAGAAAAGTCTTTGGGTACACGATACTTAAAACAAGTCTGGCACTGTACGTTGTGATTCGACACCCACTAATGTCGTCATCCTTATAGAGCCTCATCAATTAATCATTACCTCGTCACCTCATATTGCTCTTCGTCAACAGTAAGTACAATAGGCTACCGCCATATTACAATCCAAGAATTGAAAAAATTAAGTCGTGCAGTCCTTCATTATGTTTATTTTTATATAACGTTACTACGTTACATTACCTCGAGACGATCGACGTCCATCGTCGATCTTCAAATAGACATGTATATAAATTAGACGCACAATCACAAAAAACACAGCGTGCCGCCTCTTTTCTTTGGATCGTCTTTTTGAAATCAGCACAAGCTCGCGTGTTCTCTCTTCTGAGACGGTTAGAACGGTCGCACATAAAACCCGCGTTTCTCCTACCCGACCGCTTCCTTCTCTCATTATGTGTAGTTGGTTATAACTAAATAAGCTATAATAATGGTGTATTATTCATATTTAGTTTCAGTTTCAGTCACGGAAAAAGAGGTTCCCGGGCACTAGTGCCACTAGCAGGAACAATGAGGAAGAGGCAGGTGTCAAAAGGTAGCGGCTTGTGGAACCCACGGGGCTTACGTCATGGCCCCTTCAGGTATTACAAGCTCCTTGAACAAGGGCATGAATAGTGTCATTAAATAAGCTACGCTTCAGAGTAACAACACTTGGCCATATCGTGGCGTAAAATCATGGTTGCCAGTGATCTGAAGCTTTATCTAAAATCACAGGAAACTCTTTTCTGTCCTCCACAAATGTTTAAACAGTCCGCGACAGAGCAAAGCAATGTTGCATCAGCTTCCTAACACCGGATAAAATGCTGAGGAAGTCGCACTTTTGAATCACGACGATCGGCAGTTGCGTTTGCTCTGCACTAGACCCGAAATGGCGGCTCACACAACAATGTTAGGGAACGGAGTGCCGATACTCCAAGCGCAGCTCACGTAGTGGCTCTAGGCATGAAGTGAACTCGGGTGTATTCTTTTCCTTTTCGTCTTTATTGTTTATTGATTTCAATCATATCGAATAATCAACACAATATATCACACTACGCTTGTGTAATTATTTATCTTAGATTTATTAACCTGACCCAGTACTTAAACAATTTATTTGTCGATAGTAAATCTTCCAATATATTTTCTAAATGTGAAGGCAAAAATACACGGACACTGATGATGATACAAACGCCAACGCCACCCTCGAAAATTTCTTGAACTTTAGAAACCAGCAGTTTGTCTGCCGTCCGGCAGGTAGCGCAATAAAACACCCAAACAGTTTTTAATTGTTTTTAAAACTAACTAAGCTCTACACCTATCAAGAAACCAAAGCAAGATCATTGTGAAAGTCTAATACATCGCAATGTTTATCTATTCCATGCAATAAATATTATTAGATGCCAATAAATCTGTTTCATTTTCATAAAAGCACATCTAAAAAACCGGCAATCATGTTTGTGTCCATCCCCAAACTAAAATTAGATATGTTTACTGAAAACAAAAGCTGTTATTTTGTATATCAGATATTAACCCTTCTTTATGACAACATGATTACCCATCGAATAGTCTAAATATAGACAAATGTGATTTTTTGTGTCTAAGATGGATGCAATTTTGCGTGAACTTTATGCATTTTTTTAGAGAAACCAAATGTGAAATTGCGAAAAAGGGCTTCGCTATGCAAAGTAGCACATATTTAATGGTCTCTGCATAAGAGGTTAACCAATTGTGTTGACAACCCATACCGGTGCATTCGTACTACCAAACGATGTTAGTCTGATGTTACCATTTTCATTGGTATTTACGCGAGTCTTACAGCAAAAGTTATACGTCAATCCTAATTAAAATTAACACACGTTTGTAGGTTTTATATATCAATAGCTATAGGGAGTTTCAAAAACAAATATGCCACTGTTGTCCAGAAAATAGCTCGTGAATATGCTTCCGTAAAGCCAATTTTCCAAGAGGTCGATTTCTGAAACTAAAAAGAAAATGAAAAAAAGGGCCACGCTGTGCAAAGAAACCACTCTTTATCTAGAAACCGTGAAATTTTGGAGCAAATTTCTCTAACGGTAAACTCTCCCCATTTGTACTACCGAACCATGTATGACCAAAAACACCAATATTCGCAGATCCTCCCCGATCTCGCTTTTTGCTTCAGAAATATATATTATATATCCAAATGAGGCCCATTGCCTATTCTATAAGGTGACATGAGTTAAATATTTTTAGGTAGTGACTAAGCGTCAGAATCGCGCTTCAAACAAGGGCACATATTGTCATTTTTCATGGCCGCCTTGGGACCGCAGCCTTAAAGGAGCGATGCAACAATTTTTGGACTTGGCGCAAATACCGCTTAGAACGAATCCCTGACGTTTTTCACCCCACGCAATAGAAGTTCCAGAAAAAGAATTAAAGAAAAACGAGCAGCGTTCACCCCCTCAACTCGCAGCCAGAGCAAGCGGCCACGTGATCTGGAGCCGATTATATGCCGCCAATGTTGATCATAGCCACGCGCTGGGGTTGGCAAAGCACAGGACACGCGCTGAGTTCCCAACGTTGTTATGGTTCGGCTATTGTCGTCGTTGCAGCGATTGGACACGGGCCACTACCCGAATGCTTCTCGAGCTAGTAATTATCACGAGCCCAAATCGAGTGATCACGCAGTGCTCGGGTCCAATCTATGAACCGCATTCAAATATCGTCATATGGGTGTACTGCGATCCCCACGTTACGCCATCAAATTTCGCAAAGGAGAGATGGAATGAAAATGATCGCTTTTGTCCTTGAAATTACACCGGAACAAAGGAGTTTCTTGGCCAGTGGTGTTGCGTGCGAGTATCCTTGAGTCCCACTTGTGCCAGTAAGCTCGTGTAAAGTGAAAAACATTCCAATTGAATATCGTTGCACCGCTCCTTTAAGATTCCAGGCTAACGGTTGTGCTGCACTGGCTAAATTGCTCATCCACGGCTGAAAAGAAGCACAGACATTAGTTCCGAGAATACACAGAAAGAATAAAACACATGAAGGACGAACACAGACACACACAGTTCTTTCATCTGTGTATTCTGTAGTTTTCAACGCGCTCTGCTACGTGCACATTAGTTCCGAGGTATGAGACTTCATCCTCGTCGGCTGTCTTATCGTTAGTTTTGTATTTCTATATTCAGGAGGTATACTTCGTTTCACCTTATGTGCGAGCGAAGGCAAAGCTGGAAGCGCGAGCACGAAAGCTCCGTGCGTTCAGGCTTTGCTCGAGCGCGCGAGCTGGGGAGAAACGCAAAAAGCGCTGGTCTCGCGCTTCTAGCTTTGGTTTCGCTCGCAGATAAGGTGAAACGAAGTATAGTACTTCTTCGTTGACTTCCCGGGCCGTTGGTCTCCGTTCTCCGTTTTCCTTGGCTTGCCTATCCTTAATTTTGTATTTATATATAAAGGAGGTAATTTTTTTTCGTTGGCCTCCCGGATCTTTGGTCATCGAGGAAAAGTTATCTCCTGAATATGAAAATACAAATTAACGATAAAAAGTTGGAAGACAACGGAGTACGAAGACCAGCTATCCGGGAGGCCAACGAAGAAGTTACCTCGTAACTATATTAATACAACGACGAAATGCAAAGACCAACGATTCTGGAGGCCAAAAAAGATGTTATCTCCTGAATATAGAAACACAAAAATAAGGATAGGACAGCAGACGAAGAGGAAGTTGTAAATCTTGGAACTAATAGGTGGGGAAGAAGTTTATCTTCAGTAAGGGGTTGCTAGTTCAGCAGTCACGCTTGTCCTTTTTTTCTGGGTCTCTCTTCATTTTTCCACCACGGTCCAGCTGGCATCTTTCAGAAGCATGAATTACCAACGAGCTCAGCTACAAGCAGTCACAATGATATGAAGACTTTAGATCACGTTTTAAGAGCCTCCACATTAGACAGAATTATTAATCGATTTAATTTCGCCGCTTGACTGAAATGCTTAAGCGGTGCATAGCCCAGGTTGCATTGCCACCGAAGTTGTGTGCAGAAAGCTTTCGCAATAAAAAGAGTAGCTAAAAAAAATTTGCACGTAAAGTCACATTCAAATGTCAAAATTTGTGGCATATTTAGAGTCGTTCAGAATGTGTTTTTTTTTTTTTTTACTATAATTTTAGCTTACTTAAATTCGAGCGTGCACTTAAAGCACTAGTGTGGTGTGGAGCACAGTGAGGTGTGGAAAGTATCAAAGCGTTTTACCGGGCACGATTTTGAGTTTATCAGTTAATGAAACAATTCTCCTGCGGTGCCAAAGATGGCTCCTCGACGGAGAGTCACTTTGATGGTGGTCACGAAATTTAGTTGCTATTACGACTAAGCCGGTATATTGCAAAACATGTCACAATACGAAAAAGGTTCCTTGGGGTTTCTGTCTTAATTACTAAACAAATATAGAAAACCTTTATTGAAGCGTCATTGCGTTTAAAATTCCACTCACACTGCAACACACTTGCAACAGACCTATCGCGAACATTCCGAAGGGCCGCGAGCGCGCAGTGAATTATGTGAACGTCCTGTATGATGCTCCTATCGACCTCGTAACATTGGGGAGAATGTCAGAGAGAGAGTGAAAAAGAAAGAGGCAAAGAGTAGGAGTAACGAAAAAATTGTCAAGGTGCAGGCGAGCTGGTGTATGTTGATCATGATGTTTTAAAATCCTGAGACTGGGAAGGAAAATGAAGAAAAATTGTAAGACAGAAAAAAGGGGACAGGACAAACGTTTGGCAGTAACCTTTTGTCGCGCTGTAGTCTGTCTGTATTGTTCGGAATGTTTTTTTGTCAAGAGGTCACTCTATGTAGTGTGAGTTTCTAGATTAGCTTTTGGACGGTTCTTGTTCTTTTGTTCAGAACGTCGGTACAGAGTACAATGGTTTACTCTTGCGGTTTAGAAGGTCTTTGTGGAAAGAGAGAAGTGTATCGGTGAGAGGTGACGGTGACCTTGGGAGATGGCTATAAAAGCTGTGAACGGAATAAATTTTGTTAGCTGAGTTTGAGACGTTTGTCCTGTCCCCTTTTTTCTGTCTTACAATTTTTCTTCATTTTCCTTCCCAGTCTCAGGATTTTAAAACATCATGATCAAAGAGTAGGAGCTTCGCGTTGCTGCCCTCTCCCATCGCTGGCAATGCTTCCCACGTCTGCTGCAGCCGGCTCTATACAGTCAGTTCCCAGAATTCCTTGCGACGTGGGTGGATGGTGCTGACCTATTGCAAATTGTCTATTCTTCCTCATATGTTTATTCCACGTGACGGCGACACCTCGCGCTTACCTGGGTTCTGTATGGCATCCCCTGTATATCATATAGAATGAATGTGAGTCGTCTTCTCCTTTTAGGTTTTATTGGGCTGTCGTGTAGCTCTCACCGGGGCATTGGAAACTTCATCTTGCAGGGCTTCACCATCGTATATGAATCCTGATAGAACACGACGTTTATGCGCGCCCACGCGCACATATAATAAGGGCATCAGATGTCATTGTGCGTATATTCAAACCATTGCCGCGGTCATTCGACACTGGAAGTTATATACCGAAGAAAGGCCGCAGAAATCCTTACGCAAACAACCGATTGTAAATTCTATGAATGTTGAGCTATACGTGTGCAGCGATGAATGGGCCTGAGTGATAAAGCCAGTTTAAAAATATGCTTGCTGAACTCGCTAAAATAAGCTACGCAACAGCTCATATAAGCACAGAATAACAATATTTTTAGTTGTGTGAAAGGTATCAGTGTTATGTACTCGCAAGAAATCCCAGAACTTTACATATTACAGCGATCCCACCTCTAAATTATTCTTTGGCACTCGCGTCTCGCTTTGTTAGACTTATACTCTACTCTACTGCGTCTTCAATAGTTTTTTTTTTTTACCAAATGAAAATGGCCAACCTACCTTTTCATCTTTGCTTATCTAAATCGCTCCTCCTTTCTTAATTTTCTCGTTTTTTTCGCCTGTCATTAAAAAAAACTTACAAATGATCTGATTCGCCAAATCTTAATTTTTCACTCTTGGAAATTCTGGTTTCTGAACCGAAAAAAATATACAATAAATACTGATAGATGATGCAGGGGATGGGAGCATGCAACGTTGCAGCAGGTTTGCTTCAAACACATCCCTGTCACGCTTGAGCGGTAGTAAAGTAAACGAAACTGTAGTCACTGAGAACTTGAGGGAGCGCAAGGCAAGGATTATTATGTTCGCGCTTGCTGCTTCGCGATTCGCTCTTCGTCGTTCTTATTGGCGAATGCGGCAATCCCATTGGCTGCCTTGCGATAACGTCATGCACGAGACTCGCCACACCCTCCGCTTTCTAAGCTGACAGTGACTATGGTGTAGCCCACAAACTGGAATGTCAGGAAGAGCACGAAAACCTCAACGACCTCTAACATCTTAAACAATGTCTCTCCAGTCCAGCACAATTTTGTTTTCACTTATTAAGACGTTTCCACGCAGTTGGCATTCGAGGAAGCGCCCCCACACCGTTGATTCTTTGTTTTGGCGTGCGTCTCTTGCAGTTCCCTGAAAAACAAAGAAAAAAATATATTTAGTTCATGTTCGTTCTGCCAACATGAATCGTATAAAAGTATACCCTCTACCTGCTAGAAGAGACACGAGGCACACACTCAAGCACAAAGGTCCTTAGAAATGGAATCTCCGGTCGTCGAGGGGATCCTATTCATTCTTGAACCGCCTAAAGACACGCGAGCTCTGCTTGAAATGCCCATTCGCCGCTACGCACGACATGGTCTCCAGGTTTTATTAGTGTCTTCCCTAGACAATAAAATTACTATTACTGGTTTGATTTAATCTTGGTGTTTAAACCGAAAGACAGGGAAAATAATTTGAAGATATATTAGAAGAAACATAAGAAAAGTGACAGACAAGCTTTTTAACAGACACTTCAGACTGTTTCCGGTGTATGGTTGCTGTCGAACGAGCCATTTGTACTTAATGCAAAGAGCCCGTCGCCAAGAGACCTGCCGCTAAACTACCATATGCTTTGCGCATACAAAAACGTCTTGTTTTGTTTTGTTTTTTTCTCAAAAATACTGATTTCTTTGCGTGTTGAGGTGGGGTCTGAAGGTTAGTATTACATCGATGTACTTTCACTGTCAAAGACAGCATGTAAACACCATGAAGGAGTGTGTCACTCGTATAGGGACAATATAAAAATTAATCCAGGCACAAGTATTATGCCTGGCAATTCAGGCAAGAAGAATGACGAACAATGACCTATTAAGCATTATTTTTTTCTTAATGTTACTTTACTTTTATGGCCTACAAACTCAATTCCTTTGCACATTTCCTCGCGAAAATGTGCAAAGGGATTGAGCGCCGAAATACTCTGCAAAAATACATTATCTATATAATTACACTCCCGAAGGAATAACTACTACTACCTTTCAAAGAGATGATGGTGGCATCCAGCAGTTTGAGAACCACTCGCCCAACTTTTAATTATGCACCTATAACATATCCGTCTGCCACGTCTAAAAAAAAAAAAAACTTCGGGAACCCTTGACAATTTACAAGAAACGGCGAGGGATGCCCCTACACGAGCTCGCTCATTCATAGAAGTGGCATCGTAAGAGCAACACGTCTCGCCTTGTTGGCACTCTATATGGGCCCGCAACCGACACCACAAACCGGGGTAAGTCATCGCTGAGGGCGCCCTGTTGACCCACAAGAGGCAACGTCTTCACTCGACTGAGGTGGGCTACCAGAGCGGGATTGCCTAAGGGCTCCTCTTAACGTTTCGTATGCCTTTTTCCACCGCCGAGGTCACCGAGCAGAGCAAAAGAGCACGCCTTCCAGCCGGCGGAAGTGCACAGCTAAACGGAGCGTTACACGGATTCTCCGGAATTCCGGGTCGAAGGA
The DNA here is from genome assembly GCA_013358835.2 of Ixodes persulcatus. Lineage (NCBI taxonomy): Eukaryota > Metazoa > Arthropoda > Arachnida > Ixodida > Ixodidae > Ixodes > Ixodes persulcatus. The sequence goes on from JABSTQ010009912.1 coordinate 11,890, forward strand.
AAACACGGAGTATAATTTTTTTCGCGGTCAGGTTGAGGTTGCACTTGGTGGTACGCTGCAGTATTTTTTTTTTTTTTTTATAGCTTAAGCTTTATTTTTATATATTTATGTTTTTATAGTTTTTATATGCAGTGAATTACTGAAGCCTGTGGGTTTTAAATAGTATGAGATAGGCGAGTTTAATTTAGCACCACCACATGGACTATGTTCATGAAGCCTCGTTTGCTTTAAAGGGACACTGACACTACCAAAAAAAAAAAATTTCTATTTATTTTTTTCAGACAATTTATTAAGGTGTCAGAAGACTCCCAATCAATATTTTGCTAAAGACTCACGTATATTTTTTTAATAAAGTAAAAAAAACGCAACTGCTCGAAACCGATACCGAAACAGGACTAGGGAGAAAGAAGAAATATAGAGGAGGAGAAAGTTACCGGAAATCACGTAACTGTGCAACTTTTTTTTTTTTTTTCAGTCAACGTACAATTAGCTTTTTAGAAGCCACAAAAAAATGGGTATCATTTTTTTCTCTCTTTTTAGAATTGAGTGAGTGCCTTCTATGACCCACGACTTTGATTATCTTTGGTGGTTGTGTCTGAACCAGTATGGAAAACTGGCACGTGACCACAGGAGAAGAGAGTAAGCGCGACTCAAACCGGTCAGTTCTCGATTGGCGGTTTTCGGGCGGAAAGAAAACAAATTTCGAGCTGCAAATTGTGTTCTGGGTAGTTGGGATCTCGTATGTTGTTTACAAATAAAAACCTTGGCAAGCATAAATACCCTGTGAGTGTCACCTTGAGAATTGTACCTATGCCGTTTCAAGGGTTTTGCACTTTCTGCATCTGTGCTGGCCAAGCAGAGTAAATTGATTGGGTTTGATAAAGCTTGGGGTGAAAAAAAATACAGACCGCGTGACAGGGACAGCGGTTTGATTACTGTATTAAAAGTTTGTTTTCGGTGACCTCGTAGCTTCGGGTGATTCGTGGCATGCCATGAGTTCATTTTCATTTATACATTGCTTTCTCGCTTCATTATTGTCAAGGTCCATTGAAAAAAGACAAGTGTCTGCGTGACGTTCGAGATCCATTAAATGCTTTTTGTCTGTTCGTTTCTTGATTACAAAAACGTTCCTCGCACGTTCTTTTTTATATATATCTTATAAAATGGGGGAACTTTATTGTAAACGGGTCTAAATATCCAGTAAATTGTTTTATTGATTTTAAGGTAAAGCGATGCCTAGGAATCCGCACACCCCTATTGAAAAATCCTGTAAAATTTTATACAGGAATCTTATAGGAAGGCGTTTCCTGTACACTCTTCTAAAGGAAGTCCTGCAGGAAACAGTTTCCTGTAAAAATATTTACAGGAAATCTTAAAGGAAGGTGTTTCCTGTACATTTTTCTACAGGAAGTCTTACAGGAAGCCGACTCCTGTAAAAAATGTTTACAGGAAATCATAAAGGAAGGTGTTTCCTGTACAATTTTCAACAGGAAGTCCTATAGGAAGCCGACTCTTGTAAAAAATGTTTACAGGGAATCTTAAAGAAAAGCATTTCCAGTAAACGAAATCTTAAAGGAAGGCGCGTTTCCTATATACATTTTTCACAGGATCTCTTATGGGAAAGCATTTCCTATATATTGCTATAAAGGAAGTCGAACGAGAATTCATCTTCTATTTATGTCTACGGGAATATGATGGGAAGTCGAATCCTGTAAGGTCCTAATACGTGAAGCCAAACCAAGTTCAATTTCCGTTATGCCATGAGAGCTCCTGCAAGAACCCTCACAGGCGCTGCCGGCAAGTGCAGACGAAATTCCCTTGATGCAATTCACGCTTACAAGTACCGCCAACCATTTTTGTGGAAACACGCAAGACACGCGCCAGGAGCGAGTGCTCCGTTGCCATTCGCTTCCAAGGGCCGCTCATTTCAGTGCTGCGCCGACAACTGCTCCCAAGGGCCGCACGAGACACGGGCCTCCTGCACTGTCGCATTTGACGCTACTTGCAAGACAAATGCAAACACATCGAAGGGCTAGCGGTTGTACTCTACTGGCTCTATTGCTCGTCTACAGCTGAGAGACAAGTCTACAGTTGTGGCAGACTAACGTCGGGCAGTATAAACACACACACAAGCACAAATGAAGAATGTACGCAAAGGTATCTGACGAGCTTGCTGTCTCTCGGTGCTTTTGAAGTAAGCACGAGCGATTGTAAGCCTGCTTTTGTTGTTTGTTGCATTTTTTGCAAGGCTTGTAAGGCAGGCACAACTGCTACACCTTGCCACAGATCCGATGCAGAGGCAATAGAGCATTTGACGCTACTTGCAAGACAAATGCAAACACATCGAAGGGCTAGCGGTTGTACTCTACTGGCTCTATTGCTCGTCCACAGCTGAGAGACAAGTCTACAGTTGTGGCAGACTAACGTCGGGCAGTATAAACACACACACAAGCACAAATGAAGAATGTACGCAAAGGTATCTGACGAGCTTGCTGTCTCTCGGTGCTTTTGAAGTAAGCACGAGCGATTGTAAGCCTGCTTTTGTTGTTTGTTGCATGGCTTGTAAGGCAGGCACAACTGCTACACCTTGCCACAGATCCGATGCAGAGGCAATAGAGCATTTGCAGTATTCTCAAGCACCCCGGCCCGCACTCAAGGAATCATGGGAACGGTGTTCCTTCAGCTCTCTAGTGATCACTAATTTTCGACCAACTCCATGGTTACACAGTTTTTGAGCGTAATTCGAGGTCACCCTGAACAAGCGCCTGATATACCCCAAGTACCTGTCATATCACTTTTAAAATTGCTCGTCAACGTCAGCATTTTTTATACTGCGCATGCGATCCACCTTTCAACCTGGCTGAGCTGCAGAAATCTCTTACAATATTATCATTCTGGTGATTCTTGTTTGAGCAGGAATTGCTTAAAAGGCCGATAATTCACAAAAACAAAAACTAGGATTTAGCTCGGAGTCCGCGGGGCTGTTTATAGCATTTTTTAGCGTTTCTAACTAAATATCAGCATGATAATAATGTAAGAGATTTCTGCAGCTCATCCAGGTTGAAGGGTGGACAGCAAGCACAGTATCACAAACGCTGACATTGAGGAGAAATTTTAAAAGCGATATGACAGGTCATTGGGTATATCAGGCGCTTGTTCAGGGTGACTCCGAATTACTTCGGGTGATTCGTGGCATGCCATGAGTTCATTTCCATTTATACATTGCTTTCTCGCTTCATTATTGTCAAGGTCCATTGAAAAAAGACAAGTGTCTGCGTGACGTTTGAGATCCATTAAATGCTTTTTGTCTGTTCGTTTCTTGATTACAAAAACGTGCCTCGCACGTTATTTTTTATATATATATCTTATAAAATGGGGAACTTTATTGTAAACGCGTCTAAATATCCAGTAAATTGTTTTATTGTTTTTAAGGTAAAGCGATGCCTAGGAATCCGCACACGGACTCCCCTTTTGCTAGTTGAAGCGCGTATGCTATGTTCGAAAAGCCCTTATTGTACCCCGAGCAGTGGAAGCAAGCCCTCGTGGATTATGATTGAATATTAACAATACAGCTCAATAGCCACCAAAGTCTGTAAACAGCGAAAGTTAAAGATCGGTTTTTCGTCTAATAATATTCTCTTTTTTTTTTTTTTGTGACGGATACAAGCAAACTTTTGAACCGCCTGTTTGTTTTGTAGTCTATCGAAGTTCGTCAGGTTCCTTCGCTAAAGCAAGATCGAAATGTTTAGGTTTGTTGATTTTGTCTACCGTTAAACACCCGTAATGCACTAAATCTGCCGACAATTCGCAACTTTCAACGCTGCCGATAGTTTCCATAATTTTCGCTAGGACTTCGAACTTGTGCAATGACAATTCCTAACGTCCCTGCAGTTGGAAGGGTCTCTACTAAGCGCGTTAAGTATACCTTCTGATATAGACACGGTTGCAACGTGCCCACGAATCTCCATCTTCTCTGTTTTGTAATCAAGGGATCTAGGCGTCCACGGAACCGATGGCTGCAGTTACAGCCCGAAGAAGTCTGCAACGATGTGCAAAGACAGCAATTAGCGATGATCCCCACGGGCTAAAGTCTTTTCCTAACACTTGACACCAACATCAAAATCCCGTGATAGTCTAGCTGTCATATCTTAAATGTGATGACTGTAGTAAGAAATCACAATATCAAATAAACTTCTCTTCAACAATCGCCCTTATGTCTGAAGTTAAACAGAATAATCTGTTTATGGCGATTGGCAGATGCTTCTATTTCTCTTAATATGGTAATAACAAAAACGTCCAAGTCCACTGTGTGTGAGCGGCCATTTACTTTAGCAGCAAACAAGCTTCATCGTTTTTTTTTTTTTTTTTTTGCATTGGGTTATAGTTGGGACAAGTGTCAACTAAACCTAACATTGAACTTTGCATCTCTGGAAACGCTAGCACTGTCAGCTCTAGCTATTAAATCATTAATATTGTAAAAAATGTCGTCAAAAGAATACATATTCTACTGCATTTTTACTCTGTGAGTTTAAGAAAAACTCGGGTTAGAATCGGGAAAAATCATTTCTTTCTACCGGCAGTTTCTCCGAAGAACAACCAATGACTTGGGCTTTCTGAATATAGTAGCATGTATAATAAAAATAAAGGAAGATACATCGGTGGATCCTTTTGGAATGCGTTAGCGTGGCCTTTGGGAAACGCTAACGCTGACCCCTTCACTTTTCTCTTTTGGCTTTCTCTTCAGCTTCCTCTATGTCTTGCTGCCTGTTTTTGGCTTCGTTACGGGGTCAGTGTTAACGTTTCCCAGAAGGGGACTTCTGTGGCGTTTCCCGAGGATTATGCTAACACATTCTCTAAAGATCCGCCAATAGATCTTCCTTTATTTTTATTTTTTTTTTCGGTGAAGCGGGTTCGTCAAGTCCGCTTCGCCCCAGCCTCTGTCGCACGCAGACCCGCGTCGGCTTGCCTCTGCTTGCACCGCATTTCGGCCAGCCGAGCTAGGCGCTGCTTCCGCTCTTCTGACTCGTTCGCCCGCCTTGCAAGCTTAGCATGGCGCTGCTTTCGCTGTGTTCACCGGTGTCCCCCGCGCTCATTGGCTTCCGCCCCGTGACGTCACCTCCTTCTCGCCTTCGTCCCTCACTACTCCCCTTCCCTCTACGCTGCGAGCTTCCCTTTCCACTGCTTTGTCCGCAGACGGACGGCGTCAGCTTTTCCCGGTCACCTAGGTACTAATGCTAACGTAGTAATAAGAAAATGAAGCGCGCGTTCAGTTTAGCCGCAAGTTATTATATTGGGATGCATAATCAACCTTTAAATTATTCTGTAGACTTCGAAAAACGTTCGTATGTTCTTAACAGTTTGAGGAAGTTGCTTTTTCTTGTAAAGACAATTTGTAAAGACCATTCCCTTGGATTCATAAAGCACAATCTTAAACAAGCACCCACTCACTTACGTAAACTAGCTTATATCACTCTAATCCACCCCAAAATTGAGTATGCTTCTGTCATATGGGATCTTGAGCAAGCCTACATTATAAGTAACATCGAGTTCCTGCAAAACCGTGCTGCGCGTTTCATTTGCTCTGACTGTTCTCCATTTTCCAGTGTCACCGCATTAAAAACTCAAGCTGAGTTGCATGACCTATCACGCCGCCGTAAACATGTCCGTCTGTCATTATTTAACAAGCTCTATCACCATGCATCGCTTCACGACGATTTTTTTTAAAACACTGCCCATTATTTTTCCACATCGCGATCATTCATTCAAAGTAGCGCGCATCACATGCCACTCACCTAGTTACGCACGAGCATTCATACCACGGACCATAATCGACTGGAATAACCTACAGGCTCACATTGCAACTGAACTAGATATGTCTAACTTTCGAGAGCTCGTGCTTAGTTATACTAATACTTAGGTTCTTTTGTATTCCTTGTTCTCATATTGTCTGTATAACTTTTGTTCTATTTGTGTGCTATATATTGGCTTGCACCCCCCCCCCCCTATGTAATACCCTCATACAGAGGGCCTTTAGGGGTATTTTGAATAAATGAATAAAATCATGCAACCCAACTTCACGACGTTTGATAGCAATTACTCATTACGTTTCACGTAAGCATCAACGTTAAAAGATTCAGTATAGTAACCGCGGGATGTTAAAAATTTCTGTGACGTTCCTTCGTTCATTGTAGTCTGGTGTTTTCATATATGCACATCACCCCGCAAGATTCCTACAATATAGAGTCGCAAGTAACTGAAGCAAAACTGTCAACACTCATATTCGCCCGTGTGGTTTAATCGACAAAAATTTACATTGAGCCATAAGTATCTAAACGTCTTTTGACCTGCAAGAGCGAAACCATAACGAGATCGTCCTGATCGACGATAAACATACGGCGGAACCATGTTTATCGGTTTTTGTAGCACATCCAACGCACGAGGCTTTCGGTCCCAAGGCTGTTTCGAATTGTCGATCACGTCACTTGTTCAAAACTTTCGAAAAATATATTTATAACGACAAATAGCATCATAAATATATAATGAGCAAACATAATGCGCCTTCGTCAATCATAATTAGAATAATTTTATTTGTTCTTAATATTTAGCCCTAAATGTATTATTAAACATTTCTCACATTTTAAACTTTACTGTTGAATACCTTTAGACAAGGCAAAAGTAAATCTACTTTTCCCTTGTCTAAATATATTCAACAGTAAAGTTTAAAAATGTGAATAGATTTTTTAACTCTTCACACGCCTCAACGACAAATGCGATTCTGCTCACCGTAGCACGGCGCCCAGTGCCAAGCATGCTCGAATGAATGGAATGGGCCGCATGCTGGCCAGCGCCTTGAGAACAAACTGGGCCGTCGAGGCGGCCGCCGCTTGCTGCTGCTTCTCCAGACTCCTGCGCACTTTTCCGCTCTGATGATCCTTGAACAGTCTGTCCAGGTCGAGGTACTGACTCGCCTGAATGATGCTGCAGGTAGTTAAGAGAAAGACAATGTTTTTTTTTTTTTTTGTTTTTTCCTTTTCACCGACATGCTACATTATGCCCACTCGGTCCCTCATGAAAAAATAAATGATGATGCAATGTTCAAGCAGCAAACAAGGCAAAAAGTTAGCAGAAGGTGCTCCGCCACCTGTTGAGTTAGTATGGCAGGTTATATTCTAACCCTACTCCTTGTATATTACTCACTCGGGCCCTCAAGAAAAAGTAAGTGATGATGTTAATGAACACAGAACAAGGCAAAGAGTTAAGCGAGAGTGCTCCGGCACCTGATGAGTGAGTATCACATGGTGTTCTAATTCAACCCGTTCGGCCCTTAAGAAAAATTAAGTGATTATGATGATTATGATGATAATACTAATGACGCAATCTATAAACAAAATCAAGACACAAACTTGGCAGAAGACAGATGAGTCAGGGTTCATACTAATCACACCCCTTCAATAATATCCAGTCGCGCCCATAAGGAAAGTGAGCGATGTTGATTACGACGGTGATGATGATTATAACAATGCGATCTACAAACAAAAAACAAGGTACAGAATTAGCAGAAAGCGCTCCGGCACCTGTTGAGGTAGTACGGATCCTCTTCGCTAGACCCCGGCTGCCCCTGTCCCCTTCTGCGGTGGGGTCCGATGCCTCCGCCGTGCGCGTAGGGCAGAGGCAGCGCGTGGCCGCCGTGGCCGAAGACTGGCACACGCCACACGGTCTGCTTCGGCGGGTGCTTGCCGACCGGTGCGTGGGGCAGCGGAGGCACGGGCAGGGGCGACAGCGGCGAATGGGCCAAGACAAAGAAAAGGATGAAACTGGACGCCGCCAACCACACGGGCAGGATGTGGCGGACCAGGACCACGAGGGGAAGGCCCAGCTCTGAAAGGGAGGAACGAATTGCTACACCCAAACTCACGTTTGTGACGTCACACTAATGCAATAGCAATTGATTTGTACCGACGCACGCACGGTTGCTTCAACAATGGGAAAAAAAATGTTCTCCTGCGCGTGCGCATTGTCTACAGCTCATGTGGGTGGGTGCTTGTTTATAAACTTGTCTGCGTATTTGTGGGTTCGCTGAACGATTGTAAGTTCGGGTCCTTCTTTTTCTTTTCTCTTTCTTTTTTTTTTTAACATTTCAACGCAACCCTGAAACTGCAGGAAGCAAAAGACGACACACACACAAGGTTTCCAACCCTGTTTCGGCTGGGTTAGAGATTTTGCGTGTGTCTGTCGTCTTTTGCTCAGTGTAGTTTTCGGGTTGCGTTATGTCTCATTTTCACCAGCTCGTTGGCGCCTTGACTTTCTGTTCATTAACCTTTGTATTTTCTTGTTGTTGTTGATTTCTTTTTTTAAGTTAGAGGTTGCCTTTTCTGTGAGTACAAGCAAATAAAAAGACTTAAATTAAGCTATGGCCCATGCATTTCCTGGGGCATTGACAGTGACGTGTTAAAGACGGAACGTTTTTGAGCTTCATTAAATACAATTGATTGGCTCTTTGTGTACATTGCAGGAAAGCGAATTTCGCACATCTTTTTTATGTGGGCCAATAGACAACGAAGATATATGTCTTGGTAGCATTCACTGCTCCCTAAAGTCCGTCAAAATGTAGAGTACACAAGGCAGTAACTATACTATATCTCTCTGAGCACGCGATGAATCGAAAGCAATCAGATTCAATTATCACTACTCATACGCTCAAGGACACCTTTATGTGAAGGTCTATTAATGCAACAATCATGGCTCATTCGCAGGCTATAAATAAGGAAACGCATGTCCTCGCTCGTTTTCCTCCGACAAAGAGAACGCTTCAGCGGTGCGAGACAAAACTCCCATCACTCAATCGGTGACAGCCGCCCACGACGGCTTCCTTAAAAGAATCCAGGTCGCGCCCATAATCTCCGCTTTCTCTCCCCGCGAACATCGGCCACTCTCGTCGTTGTCAGTTTGCGGTGACACGTGACTTTCTCTAACCTCGCCCTCAGCTAACCTAGTTTGATTGATGGCACACGTTTCGGGAGTGTTCTTTGACGATGGTCTAAACTAGCAAAAGAAGACCTTGGAATTTCCGAACTTGTGAGAGGGTATTATTGCGCAAATAACGCGGAAATGTTGCGAAAACACGAGAAAAATGTAGCGTTAAAACAAAATGGCCGATAGAAGAATTGCCCATTTCATCGGAATGTGAGGGTGCGTGGGAATCGACCCTGTGTTTTTAAATGGTGTAAATTCAACGAAGATAATTTTAGGAAGATTTATCAACTGCCAGAATTCTAAGCAATTTGTTACGCAAAAATTATCCGAGTCACGTAGCTTGCAAACAAATTGTGCGGCTAATTTTAGGTTCGATGTATCTAAGAAAAAATATAGTAATCAAGTTTTAGTATGAAAAAAATATCATATGGATCTTCTACAGCCTCGCATCTTTTGTGAACGTCAATTTTTTGCTCCAAATTAAAAATTAAGTCAGATACTTTTCTAAGGAAAATATGTTCTGTCAAAGCTGTACCCCTGTCACACAATATATGTGAACTTCGTAAAATTAAAAATTAAGGTCATTCCACGCTTTACTGAAAAACAAAACAAAAATTGCTTTGGCTTAGCTCGGCTATGCCAGGATATACGTAGCGTGAGCTTATGCGCACAAAATGAGAGGCGCTATCAAGCGGCTGCGGTGCAGCGTCAGACTTGGCTACTGGGCAACGGAGGCGCACAGCTGGGCACGCGGCGGCGCCAGTGAGTCTGCCGCGGCTATGACGTCACTCCTCTGGGATGCGCTGACCGGCGAGGCGCGCGCGGTGGCGGCGGCTCCAGCGCGCCAGCTGTGCGCCGTGTGACGTCACTGCTCCTCGCGCTTGCGCAGCACGGCTCTTTGACAGCCACGCGAAACTGCTCAACCTCGGCCAGTGTAGCTCACGCTACAAAATCAAAGACTCGCAACAATACCGCGTCTCCTTGTATTTATTTACCTTTGTTCAACCGATAGCAAATTCTTTTTTTTTTTTCTCGTGAGCGTAATTATTAGGACCGAACTGTCTAATACTACGCTGCCGACGATCGCTGTCACTTTTCCCGTTACGCTACCTCATTGTGCTCGAGATCCCCGGATCTTTCGCACATCTGCGACAGTCGCCCCCCGTTCCCGATTACGAGACAGGCATTCGCACATAGGGGGACCCTCCCACGCCATAAAGAAGCCGCCAATTTTCTGCTCCCTTGGCGCGAGCTGGCGTGAGAGCGACGCGTCTGTTGGGAGGAACGCACGTTGGTCGCGTGCCGATGAAAGTGCCGTTGACGGGCCTTCCCTAGCAGTCACGCCCCGCCGCCTGCCCGGCGTTAACCCCTGCCACGTCGCCTCCTTTGTACCGGGTCAACAGACGTAAGAGTTCGCCGGGCAAACGGACCAAAGATGGCTCCGTTCCGTCGGGACGCTACATAGAATGCACCTCAGAGTAGCGAGGCTTCAGTCGTCTTGGCGCTGAAAATCATTGTTGCCATATGTCCTAAGTTTTATTTGAAATCGCGTGCAGCATTTCCGTCCTTCGGAAACGTTAAAGCAGTCCCCAACGAAGCAAGCGAGTATCGCACGAACTTGCTGGCGACATGTGCAAAGCGCAAAAAGTCGCTATATCACGAAAAAAAAAAAAAACAGTTTTGTCAGTTTTGAAAATTTGGAAACAGCGCGAAATAAACGAAGGACAAGAACGAGAAGTGAACGAACACAACGCTGACACAAGAACGAAAAGTGAACGAACACAACGCTGTCAGTTCACTTTTTTTGCGGAGCATTGAGACAGCCAATCACGGCAAACGATAACAGGATCTCAGCCAATGACGAAGCTCAGCACCAGAAATAAGCGATATGCGCAGGGAAAGGAGAGAGTGGAACGTCGTGGCCATGGCCTCTGCGCATATCGTCTTTTAGTAGTCTGATCGTTATCTAAGCTTGGTCATTCATTTGAATCCTTTCTATTGTTCGCCCTGATTGGCTGTCTTCATCAAAAAAAAAAAAGAGAGATAAAGTCGCAGAATTTTTTTGAGTGTGTAACTATCACCAACTGCGCCCGCAATGCACTAAGTAACGGAATGGCGGCCCCGAAAAATAATCGAGAAATGGAGTGCTGATAGCCTAACTTATTCAATGGCTTGAGTTCCGCCTCTGTAACGCAGGCAACAGTTTCTCTTCGCCCGGACATTTATGAACTTTCACTTGGAGTGAGGTGCACAGTAATCTTATTATTATAATGATTACAGTCTCCACACAAATGTACGAGACACAATGGAAGCACGCTTCGCGCAAGTCCAAATCACGCTAAGGAAAGGAAGCTGCGATAGACCCGAAGGCGTAACGGGTAATCTGTATCATGCACATTCCAACCCCTCAGGACAACCCGTCACCTGAACGACCCGTCAGAACGACCCACCATGTGGCTTAGTCTTCAAGTAGGCGTTTGATACATTGTTAGATACTTTATGAATCGAGAAATAAGGCTAGAACGCGCGAACTCACTTTCCATCGGTTCCCTTAGTGTAATTGAGAGAGAGCAAGCTAATAATTTCCTCAGTGAAAGATTTATCCGGTTGGAAACGAGGTATACCGAAGAACGACCCGAAAGCACTGGATTTACTCGACCACTCCTCAGATCACCAATTAAAGAAAAAAAAATATTTTATTTTTATGACAGGTTATGATATGTTACACTCTCAGAAATGCATGCCTGTGCGTCTACTTACCCGCAAAACACTCGAAGAGCCAATCTCTGCGATCTAGGAAATCCACTCAGCGAATCATGAGGCGGAACATCCGTTTAGAGCTAAAAATGAAGTCTGCGCTGTGGCATTACGCAATGCAAGCATGACGTTTTGCATTGCGTAATGCCACAGCGCAGACTTCATTTTTAGGTATAAGGTTTGAAAGCGCCAACAAACAGGGACAAGAGAAAATAACACAAACGACAGGGACAAGGCGCTACTCTCAACTGATTTATTGGAAGACCGTTCAACGCTTATATGGACAACTCATCTACCGTTTACATTTCAAACAATGCCAACAACCAATAAAACACTTTACAGACACCCATCTAGATAGGTCACTTCTTTATCTAGTAGGCTAACAGATGGCGCGCTGATGCACTTGTCATTCTTCTTTTTAATAAAGAAAGCCTCTATAATTTCCCGCTCTGTTTTTTCTTTCGCTTTTTTCAAGAACGTCGTTGACTTTAAAAGCGGTTCACAGCCACAACGCTTACAGTGCTCAGACAGATGACCCCCCGAATTGTTGCGTACAGATAGTTTTTTTTTAGCTTTTAGAGTCAACGACGTTCTTGAAAAAAGCGAAAGAAAAAACAGCGGGAAATTATAGAGGCTTTCTTTATTAATAAAGAAGAATGACAAGTGCATCAGCGCGCCATCTGTTAGCCTACTAGATAAAGAAGTGGCCTATCTGTCAGTAAAGTGTTTTATTGGTTGTTGGCATTGTTTGAAATGTAAACGGTAGATGAGTTGTCCATATAAGCGTTGAACGGTCTTCCAATAAATCAGTTGAGAGTAGCGCCTTGTCCCTGTCGTTTGTGTTATTTTCTCTTGTCCCTGTCTGTTTGCGCTTTTAAACCTTATACCTACCATGGACCAACTAGCCCAAACCAAAGTTTTAATGAGACATATTTCATTTTTAGGTCTAAACGGATGTGCCACCTCATCATTCGCTGAGCTGATTTTCGTAGATCGCAGGGATTGGCTCTTTGAGTGTTTTGCGGGTAAGTGGACGCGCAGGAATATCTTGGAGTGTAGACAAACGAGAAGATAGGCCCAAAACGCAAAGAGGTTACAGAACAGACAAGATTGTTCGGATCGCGTTCTTATTTCTTTCTTTTAGTACCACCAACAACAAATTTGCTGAATTATAACTTCGTTAAACATGATTCTAACCGGAGACAACCAACGACGGGGACAAGAGACAAACACACACGTCTCAATTGAGACGTGTGTGTTTATCGCTTGTCCTCTTGTCGTCCGTCATTTCGGGTTAGAATCATGTGTAACGTTAACCAGCTCGACTGCTTATTAACCTTGACTTCTATAAATACGTAAAAATAAACGATAAGTAATCACTAATCAGTATGAGCTTCCTGTCACTGCACCTCAACGAGTTCCACTCAACTGTCAGAGTCACTGCATTAGCGTGATGTCCTGAACATGAATTTGTACAGACAGCTGTCATGTTAAGGCACCTTTCTGTACCCCAATTTAGTGAATTATACCGTAACATTTGTAATACCGTTAGAAAGTCAGACAACCATATCAAATAGGTTACAGAAAATACATCGACCTGCTAAGGTCTGTTTGCAGCTCTCTCTATTCTATGGGGCACCTGCGATTTCGGAAAGTACAAAAAAAAGTAAACACAAAAAAGATTTGGGGGTACGGCGCAAATCACTTGCGATTCTGTGATGTCATAATCTTATTTGCCCCCTCCGCTTCCCGCCCTTGACCAACAGTACGCAGAAACCGATTCACGCGGCCAAGCTGCAAACTTGAGTGACATCAATCGAGCTAGCAATTCCTCATAACTGAGCTTCCTCGTAACACTTAAATGGCAGATGATCGAAAACCTCGACGGCCTCGTTAACATTTATGACACACAGACTGACTGCGATACCTTGTTTCTCGCGACCACGCAGGATACAGTGTGGACAGATGAGATGAGGCCTCGGCGTATTGACAGCTTTGATACCTGACAACCCCATGCTGTCGGCATGTACCAGACAAATATTTTCCCTTTCGCAAGCCGTTTCTCTTTCTGTGTCAGTGCATGATGTGACCGACAATTTTTGTTTTGTTTTTTTGTATTAGCTCGTCGATATATGGGTCATTCCTGGAAACCCGGTCGAACTCCGATACCATCTGCAGGAAAACGGCGTCCAAAAGCGCGTGTGGGAGAGCGCATCGGATCCGTTCCAAATCGAAGAATAGTCGCCGGCAGTGTTGTGTCAGAAGACCCGTTTGAGTGCCGGAGCCCTAAGGCGGCCCTCCTTCGGAGCATCCTCTTGTTGCGTGACACTCTGATCGAGTGGTCGGGTAACCTGTTTTATAGAGCATGAAAAACAAACTTGCTACGAACTCTTGCACGTAAACGTACGCACTGAAAGGCTTTCAGTATTATAAATGAACAAGTATTACACAAACTACTGATTTGAAGAAACTAAAAACTGTCCGTTGACCTCAGTTCTTCAATCTTCTGATGTACTTCGCTGACGTTAACTGTACAGATAAAATTACCTTGAGACATATCCTCCTATATACTGACAAAGCCTGGCAGATCGCCACGAGTAGTGGCCGCCGAGATGAAAAGCGTTGAGCGGCAGACAACGGATGCGAGGAGAGCCACGTGACTGGCGCCCCGCTGCGGCGAGACGCCAAAACAAACTTCTCCCGAGCGAACGAGTGTTTCGGGTCCTCGCTGCTGCAAAAGCTGTGCGCTGACGTCCAGGTTCCCCGAGAAATGGCTCTTCGATGCTCTGTACTACCAGATCCCCGCGCTCCAAATCTGCGAACGGGCACTCTAGGGCTCTGTCGTTGAACTGCCAGGATTTGTGAGTGGTATAGAGGAGGCTATGCTTGAGTCTATTTTTCTCCTGTCTAGAGTTACTGTCAACTTAGGAAACTCGAGCGTGGCGAGTCCCGGGTGTCTTATTAACGCTCCGTAGCTCATGAAATTGCGGCATCACCCAATAAGAAGTCCGGGAAACAAATCACGAAGCACAAAGCTTGATTACCACAAGTCAACGCCCTGCGTCTCTTAAACTTTCAGGGACTTTATTTGGAAAGCCAAACGCAGCGATCTAAGGGGGGAGGAGCTTTGTGAAGGCCGATACCAAAAACAATATTTTAGGTCTACAAATTAAGTATGCGATATGTGACATCAAATATGACGCTGCATTCGTTCACGCCATGCTCGGTGTCACATCGCGGACTCCGTGTTGCTTAGATCGCTGTGACCGGCTCGTTCATTACTCTGTGAGAAGGTAGACGCACACATATTTTGTAGAATGGCGACGTAATGACGACTAACCGGGAAGTAACGGAAGGGGATGAGAACTGTGTCACGTACATTCTACGAAACACTCATTTAAGACAGAAGCTCATTGTGCTTTCACCGAGAAACCAACGTTAAAGTGGAACCATGCGAGGCAAGAAAAAGGATAGGGGTTAAAGTAGTTTTTTGAGACGAAAGTTTTAAGTTAGTTTTGAAAAAAAAAAAAGTGGTTCTGCGACTGAAGCGACGATTGTATGTTCGCCCAGAAATTGCTCTGTGCCTTCTTGTCGTACAATAAGAATCTCCCATAACTTGTCATGATAGATTTCGTGCATTCATATATCGTACACTGTCACTCATTAGCAAGGTGATCCCCCCTCTCCCAAAACAAATTTAAAATGTACGTTTTTTTTTTGTTTTTTTTTTTTTAATTAAATAAATTACGCGTCGCCAAACGCTCATTCTCAGCCCAAATGTAGCGCTGGTGGTCACAACCAGATGCCATAGTTTCGGTACTAACCACAATCTTATTCTAAAGTATAAGTGATTTCCTGAAAAATGCAATGCGAAAATGACGACCCAGAACTCGAATACATGGGGCTGAATAGCGTCAGTCACTGAGAATGGAGCCCATTTTTCCATTGAAATTTTCAGAAAATCACTTCAAACGTTTGAATAAGATAGTGGTTACTCTTTAACCGTTGACATCTGGTTGCTACCGCAAGCGATACATAAGGGCATAAACTGAACGTTCGGCGATACGTTGTCTTCCATAAATTCTACAACCTTAGGCAGTCGTTTTAAACGCTTTCTTGAGGTGTGTTTTGCTTTTGTTATCACGGGCCGCTCTGGGGATTAATAAAAAAAAACGAATCTGTGTCTGGTTTGGGTCTTCCGAAAGGGCAAAGAGAAGGACTCACTTTCAATGAGATGATGATGCAGCTTCTTCCTGACAAGGGCCTCGGCCAATGAATCCCCTTCTTTGCTCTGTGCAATCTCCTGCAAGCTGAGCCTCTCTTCGAGCATCCCGGCTTCCGACAGCAGGCGAGACTTGAGGCTGACGTCGGCTGCTGCCCACGCCAGCAGCGGTCCCAACACCAGCAGAATCCACATCCCAAAACCACATCCGCAGTTCCTGCGCACCATGGCGCTTCTCGGACTGATCGTTATAACCGTTGCATACTGTGATGATCGCTGTAACGGTCACGCTACAGTCCGCTGCACGTAACGGGAGTCCTAAGGCTAACCGTCAAAGCCCAGTGTAACGTGCGTTACCAAAATCGTTACAGGGCTTAGCGTAACACTGACCGTAGCGGTTGGTCTACGTTACGGTAAATCCAACTTTCGTCCTAACGGTCACTGCGCCGCTCGCTACATGAGACGGCCACTGTATAACGAATTTTTAAGGTTACCGTAACGCTCGACTGCTGCGGCGAACTATAGCATTGACGGTTACGGCGACGCTATTCCTAACGCTAACTGCACCGGTATCCGCAAAGGCTGCTGCGGCGTTCTATCCAGCGGTCACCGTCACGATACCGAGTTGCGGGACGGGAGACGGTGAAAGCGGGAGTGTCGAACTCGCGAAGACGTTCTTGCCGGCGAGTGCCGAGGCAGTCTACCACGCGGGCCGGTGTCTCCCGTCCTCTCGCCCATTGACGTCGGCAGCAGCGCCCTCTCACTCGACTTGCCGGAGATCAAGGTCAGGGCTGGGCTGGGGGTCGTTTACCTGCCTAGCGTCGGACCAGGAAGGGTGGGAGGGGCAACATGAGTCGGCAAACTAGAGAGCGGTCTAACGGGACGGGCGGAGTTCGTTGTAATTCCGTTCGAGCAAAAAAAAAAAAATTAAAAACGAACTTTATGCATACCTTAATGTTATTTTTATGACAGCAACTTTAGTTGTTGTTTTTTTTTTGTTTTTTTCTTACCCTATGCTTAGGCAGCCTGAAGTCACGGAAGCCACCATTCCGGAAGCGGGTGTGTTGGTTTGTGGGGCTTTCCGGACGAATGGCTTCTTTTGCGTATCTAATGACGACAGCATCGCCAAGCTCGAGCGTGCACGCAGTGAGAGATCCAGCGCAGCAGAACGGAGAGGCACGTTTGTACGATTTGCTACGAAATATTGTTTTGAGCTTTGTCTATTGTGTCCCGACTGCTGCAGGGCCATGGCGAGAAGGTATACAAATGGTATAACTCTGTAAGGGAATCGCATCGCTGTTTTTGGTTGTATGTAGCATATTCGTGGTTCGTGTAGTTTGTCTTTATGACATTCTTTCTGAATTTTGATAACGCAGTTCTTCTATATATACTTATTCAATTCTTTAAAAACGGGAAAAACATCAAAGCACATTGGAGGGATTTTTTTTCCATACTTTTTTATCATTAAGGATACGACGCTTGATTCTTGACCCATACAAAACTTTTAAATGCAGTTTTATATAGGTCAGTGATACCAAGCAAAACACGAAAGTAGTTCAAGCTCAGTGGCCGGAAGGTCTTGACGGCAAACCTCCTGGATGCCACAAGTCTCGTTCAGACAGATGCGTTTGAGTGTGACCAGCCACGTGACAACCTCTTGCGTTCCACTACGACGCGTTCCGCGGATCTTGGTTTCTATACAAACCATCTCAAAGTCAAAAATCATTTTAGTGAAAAACCCGAGACTGAGGTATTGACAGACGACGACAAGGAAGAGAAGGAGAACGTCGTCTTCCTTGTCGTCGTCTGTCAATACCTCAGTCTCGGGTTTTTCACTAAAATGATTGATATAGACGCTTTACAGCAGCTGTGCATGGGCGCCGCCATAACTGACCTTCAGTTTTTGTTCCCTCTTATTCCGTTCGCTTGACTTCATCATTTCCACAGCAGGACAGGTTATTGCCATTTTAAGTGTTACTGTGTCCTTCCCCCCAGCATAGGCCGTTGTGGAGACTCGTCAACGCCCGCTTCAGTGGCTCGGCATCTCGGTAAGACAAGAGAAGGGCGGCTATGGCGGCTCAATCTGGCGCGTGTGTAAATCGTCTGTACACCAGCTCACTTGCGCCCTTACGTTCTGCTCAAAAATCATATTTGGGGGTTTCATGTTCCAGACCGACGACCGACATCTGACACGCCAAAACTACCGGAGGACTCCGTCTAGGGACTTTTTCACGTGCGACGAAATTCTCGGTTACACGGCGCCTTTTCCGCAATAAGCCTCCTTGATACTGTGGGCCCCTTAGAGACAATTTCGTGCTGAATAGTCGTAAGTGGTCGCAACGATGTGAGCCATACTCAAACGCCAATGTCTGAACCGGCCTTCACCGTATCAACTGACGTTTCGTCAAGAGACTTGGCTTCTTCATCGCAAAGCTCAGCCACTTAGCGAAACGTCGGCTGCCACTCTGAGGCTTCGGGGAATGTTTCTTTTCTACGTGCAATAGTACCAAAATTATCGAAGCTTATCACGCCCTGATATCCTTAATCTGTCTGTGGGTGTACAAATTCAAGGTTTCCTGTAGAGGAAAAGGATACCGACACACTTCGTAGATAACCTCAAGCAACCAGCTGTCGAACTTGGACCTACCTGTTCAAAACAAAATTAGTAACGTCTTATCTAGTAACTTCTTATCAATGACAGCCTGAAAAAAGAAAAAAAAAACTGCAAAAGCTAGGGTGCGATTGGAGTAACATTGGCAGTGCAGTTACTTTAGACTGTTTTAAATAAGATGCACTTGCTTCAATATGGTTTAGAGGGTTTTTTTTACATTTTGAAGGAAAAAGATAGGTGCGTCAGTTCGCCTTCTATCGCATTATTTCTTTTGACAAAGAGTTGGTATTCTTGAGCAGGCTTAACACGTGCGGGGGAGCAGTGACTTAATGTTTCTTTTTTATGTTTGTGACGCTTGTCGATTTGTTTATTTTCTTCCAGTAAATCAGTTGAGAGTCAGCGCTCTGTTCGCACACTTCGTCTTCTTGTCCTCTGTTTATTTTTTTTTTTTTTTTTTGGCGCTGTTATACTCTTTTTTTTTTTTTTTAATCCACTTGCTTCATATCGAAACACGTCAAACGCTCATTGGGGCTGAGTATGCTTCCGTTCTCTACACACAATTATTTAAAAGCGCCTGGAGGCTACACTTTCTGCGCGTAACTCCTCTCACCCGCAACCTTTAGTGCGTTTCTTTATTATTTTTTCTCTCTCTCTATTTGGGTTTGCTTTAATTTAAACCATCCTCGGGCCCCCTACAGTTTCCCTCAATTTAGAACGATAAGTTGAGGCGCACCCAGTGCAGGCGGTTAGCGCGGCGCGTGCCACGATGTTGCGCGGAAGCGTCGTGCATGCGCGGGGCCCAGCGAAGGGATGCTATCGACTTTGACCCGAGTGCGCGGAAGTCGTTAGGCGGCCCAGGGAAATCGCCGCCGTGCACCGCGACCAGCGGGAGCCCCGCCGGCCCTTGTTCTCCGCTCGTTGCTCGTGCACGGCCAGACACGGTCCGCTGGCCCGGCTTACTCCGGACGGCCCCGAGGAGGGACGCCTGCCTCGCCCTAGTGAATGTCGGTCGTCCCTTCTCGCTCGTTCGGATACTTTCATCGGCAACAGGAGGCAATAACGCCGACCCGAGTCGTACTCCAAACCCTTTCGAATGCCGAACGCCAGGGTTTGGCGTTCGGCGTTCGGCTTTCGCATTCGAGCGAGTTCGAACAGTGAGACAAAGGATGCATCTCCTCCTCTTCCTGAGTTTCTCTCCGAATAGTGCCAAGGATCGAATGCGGAGAGCAAGTCGTCTGCTTCTTGCGCTGGAGTGGCGGTGACGTCGAAACGACGCCGAGCTCTTATTGGCTGATTGAAAAAAATAAGGGCTGGACCCCAAGGCATCCAGCACTGAGGTCTACCCACTATTTTTTTTTTTTTTCAATCAGCCAATAAGAGCTCGGCGTCGTTCTGACGTCACTGCCACTCCTGCGCAAGAAGCAGACGACTTGCTCTTCGCATAAGGTTCATCGCGCTTTAACAACAAAATGACGGACTGACGTCACATGAAAACATCAAACATTTACGGGGCTCTTTTAAAGTCACACTTGCTCGTACGTCCTACAAAAGACACGGCGCTCTCTGGTGTCATAACGACAGAATTATCTTTGTACACGTCCCAAGCGTGTTGCAAGCACGTTTGCTTCATGTGCTTCATGTGGCGGAAGAACCGTCCCACAAGAAAGACACACGTCCCAGTCGGCGTCCGCAGACTGTCCTTTGTATTTATGTGTTAAGAGTGTGAACGCGGCTTCACGTTCTGTGGCGTGGCAAGCACTCGCGAGCCTCCGCATACTGGCTTGCCACACACGCTGGTATACGTTCTTGCACTCATGATATGTTCGTATCTCAGTGAGCCAACAGGTCAGTTTTAGCGCAGTCCACACTGTCCGCTGTCCGATCTCCGCAGCCCAGCCGACACTACATAGAATATTCACAAGGCCCTTGAAGTGAACGACCTGCTCTTTCTCCATTGAACGTCGTCGCAGTCGGATTGCACCAACTCGACAGCGAGCGTCCTTCAATCTGTGCCAAACTAAAAAAAAAAAAGCGCATTTCTTTTTTTCTTTTTGGAGTGTATTGGCAATTATTTACTCCCACATTCAATAAAAACTATTTTTACCAACACATTTTATGGTATTTCTGCACCTAGCATTCAGGCATCCCCGTGCCGATTCCCATGGGCCTGGCCTGCACGTATTTCTTCGTTCTCATAAACTACGAAGGTGCGGGGATAGTAATCAAAACTTTTATGTACACTATACCTACAAACTAAAATGAAACCGTCCGGGACATCGATCAATGGAACCGCCTAGGGTGCCTCAATGTCCTTCTGTTTAGGGTAATGCCACCCTTTGTAGTACCCGATGCCGACAGCACGCGTTCACGGGGAAAATACAAAGAAATCGACGAAAACAAAATGGCCAGATGTCTCCAACCTAAGCAAGGCGCACCTGAAGGCACCCTAGAACCGCCGAGAAGTGCTGTCTCAGAGCCCTGTGTCTCGTGGCGTTATGGCTGCAGCACGCGCTTCTTGGTTCTCGGGACATAGTAGTAGGACGACCGCTACAAAGGCTTTCTCAGGACATTACGAGAGAATAGATGTCACTTCCAATTCGGTGTATCATCTGCTTTGTGTCTGATCGGGTCAGTCACTACAGGGTGAATTATATTTTATTTGCATTTTAGGCGGTCATGTTAGCGATAAGAGATTTCAATAAATCTGCCCCGAATCTTGACTCTGATCTGAGTGCCTCCCATTTCATCACCTGGCATGCGTATGGCTGCGATCAGCTGACAATAGATAGCCGTGTGGCTAGTCTAACGAGCACGTAGCATCCATCGCACTGTTAGATTACGGGTGCACGGAGTTCTATTACCAAAAACCAGTCGTTGAGGTTGACTATGTATCCATTTCATTGCTTTAGGAATTACTGCATGTTCCGCTGCTGTGTATGATATTGCACGGCTCAGTTCTTAATGAACAGTGGCATGAGTTTTATGGAATGTAGACTTCCCAAGATGAAGAAGCAAACATATGAGGGGAAATGTATCTAAATGTGAACATGACTAAATACTGTGAATATATCGAAAGTTAGTAGGAACATGTGTGGAATGGTGTTCGTGATAACATATTATGCAGTGAAAAAAAAAATAAGGACTATGAATACGTAAGACAAATAGTAGTTTTCTTAGTTTTATTATATTTTATTTATTAATGCTTAACGCATTTACAGTTTGGTATCACGTTCGAAGTACCCGCTCCGAACCGCGACGCGCATGACTTGCGTAGTGGGGGAAGCACAAAATAAACTCTTCGTGCTCCGGGATGAATGGGAATAGACGCAAAATACTATGTACAGAAAGGCCTAAAGCTAAGCAGGCTTCAGTTCGACGCAACCTTCATATGAAAGGTGATAATGTCCGGAGTGGCGAAGACGGACACTTGGGGAACTGCGTGTCACAGCGGGTGTGACGGGCCCCCTCCAGCAGGCTGTCCGAGTACTTGCTTCCCTTGAGCATGTTCTCGCTGCACAAAGAAAAACGAATTAGCGAAGCACCGAATAAATTGAAGTCTCCCAAACATTTGTCATTCCGGATTCCTTTGACGCCAAACCCTGGGCGTCACAAGCCGCATATTCAATCGGAAACGCATTTCACTAGTTAAGGAAATCTTCAATAATCTCGAATCTCAAATTCGTCTTTATGAAACATTGAAACCAGCGCCCAAACAGTCGCTCAATTGCCGTTTGAAGTATTAGACTTCAAAAAATTACTAAACGAAGGACGCTAGCGGCATATTCGTATGAAAGCTTCAGAAACAAAATGATGAGCCATTCCACTTTGTGAAGGTGGATAACCAGCGAGGCTGTTTAGCTTTTTAGCACACGACACAGACCCGCCCCGAGGAGCCGCAGGAAACTAGACGCGCGCGACGGAACCACTACCCGGCGGAAAGT
Source organism: Ixodes persulcatus (assembly GCA_013358835.2). NCBI lineage: Eukaryota > Metazoa > Arthropoda > Arachnida > Ixodida > Ixodidae > Ixodes > Ixodes persulcatus. The sequence continues at coordinate 34,394 of JABSTQ010009912.1, forward strand.
AGACACGCGCGACGGGACCGCCACTTCGGGAGAGCGGAAGGAAAGGAAACTAGGCACGCAAGCGCTTGGAACGACGACAAAATGGAGTTTTCGTAGACCGCGTTTCCCCCTCCGCTAAGCCCGCCGCAGCGAAGAAGTTGCTACTGCGCCTGCGCGCCGATAGCCTTGAATAGGGAGTTTTCGTAGACCGCGTTTCCCCTCCGCTAAGCCCTCCGCAACGAAGCAGCCGCTACTGCGCCGGCGCGCCGATGGCCTTGACTGTAGAGTTCCGGCTAGCGTAACTGGTTGCGGAGAGCGTTGCGGGAGAGCGGAAACGATCTACGAAAACTCCCTAATATAGAGTTCCGGGTGTCGTAGCGGGTTGCGGAGGGCGTTGCGGGACGGCGAAAACGGTCTACGAAAACTCCCTAAAGAGAGGGCGGTGCGAGCGTAGACATGGCCGACGCGGGTCGGGCAGCGGCAAATCTTTGAGGAACCTTTATTACCTACCTGAGAGTCCACTGATCTTGAAAAATGTTCCTATTGATAGCTAATCTTCTGAATGGACCTATTGTTAAATTACCCAAGCTTCAAGGAGAATGCAGGGAATGGTGTTCCACGCGAGGGACGTGCCGGCGTCTGCAGTAGTAACTGTTGTAAAGAAAAAGCCTAAAACAAGTGGCATCTCGCACGCGCGTTCGTCAACGCTTTATTTTGGTTATTCACTTCGAATCTTTTATACGAGGAAGGCGTGCACGTGCGGCGCGTGCGGCGCGTGCGGCGGTGTCAGCGTAGATTTTTTGGTCACGCACACGAAAAATTCACGGAACCCTATACTCTGTTTCATACTTAGCATGCAACGCTGTCAAAGCTACTGGCGCGAGCGCGGGGCTTCATCTATGGTTTTGTTTGCGCGAGAACTCGTGCAAATGATCAACGAGATCAAGCCCCACGCTCGCGCCAGTAGCTTTGACAGCGTTGCACGCTAAGTATGAAACAGAGTATAGGGTGCCTCAATGTCCTTCTGTTTAGGGTGATGCCATCGTTTGTAGTACCCGATGCCGACAGCACGCGCTCACAGGGAAAATACAAAGAAATTGCAGGAAACAAAATGTCGCCGTAACACAGTCAGCGCCACGAGCGCGTGACACGCTCTTTCACGCGCTTCAAAACAAAAAATAAAAATAAGCGTTCGAAACAAAATGGCCAGATGTCATCACCCCAAGCAAAGCGCACATGAAGGCACCCTAGGAACCCTAGCCATAATGCAGAATGCGGTTTAACCACCAGTGCGAGCGCAGCTGAAGAGCGTTACTTAGCGGGGAAACTGAATGACGTGACATCAATTTTCCCGCTAAATGTGGCGGGAAAATTTAATGGGTGTACAGGTCACGTGATGCGAGGTTTACCGCTAAATTTAGCGTGGATTCCAAAATTTCACATAGGTCACGTGGCATCAATTTTCCCGCTATATTTGGCTGCAAAGATACGGCAGGACGGACAAGCGAAACAAACTTTGGGATTTCGGGGGTTAAAAAAAGTTTAAAACTGCAAACTGGGACTCACCTGAAAACGTCAACGACCTTGGCAACAACGGGATGCGACCTGGACAGCCACTCTCCCATCTCGCAAGCGGCTCGCCGACGGCAGTCGGTGCCCTTGATGTCCAGATAGTCGAAGCCCCTCTCCAAGAACTCGCTCGACTCCAGCTGCCGTCCCACGCGGTCCAGGTCGAAGTTCTCGCGCAGACCTACGGCCACCAGGTAGGGCAGCAGTCGGGCCTTGAGAGCAAGAAGGCCGAGGAACATGGAGGCCGTCGGCATGTAGCCGAGCATGTAGTAACCGATGCCCAGAAGGATGAGTGGCGTGGCGAACTGCCTCAGGGTGGACATGCCGGGCAAGGTACGAAGGCCGGACTCGGCAGCCAGTGAGGACTCTGAGTCGGCACTACGAGCACTCGCCCAGGAGTCAGCGCTCCGGTGTCCCAGGACCGTGCTCACTGGAATGAAGGTGTTCAAGTTGCGGACTTGATAAGGGTGGTAATCACAATCACACTTCCGAAAAGCAAAATAATAATAATAATAATAACAAACTACAAACAGTAAACCAACTACACGCATAAACTTCGGTATATAAAATACAAATAACAAACAAAACCAAAAGACGGCGTCAAAATTTAAAAAAAAAAAATTATTTTTATATATATATAAGCTCCAGCTCAGCGTCACGCAGAGTGAGACAAAGTTATCCGGTACTACATTCCATTCTCGCACCGCACCTGTAAAAAAAATGTTTACTAAAGAAAACTTCTTGCAAGTAACCAAAGAGTGCTCGTTACGAGTGATACTGTACACGATTGACGAAAGGGCCGAAGAATAGTTCACCGATATGTTTTGTTTAACGAACGTTCAATCAAGGAGAGAGTTTTCTGAAGAAACGCGCAGGCACTCGCGTAACTGTTTGCCTGTTCAGGAACACTGCGCGTAACTGTTTGTCCCCTTGGCAAGGGCGGCTGACGCTGAAACAACGGAACTTCATTGAACGTCATCGAGCGTAAACCAAAAAAGAAAAGGGACGGTTATAAAATTGCACTTACGTATCGGGTCACCGATGACTGCTGGCGCGAGGAAAAGAACCGACAGGATGGCGATTGCGACTTGCTTGATGGCCATTTCAGATTATGGTTGCTGAAAGGAGGCGAGGCGAAAAGGCAAGTTATTTCTAATGTTTACGCAAGTGTGACGAATTGAGAGGCATTCCCAAGATTTAGAAACGAGAAATCTGGTAATTACAAACGGCGAGACACATTCGTGGGATGCGAGCTGCAGTCGGACCGAATCCCGAGCATGACTCTTGGTGAGCGTTGAAGACCCCACCCTAGCAACCTGAATGAACTAATTTTCTTTTTTTTTTTTCCCCGCTTTGACATGAAACAAATTGAGCTCAGAGGTATACAATTCAGTTGAACGGCGCAAGAGTGTCACTTGAACTTGTGATCCGACGTAAGAATACTGATTTTAAAAGGGCATGTGACACGCTGCCATGGCTTGCTTTAATTAGTTGACTTGTAGCCCTCCCCGCGGTTCGCTTTTAGAAACAAGGCCGCTCAGTTTAATTACGCCTATATATTTTCGTAACGTGACATACCTTTAAAATACTTCATAAAAACAGGCGAAACGATCAATCGCTCGAACTAAGAAACAATACATATATGTGTTTCCAAACCTGTATATCGTGTCTAACCTGAACTCTAGCAAGTCCACAATCACATATGAGCGTTAAAACATATCTCCAACATTATCAGACAACCAAAGGGGGAAAAGAAAGGAAGCAAGAAATGCTAGAGTGCACTCACCGATTCGCAAGTTGCTGAAGACGGTCTCTGAACCTCGTCCGGACGTCAAATGTAGCCTTCTCGACCAGACCCCCTATTTTATAACCTTTCCTCCGTCCGAAGCACCACCGCTAGGAGGTAAACGTCCTTGACTGCTCGTAGAAGTGCCACTGCCCCGTGAGGTGACTCTGTTTGCGTAAAGCCCCTCCTTCTTTCGGCAATGAGTAGCTTGGACGCCCCCCCCCCCCCCCCCCCCCCCCGCAGCCCCTACAAAAAAAAAAAATTGTTTACCGTTAAGCCGATGAGGCGACAGAAGCTACGTGTCCGGTGAACCAGCCGTACGTCCACCTTCCGCCACGAGACCACGCTCTTACCCCTAACCCACCCGCAAAGAGAGTGGTCAGCTGATGAAACGGAAGCGGTTGATTGGTCCGGTGAGAGCATAACTGCCACCGCCCTGTCCGCTTTGGGGTAACCGGATTTGGTTCTTCACATGCGTTGTTTAGGACACCGGGATTTGGATATTGACCTTCGCGTAATAACAACGCGTCTAAAGATGCTTTTTTTTTACGTCCTTCTTTTTCTTTCTTAAGGGGTTTCAATTTTTGTACAGGTCTCTCCATTAGCCTAAGCTTCAAGCTGACGGTCTAATCCTTTTGAGTTCGTGCTTCTTCCAATGAACCCCCGGTGTTTGTTGCGGTCCGGCTTCGGAACGTTGAGGTTTCTGTTGTTGTTGTTTTTCTTCTTTTTTCCTGCTCTATTTATTGTCACACTCACTATTCAATAGCCGCTTTATAGAACGGAAGCACAATACTGTTGTCTAAGGTTACTGACGGGAGGAAAACGACCCGACGTCTCCTTCGAATGCCCGGCGTCGAGCACCCGCTCGTTGCCTTTCGTCGGGCTTTGGCTGCACGTGCACGATGGAGGCTCGCGAGATGTCGAAGCGCCGTCGAAGGTATAGAAAGGTCGAGTTGGAGGCGGGAAAAACAGAATGACTTTCCTGCCGTTCTTATCCAGTGCGTGGCTCTTCTTTAGTTAGACAACAGCGGCGGAATAGAGACCCTCTGTCCATTCACCGCCACATACGCTATTTCTTCTATACATCTGACAAAAATCTGACGGAGCCCTCGGCCCGACTAAGAGTGTCGCAGGAAACAACAAAGTCGCAACAGGCCCGTTTCAAAAGTGCGTCGAGTAACATTGGCGGTCGCCATTGCTTGGACACGAAGCGCCTGATTGGATACGAGTCCTCACCGAACGATTACGACACACTCGCTCACGCTCAGAGTGCCTGATCAAGTAATGGCGGACAGGCGTTTGCACAGAATTTTGAAAAAAAAATTCAATTGAAAACCTACTAAAAAATATATGATTGTTTCTCGTGAAGCGTTACTCATTCTACCCTTCGTGTGTTGATTTAGTAGAATGTATGAAGACCCAGCTTAGATTGGCTTTATGAAATTTTCCCAAGACACACCTTTCAAACACCAAAAGCATCGCTTCTTCCTTCGACAATCAAATGTATACTGAGTTCATGACGTGCCTCGCCACTTTTTGCGTATCCGAACGCTTAGGAAACGCGCAATGACGAAGCAGCCGTGCCCGCGCCGTGATTGGTTGTGGTCGGAAGAAAACAAAAGCACGTAGAGCGTTTGGGGGGTGCGCAAGTCTACGCATTAACGTTTTATTATTTATTTCTAAATTGCGTTCGTAACATTTGTGTACAGTATACAGTAATTCAGTTAATTACGCGTCTTCCTCATAACAAAATATAGATCCAACATTACACAAACACCGTGGTGTGTTTGAGGTTGTCATTCAAAGCCAATTTTTTTATGATATAAAAATCCCTTTTATAAACTGTCCCTGCCAACACACTACACTTTCTTCAGGCGGGTATAGGCACGCTTTCTTTCGGCCGGTAGCAGAACCGCTACGAAGGCTTTGTTAATTATTTTTGTGTTTGAATTTCAGGCGGTCATGTTAGCGATAAAAGGTCGCATTATTGCCCCTCCGGGGATGCAGTTGTAATAACTCTGCTCCGAATCTTGACTGTGCGATGGTCTGAGTGTTCCGCTGCTGTTGATAATATTGTACGGCTCATTCCTTAATAAACAATGGTATGAGTTTGATGGAATGTAAACTTCCCAAGATGAAAAAGCAAACATATGAGGGTAAATGTATGTAAATGTGAACATGACTAAGTACTGTGAACATATCGAAAGTTAGTAGGAACATGTGTGGAATGGTGTCCGTGATAATATCTGATGCAGTGAAAAAAAAATTAGGCATATGAATACGTCAGACAAATAGTTTTTTTATTATTATCTTTTATTAAATAATGCTTAACGCATTTACAGTTTGGTATCACGTTCGAAGTACCCGCTCCGAACCGCGACGCGCATGACTTGCGTAGTGGGGGAAGCACAAAATGAACTCTTCGTGCTCCGGGATGAATGGGAATAGACGCAAAATAATACTATGTACAGAAAGGCCTAAAGCTAGGCAGGCGTCAGCGAGACGCAACGTTCATTTGAAAGGAGATAATGTCCGGAGTGGCGAAGACGGACACTTGGGAAACTGCGTGTCACAGCTGGTGTGACGGGCCCCCTCCAGCAGGCTGTCCGAGTACTTGCTTCCCTTGAGCATGTTCTCGCTGCACAAAGAAAAACGAATTAGCGAAGCACCGAATAAATTGAAGTCTCCCAAACATTTGTCATTCCGCACCCTGGTGTGACAAGCTGCATCTTCAATCGGAAACGCACTTCGTCTTTTCGTCTTCAAAATATTACTAAACGAAGGCAGCTAGCGGCATATTCGGATGGATATTTTGAAAAAATTCTGAAAACATCTTGTTCGTCTTATCCATAAACCTACACAGGACACCATAAAGCTTTATCCCTAGGGTCTGGATAAAATAGCACCACATCACGGTAGAAGTATTGACGTTCCAGCTACGCCATTTCAACTTAGATCATTAGAGCCTGGTAAACTTCGAATAGCAACAACGTTGTGGACCGGCTCAGTTTCGTCTTTAGAGTCGCACTATATTTAACTAGATCTTTGACCAGTTGCAGCATGCGGCTTAACCACCAGTGTGAGCGCAGCTGAAAAGATGAAGAGCGCGAAATGCAGGATTCAAAGAGCGAGAGTTCAAATATGTGGAGTTCCCTATATTTTTATCAATATCCACGCCAAATGTAGCGACGAAACTGACTGCTCAGGTCACGTCACATCAAATTCCCCGCTGTATTTAGCGGGGAAACCTAATTGGTGGACTTGTCACGTGATGTGAGGTTTACCGCTAAATTTAGCGTGGATACAAAATTGTCACATAGGTCACGCGACGTGAATTTCCCCGCTATATTTAGCGGAAAATATACGGACGGACAGATGAACCACATTTTGAGATTTGGGGTGGGGTCAACTCCAAACTCCAAAAACTCCAAACTGGGACTCACCTGAAAACGTCAACGACCTTGGCCACAACGGGATGCGACCTGGACAGCCACTCCCCCATCTCGCAGGCGGCTCGCCGACGGCAGTCGGTGTCCTTGATGTCCAGATAGTCGAAGCCCCTCTCCAAGAACTCGCTCGACTCCAGCTGCCGTCCCACGCGGTCCAGGTCGAAGTTCTCGCGCAGACCTATGGCCGTCAGGTAGGGCAGCAGTCGGGCCTTGAGACCAAGGAGGCCGAGGAACATGGGCATGGCCGTCGGCATGTAGCCCAGCATGTAGTAACCGATGCCCAGAAGGATGAGTGGCGTGGTGAGCTGGCTCAGGGTGGACAAGCCGGGCATGGTACGAAGGCTGGGCTCGGCAGCCAGTGCGGACTCGGAGTCGGCACTACGAGCACTCGTCCAGGAGTCAGCGCTGCGGTGTCCCAGGAGCGTGCTCACTGGAATGAAGGTTGGGGACTACTTGTTATTACAGTCACTTGTGAACGCAAAAAATAAGAAAACAGCAAACGGAAGTACACGCAAAAGCTACTACATAAAGTACAAATAAGACAAAAGGAAGGCGGCATTAAAACAAAAACAAAATATATACTGCCAGTCAGCGTCACACAGAGTGAGACAAGATTATCCAGTGATACATTCCATTCTCGCACCGTGCGAGAAAAAAAAATGTGCACCAAACAAAAATTCTTTCAAGAGTGCTTGTTACGAGTGATAGTGTACGCTATTGACGAAACAAAAAATTCTTGCAAGTAACGTGAGAGTGCTTGTTACGATGTGATACTGTACACACGATTGAAGAAAGGGCCAGAGAGAAGTTAACCGATATTTTGTTTAACGAACAATCAAGGAGAGGGTTTTCTGAAGAAACGCGCACAACGGAAGAAATGCTCGCACAACGGAACTTCATTGGGCGTCACCGAGCGTGGAACAAAACAGAAAATTTGACTTACGTATCGGGTCACCGATGACTGCTGGCGCGAGGAAAAGAACCGTCAGGATGGCGATTGTGACTTGCTTGGTGGCCATTTCAGATTATGGTTGCTGAAAGGAGGCGAGGCGAAAAGGCAAGATATTTCTAATGTTTACGCAAGTGTGACGAATTGAGAGGCATTCGCAAGATTCAGAAACGATAAATCTGGTAATTACAAACGGCAAGACACATTTGTGGGATGTGAGCTGCAGTCAGACCGAATCCCAAGCATGAATCTTGGTGAGTGTTGAAGACCCCACCCTAGCAACCTTTCGCTTTGACATGAAAAAGGGCTGATTGCAGAGGTATGCAATCCAGTTGAACGGCGCGAGAGTGTCACTTGAACTTGTGATCGGACGTAAGGTTACTGATTTTAAAAGAGCATGTGACACGCTCCCCCGACTCGCTCTAATGCGGAGCGCAAGTTCGTTTGCTTCTTTTGCAGGAATTGTGGTGACGTCAGAACGCCAAGCTCTGATTGGCTGTGATTCAAGAACCGTGGATAGAGCTGAAGGCAGCTTGACTTGAGGTCTACCCACTATCCTTTCAATCAAAGTCTATCAGAACTTGGCGTCTCTCTGAAGTCACCGCAACCCCTATGCAAGAAGCAGGCGACTTGCTCTCCGCATTAGATGGTGTAGCCCTCTCCGCTGTTCACTTTTAGAAACAAAGCCGCTCAGTTTAATTACGCTCATCTAGTGTCGAAACATGAGATACATTTAAAATACTTAATAAAAAAAAGGCCAAAAAGTCAATCGCTCGGACCAAGAAACAGTATATATGTATTTTCAAACTTCTCTATCACGTCTAACGTGAAATTTAGCAATTCCACAATCACATAGCGTAAAAGCATTTCTCCAGCAATATCAGACCGCAGGAAAAAAAAAAGAAAAAAAAAGGAAGCAAGAAATGCTAGAGTGTACTCACCGATTCGTAAGCTGCTGAAGGGTCTCTGAACCTGGTCCGGACGTCAAATGTAGCCCTCTCGTCCCAGACCCCATATTTTATAACCTTTCCTCCGTCCGAAGAACCACAGCGAGGAGGTAAACGCCCTTGACCGCTCGTAGAAGTGCCGCTGCCCCGCGAGTTGACTCTGCATTCGTAAAGCCCCTCTTTCCTTGGGCGATGGGTAGCTTGAACCTAGCTATCCCCCTCCCAAAAAAATATCAGTTTACCGTTAAGCCGATGGGGCGACAGAAGCTACGTGTTCAGTGAACCAGCGGTACGTCGACCTTTCGCCACGTGACCACATTCCTACACCGTACCCACCCGCAAAGAGAGTGGTCAGGTGATGAAACGGAAGTGGTTGATTGGTCCGGCGAGAGCGTAACCACCACCGCCCTGTCAGGTTTGTGATAACCGGACTTGGTTCTTCGCATGCGTTGTTTATGACAGGTTGATGAAAGCAACTTAACACCGCTCTCGAGACACTCACCGGGATTTGGATAGTGACCTTCGCGTAATAGCAAGGCGTCTCAAGAGCTTTTCTTTTTTTTTAACGTCCTTTTTTTTTTTTTCTCTTGAAGTGGTTTCACTTTTTTTGGGGGGGTCTCTCCATTAGACTGAGCTTCAAGCTGACGGTCTAATCTTTTCGAGTTCGTTCGTTCGTGTTTCTCCCGAGGAACCCCCGGTGTTTGTTGTGGTCCGGCTTCGGAATCAGTCGCAATGACCTTCTTGTTTAACCTCGTCGAGGTTTCTTTTTTTTTTTTTTTGTCTGCTCCGTTTATTGTCACACTCACTACTCAATGCCCGTTTTATAGAAAATGGAGGCACCATGCTCTAGGAATACATTTTTTGATGAACCTCGCGATAAAAAATTGTATCGCTAAGTATGGGTTATGTCAATACCGAATGCAAGCTCAATACTGTCGTCTGTGGTCACTGACAGCATGAAAACGACACGACGTCTTCTTTGAATGCCCGGCGTCGAGCACGCGCTCGTTGCTTTTCGTCGTGCTTTGGCTGCGCGTGCACGATGGAGGCTCGCGAGAGGCCGAAGCGCTGTCGAAGGTATAGAAAGATCGAGTTGGAGGCGGGACAACGGAATTATCTCCCTGCCGTTTTGATCCTGTCCGTGGCTGTAGAAGATTGTGTTCTTTAGTTAGACAACAGTGGTGAAACAGAGACTCTCTGTCCATTCGCCACCACATACGCTACCTTTCCTAGAAAACAACGAAGGCCCAATAGACCCTTTTTCAAAAGTCCGTCGAGCAACATTGGCAGTCGCCATTGCTTGTACACGAAGCGCGTGATTGGATACGAGTCCTCACCGAACGTTGACGTCATATTCGTGTCCAATACATGCTCAGAGTGCCTGATCAAGCAATGGCAGACAGGCTGTCGGCGAGGACTTAAAAAAAAAGATCTATTCAAAAGCTACTTGTTTCTTGTGGAACGTTACCAATTATATTCTTCGTGTGTCGAATTAATATGATGTATGTAAGCGCAACTTAGATTATCTTTGTGATATTTTCTCAAGGTACATGTTCCAAACACCAAAAGCACCGCTTCTACCTTCGAAAATCAAATGTTGTGAGAACTACATCGCGCAGCGGAGAAATAATGTGCAAAACTTTTGGCTTTTCTTTTTTTTTTTTTAATGTGTCAACGGGTATAGTATACTGAGTTCATGACGTGCCTTCAACTTTCGTCTTTATTATAGGGTCCTTGTTTTGTTGTATTTGAATGTATACAACCCGAGTCTTCGCATAATGCAATGTCCTTTGGCCCTCAAGATATTAGTAAATAAGTTCATTGTTAAATAAATATAAATAAAAACAAAAAAATTAATGTTTTTTTTTTATTCTTAAAATGCGTTTGTAACATTTGTGTGCAGTATATGATTCAGTTAATAACGCGTCTTCCTCGTAACAAAATATCGATCCAACATTACTAACGCCGTGGTGCATTTGAGGACTGTTATTCAAAGCCTCTTTTTTATTAAATAAAAATTCCTTCATAAACTGTCTTCGTCAACATACTACGCTTTCTTTGTGTGGGTTGTCAGCAAGCGTCCTAAACTATTTTGCTGGTGCAACTTTCCAAAGCTAAATCCCTAGGCGCGCTAATCTTTCGGCCAAAAGCGAATTATTTAGTAATATCCGTTCATGGCTCTCCAGAGGCTAAAAACTAAGGACATTTTTATAGAAATACGGTATGTTTTAACAAAATGACAAATGTAGGGCGATTTTTACCGAATAATTTCATGAAGCAATTAAATAATCTATAGCGGAGATAATTTACAGCGAGTGAACCCCTCCCTAGATATATAAAACCAGCTAATCATAGTCTCAGATCCTCGGATTCAAAACAGCTCTCCAACAGGACTCTTTTTTTTTTTTTTTAATCTTTAGTGAGATCACCTCACCTGCTTGGGAACAAACAGGCAGATAAAATATTGGGGCTTTGCGTCGCAAAGACTCATCAAGGGAAGGAACCATCCAGGGTTCGATTCCTATATTTTGCACTCCGCAGGCTAAAACAAAACCTCAAAAACATGGATTTCATTTTTTTTATTAAATTAAGATTATTACACACCGGTTCTTTGTCTGACACTGTCTTATTCTAAAATACGTCTCATTCTATCTTTAATGAACATTAAAACGTTTGCATTTTGGGTAAGTTAATCCAAAATGCTGATCCACTGTCACAGAGCCTCATACAACTTTTAACACGCTTTCTACTTGCTGTAAGATAGACAAAAACCAGCATGTTCTTCATTTGCCTCCTGGTTCTTATGTCGCACCGTCATTCTTGTTTTCCAAATGTTATAACAAAACTTAAAGAGTAAAAACATATTCTACGGGACACCGTCATTTTTCTCTGATCTAAAAATCGAATCAGGCCTTTAAGCCGATGAATAGTAATTTTTTTACGGTGTCCACTGGAATACGTCCCAACACACACACACACAAAAAAACAGCCTCCCAACAAAAGCCACACACGTGTTCAATTATTTCTGGCTTAGCAAACAATCGAAGAATCATGATACATAAATTCCCTCCTCACGCAGACACACCTGGACACGACACAGAGTTTCACGCTATCCGATAGAACACATACTGCAGATTTTAACCGTCACGTTTGGCTTAGTGCTTGCCCAGCCAAGTGTGATTTTACCCAAAGTGTGACGATACACGGAAAGAAAAAAAAAATAAATAAACCTACGCTTACCAGAACGGAATAAACAAAAAAGTGTACATCCGTCTTCGAAGCAAAAGAAAGCCCTAAAGCATTAGAGAGAAAAAAAAATGATAATCTCGGAGCAGAAAGGTCGAGCAACAAGAGGATCAGCGAAACAAAACAGGACTTGGCTGTTTTAGAAAACAATCTCCCCTGAGTCTCCCGATGACCTTGTGCCGTCCGTCTCCCGCTTTTTTTTTCCCCTTTTTTTTTTCCTCCGGAGTAAACGACCCTGAGTTATTGACTCCTTTTATTTACCTGTTCCAGAAAAAAAAAAAAAAAAAAAGTCTTGTAGTTTTGTCAACAATCGGTTCTTGAATTGCGTTTACGAAAAATATAAAGAGCGGCGATGTAGAACAGTTATCACACTGTCCACGGGCTCAAACGTGCGGCTACCATAAAATGTAAAATTTAAAATGTGACGCGCTTTTTTTTTCTTTAAAAAGCATACGGTTGCTAAACGTTCTTTCCGTTAACTCCGATAACGATACCCTAAACTCCTCCGACGCCATCGCGCATGCATCGTACGCACGCAACGCCGGGGGATTTTGCGTTGCGGGCTAGCGGGCTTTGCGGGAAGTTCTCGAGAGATCTCGGGCCCAGCGAGAGTAGCGGTTTCACGATGGCGGTTACCTCGACTGGCCCAGCAAGGGCTATGGTGGCTACAAGGGCGACGTGGTCTTCGTGAAGTTCAGTGTTACGTGAAATTACGTGGTGTTCAGCTAGGCAATTCCTTCCGGGACCTACCGCGGTCGAATCAGATCGCCGTGCAGCTGAAGGGGTGCATAGTGAAAATGTTCACCGCTCGCAATGTGCGTTAACGCTGCGATTCGCAGTTATACCCCGACAGGCGAACGACTCTGCGAGAAATCGCCGAAGTTGTCGCTATGCACTGGACGTCAATAGGTCATAGATTTCTTCGCGCGATAGCATTGATAAAAGGTGCCGTTTCCACAGGACGATTGACGGAGGCTCCGTGATCGAATTTGGCTACGAACCCGTACTCGTAGCCTTCGACCCCGCAGAGAAGTGCGCTTGACCACAAACAAAACTATTGGCAAGGTTTTCATGTTCAGTATTTCTTTTGAGGGGCACGGTGGCGCTATAAGCACGCGGAATTCTACGGTTCTGGCAATTTGAATCAAAAAGAGCAAGCGAGATGTTCACTCGGCAAAGAACGCACAACTAAAATCTGTCCGCGTACGATAAAAACGACCTGCTCGAACCGATTTTAGTTGATTGTTACGTTTCTCAGTGAACACCTCGCATGATCTTGGTTAAATTTGCCAGAGCCGTAGAATTCGATCGCAACCTTCACGCACATTGCGAGCGGTGAACGTTTTCTCAATGCACTCCTTCAGCTGCACGGCGATCTGACTCGACCGCGGTAGGTCCCGGAAAGAATTGCCGAGCTGAACGCCGCGTAATTTTAAGTAACACCGTATTTCGCGAACACCACGTCGCCGTTTGCTGAGCCAGTCGAGGTAACCGCCATCTTGAAACTGGTGCTCTCGCTGGGCCCGAGATCTTTCGAGAGCTTCCCGCAAAGCCCGCTAGCCCGCAACGCAAAATCCCCAGCGTTGCGTGCGTATATAAAATACGCTAGCCCTTATGTTGCGTTCTGCGGATAAGCACTTCTGACCCGCAATGTTTCTGTATACGCAAAGCTTTAGCGTACGGTCCACTAAAACAGTCTGAATCTCTCAGGTAAAAAGAAAAAAAAGGATGCCTCACCATTTTTATTTTTAAAGCTACTGCAATATACGAGGTGATTGTTTTTAATTGCTAAAAAAAGGACTTAAAGAAAAATAAAAATGTGGTGACCGTTACCTCAATATGGTTTTTGAGGTGTGTTTATTGAACTCGGCGAACACTCGCCCATCATGAGTATGGGTGCTTCATTCTATCGTTGTTCACGGGGCTTCCGGCGCTTCTCTGTGTCCAGTTTCTGAACCGAGACAAAAACTCAAAAAGAAAAGGATCTATAAATACCTCAGAGCATGTTCCCTTTTGGCAAATCTATATACTAAACTAGCCTTTTTTTCTTTTTTTGCTTTTAAAATTGGAAATGCAGCATATCAGAAAGAAAGTTAATGAATAGATACTATAGTTCATCATCCGAATAATCTTGTTAGTTATCCCCAATCTAATGTGCTCCGATCCTGATCAACACGCAGCGAAGATGATGTACACATCCCGGTCACACCCCCTTTTTTATTTTTTATTTATTAAAAGCAATCACATTGTGTATATTTTGAACGACGACGTCAGCGTTGCGTAGGTATTCACGTGCACACTCTAAAAAAAAAAAAAAAAAAATCCTGTGCGTCTACTTTCCCACACAACACTAAGAGAGCCATTCACCGCAATCTACGGAAGCAGCTCAGCGAATGACGATGCCAAAACATATGTTTAGACTGAGCTGCCTCCGTAAGTTGCGATGATTGGCTCTCCGAGAGTTGTGCGGGAAAGTAGACGCAGACGATTTTTTTAGAGTGACTGCAGAGGCGCTTATTATGTAAACAAATTGTCCCGAGAAAAGAAACGTTATTCTCTTCAGACTTACACGAATGTTTATTTATACAGCCTTCATGGTGACAAAACATACGCAAGTGAACCGGTGCCACACGTCAGAGACGGCAGTCAGCATGCTCGAATCTTTTGCAGGATTCTTGTCGAAGCCCGTGCACTACCGCCGAGAAAACCCCATCGCCGCCAGCAAGCCACCTGAAAATGGAGATACACAGCAGGCTAGCTGTCAGCGTTGTCGCTTGGTATCGATGGCTCGCGAGGGTTTTCGAGCGAGATGCTGATAGAGTCACTGAAAGCTTAAGCAGGGTGTGGTTTATTATGTTCGCGCCTCTTGCTTCGTGATTGGTTGTTTGGCCTTCTTGTCGCCGAATGCCGCAATCCCATTGGCTGATAATCAGATACTCGGGATTCGCCACACCCTGCCTTCCCCGAGCAATCAGTGTATATAATAGCATCTATCGGTATTCGTTCACAAGGTTCTTGGCGATCCCGAATATATTTTTCCGAAATTAATTTCTATATATATATATATATATATATATATATATATATATATATATATATATATATATATATATATATATATATATATATATATATATATATATATATATATATATATATATATATATATGTATATATATATATATATATATATATATATATATATAATATATATATATATATATATATATATATATATATATATATAGGAAAGTAAACGTACCTCGAAGCTTTTCGTGGAGTTTTATTACATATACTTTTCGTCGTCCTACGCAACAGTATTTTTCTATATATATATATTTTTTTTTTTGTCGTGTCCCGGGCTTTTAGAGGATGAAAGTGACATAAAGGCTGAACCGCATGTAAGCGATTTAGCAAGCGACGAGACGGGCGACGGAGATTTCTCACTGACGCTCGTCGCGTCGCTCGGGTTTTGGATTTCTAGAAAACGTCGCTCATCGCCTTAATCGCTTGCTCCCGTCGCTTTCATGCGGTTTCCTTCGTCGCGTGACTGTTTGAGCGACAGCGAAGCGGGTCGCCGTCGTTTGTCTCGTTCGCTCGCCAAATCGCTTGCATCCGGTTTATACTTTAGGGTCGGAGGATTTGCCCCGTGTATTATCTTATAACAATCACAATATTTTCTTAATGTTCAATGCGGTCAACGTGAACACTATAATGTGCCACGCTCGTCGCTGTTGTTCGGAAAATCCACCAAAAACCCACATTTTATCTCGAACTGGCCGCCTCAAAACAAGGACAAAGGGAAGAAAGAGACAACACAAGGTATACGCCTTGCGCTCTCTCTCTTCCTTCCTTTTGTGCTTGTTTTGAGGCGTTCAGTTTGAAATGAAAAACTACTCAACTTAGTATTTTGCCCCTTTGTGTCGTTTTCTCCGCGTTGCTGTTTGGAGTTGCCTCTTTTTGTAGACACAGCTTAGCAGTCGTACTTCATTGGAAAATAGCCTCTTTTTTTATATAGTGTGGAGGTCAGCGTTCAAAGTAAAAAAAAAAAAAAAAACTGTATAACTTTTTTTTCGATTTTTTTGCGTTTTATTTTATTTTGTTTAACTGACCATGGCAGTTAAAACCGGACCTGTAACACTTCACCCGGGCCGATTTATTTCGTGCCTCGTTTCGGTGCGCGAACGATCGAACCAACGCATCCTAGAAAAAAAAAGGCCGCATATAATGCATAAGATTGGATTTTCTACGCAACCTACAGCGGAGGTCAGCGAGTGGTACAGACTGGTCCCGAGTGCTGCGTCAGCGGTGGACTCGGGGTTCGTGTTCGGTCAGCGTCCCGGCCGAACACTGGCGAAAGTCACCCACCTGTCCACTCCATTCCGCACTGGCCTTCGGTAGGTGACGTAGAATATCAGGCCTTTGCTTCTAGCACGTGTTGATCGAACTCAATGGACCTTTTTACAGTAAGCTTCTGCGCATGCGTACACTCGCTCCCCTGGCCTCGCGTCTCGCTGTAGCCATTATTACAGGGCAAAGTTCCGGTCGGTTAAAATATTCATGTACGACGAAACCGTCCAATCCGACGTGTGAACTCCCGGAATGACCTTCGGGGCGAGGGTTTTCGTAGCACCGGAGAGCGTAGAAAACCCTGTTTCGTCGTACGTGTGTTTCGCGCTTTATGCGTATTTTGTCTTTTTTGACCACTCTTCTTTGAGTATACGCTAGTATCGGTCATAAAAGGCAACGAAACTCAACACAACAACTCGATGCCAATGTATTCTGACGGGCGGAGGCAAGTTGGGCCGCCCTTCATTTGTAGTTCGAAGGCAACTCCGTAGACGGCGCTCGTTACTGGAAAAAGGGAGATTTGGAAGGGAGTTATGGTGCCAGGCCTAACTTTTGTGAATGCAGTTCTATGTATGAAACCTGATATTCAGGCAAGGCTAGAAATAAAACAACGAGGGGTGGGCAGGCTGGCTCTTGGAGCGCATGGGAAGACACCAAATCAGGGGGTACAGGGCGATATGGGGTGGTTGTCTTTCGAAGGAAGGGAGGCAAGCAGCAAAATAGAATTTGCGGATAGACTGAGACAAATGGATGAGGGACGGTGGGCACGAAGAGTGTTTAGCTATCTGTACATGAAGGGTATTGACACAAAATAGAGAAAGCGAACAAGAAAACTCAGATCTAAATATGTGGGCAACAGTGGGGAGGTTGGCCAGGAAATGACAGTTAAAGAGAAGGTTAAGGAAAGAGAGAGAAGTATATGGGAAGCCGGTATGCAAACAAAATCAGCATTGGAGACGTACAGGTTGTGTAAAACAGATATCGATAAAGAGAGTCTCTATGATAATTCAAGGGGGAGTTCCCTGCTATTTGAAGCCAGAACGGGAGTGTTACGGACTAAGACATATAGAGCTAGATATCAGGAGGTAGACACCGTGTGTGGAGCTTGCGGAGAGGAGGAGGAGACGGCTGAACATTTGGTACTTTGCTGTAAGGCGCTTCACCCTGTAGTGGCTGAAGAGCCTATTAATATAACAACCGCACTGGGATTTAGGGATAGTGAGGGGAAAATATACATGGGGAAGGTGGAGATAACCAAGAACAGATTATCTGACTGGTGGCATAGGTCAAGGGAAATGTGAATATTTTCCTATTCCCTACTGGGCGACCCTTTCTCGGGAAGGTGTGTGCACCCGGTTGCATAGAGGCGCCTCCGTCGTGCGTACCGTAGCTTTTAAGACTAAATATCTAGATTTGTAACTCGTAAATTAAATAGCTTGAAAAAAAAATACTGGCTAGATGGCGCAAGCCGCCGCCCGATTCAAAGGGTTGAGCCCCATCTATCCATCCATCTATTCATCCAGGGAGGTCCGTTAGCCTCAGTTGGGAAACTCGCCCTTGAAACCTGGGCCGCTGGCGTCCACCAAGACCGAGCTAAATACGATAACAGCGCCACCCTTCAGCGACGAATTGAAACATGAAAGTTGATTCACATAGCTACTGCGAGAAGGCCCTGCGAGATGGCGCCACCGGCCTTTGCCCGACTCGACGTGCAGCCCTGCAGTTCCCGGAGTGGACGCTGCGGGAGAAATGGCGGCGTTGCGATCGCCATTTGCTCGGTTCTCAAGTACGGATCGGAGCCACTTTTTTTGAAGCAGGCTCTATGGCAGTTTCCCAACTGAGTGGTTCTAGTAAAGTTTGTTGAGAGGAGACGTCGTTTCACCTTGTGACGGGGTTGAAGAAGGGCATGGCGGGGACCGTCGCGGAGACCCGTCGAGCGACGAGGCAGAGCTGGTACGCGACGCAGTTGCTCCGAAGCGTCATGACCTCGGGGTCCAGGATGGGGCGAGCTCTATATGCGGCGGGATCCACGCTGGTCCGCGGTGCCCCGACTTCTTGGCTCGAGAAGATACAAAATGCGCGAGGAAGGACCAATGTCGCGTGGAAGGGAAATATATTACGATTACGTTACGTCGTACACATTGCAATTACACTTCCTTTCTCATCAAGTCCGACCGCTACAACGATACGCGATTCGATGGAGCCAGTCAATCAGCCCCAAAACTGTATCGTCAAGGCGCTCGTCGTCCTTGTGTGTTTGCTATAGCACAGCGGCTAAACCAATCACTCCCAGTAAATGCGTCGCTATCCTGCGCTCTATTTTTCTGCGCTTGATTAGTTCGGCCGCTGATAGCGAGCACACAAAGACGACGAACACCGTGACGAGGCACTTTTGGCGCTGCTTGATTGGCTCCCAAGGATCGTAGCCTTGGCTGCGGTAAGGCTTAATGTGAAAGGAAGTATAGATGGCTATATCGTCCAAACTCCAAGGTGATTTAAGCCAGTTTCCGATGCGGAGCGCAAGTTCGTCTGCTTCTTTTGCAGGGGTTGTGGTGACGTCAGAACGCCGAGCTCTGATTGGTTCTGAACGAAGGATAGTGGGTAGACCTCGAGGCAGCTTGCCCCGAGGTCTACCCACTATATCCTTCAATTAGAGCCAATCAGAGCTCGGCGTCTTTCTGACGTCACCGCAACATCCTGCGCAAGAAGCAGACGACTTGCTCTCCACATGGGGAGCGCTCTTTCTTGCAGAAAACCGTAAAGCCGGGGTCTTACTGCTTATGCATCATACAAAAGACAGACTGCGCCCTGCACCCAAATTCAAACGCGAGTCAACGCGAGATCCGTGCTTTGAATGTCGCATTGCAACGACTTCGAGGAGAAACTTAATTTGTCACGCGACTTTCGAAAGACGGATATTGCGATGACTCGTAGTTTGCAGAGACTGTCTTCTGTACGATGCATGACATGAGCAGCGTGACCCCCGGCTTAATGGTGATCATTATCATCATCACCCCCTTTCCCAACTTAAACTATGGCGAGGGAATTCAAGTCGTTTACAAAGATCGTGTCACAACCGCATTTGTGTAATATGATACGAATGCTTGTATTGTTCAAGATATTTCGGCACTTTATTTATCTAGCCCATACCCATGCTGATTGCTGAAATAATAATAATCGACTGCTAGAGTATTTTCAGATAAAAAAAAAGGTCACAAAGAATGTAGAATAGCACTACAAAGCAAGACCAGCAAGACTAGAAGCCTGGTAAGCAAAATCAAGTATACCTTTTTTTTCTTTTTTTTTTTCCTGTTTCCGTCGTCACATGTGTGTACGCTGTGGCGAAATAAAGTCCTTTGGTTTTATTTGAAATTAAGATAACGAATCGCCGAAATGACGACATCGTTTCACAGGGAAGCAAAAGTTGGTCGAGGCCCCAGACCCAACGCCCTTCTATCACGTCGTCGCTCTGTCATCGACACGATGCAGTGACGTCGGTGGTTACCAAAAACCGACTTCATTTCACATCTTGTTTTCGGTGCCAGGATAGGATTAGCGAGCTTTAGATTTAGGAGGGGTAGCAACTCAAACCATGAGGGTATGTTTGCATTTAATGGTGGACGCCTCCTACAAAGATCGGTCTCAAGTGCGCGTGCGCTTGAGACTTAAATTTCGAGATGTCGATCTGGGAATAGTTGTTTTGCCGAGAAATCGCTCAAATAAAGGCGCGTTCACACTTGCAAGTCGCAACTGTCGCGCGACAGCCTATTGTCGCAAAAGCGACCGGTTTGGGCTATCCAGTGACTTCAGTTCGGGCGGGCAGTCGCTTCCAGAGAGATTTTTCGGACCGGTCGCCGAGTCGCCCTGGTGGCGGAACAAATCAGCAGCGTTTCGGAAATTACGTGTGGTGCGCTTCGCGCTTATTTACATCCGGCACTTCTGGGGGAGATGCAACCAACATGTCCATCCTAGGGTGCCTTCATGTGCGCTTTGCTTATAGGGTGCTGTTCGAGGCGGGGCTTAGGCCGCACGTCCGGGAGCTTCCTGGCTCGTGACGACGACCATTCCCCGAAGTGAAGAACCCAGGGGTCCCGTGGAGGTGGGAGAATTGGTAACGTAACGAACGGTTTAATTACATGGTAGCGATACAGTCGTCAAATCCAAGAGAACAAATGGAGCTCTCACGCCCCGCCTTATATAGGGGTCCGTTTTCTCCCTCTCCCTCCGCCAGGGCAGCAGGTGCGACAGCCACGTGCTTGGCAGCTGGGTCCGTCGCGACGTAGTCAGAAATGAGTCATAGCCAAGGTTCTCCGCAGTTAGGCCAGGCCTCTCTCCCCTTCCGGAGCGCACGAACCCACACGCACACACACACACGTCCCGTTGACGTCACGGACGCGTTGAGACACGTTTTGGGCAGCCTTCGACAGGTGGGCGTCAGTCCTGAACACGTCGGGACTCGTTTTGGGACTCGTTTCCGCAGCGTTGAAACTCGGAAGAAGGTTGCCGAAGGTTCCATTCTTAACAGCCCCTCCGGGGCCAGGGAAACCTCGAATGGCCGGTGGTACAATCGCTGGCCTGAAGAGGTGGGCTTGGAGTAGGCCTTGAGAAGACGCTGCAAGCACCAAACAAACTCCCAAACCTCTCACAACGGAGGCATCAGCGGAAACGTCCCCCACAACACCACGCCACACCGCAGTCAAACGCTCGGGATTCGCCAAAGACCCGCCAGACTGGATTACGGATTACCAAAATTTGGTACAATTCCGGGTATCGAGACCCCCTGTCGCCAAAAAAACTCATTTTTCCAACGAGGTCACTAAGAACAAAATACAAAAGACAAAAACTCTTCGCAATTTGTGAGGTCCTTTTGGGGTTTCAACGAAGTGCCCCCACTTAGATCCTCATTCCCGTGGATGACGAAGACCTCTGAGATCATCCCTACTATTTTTCGTGATGTCAGAAAAATCTGCTCAACCCATCGGCATTGCCGTTAAATTTGCCTTTCCTTTTTCTTACGCTGAAGTCATAGTGATCGATTTTCACGTGATTTCTAGACGTGAAAATGCGGTCCTTATAGCGTCGATAAAACAATCCGCCTCTTTCATTCCCCGTCACATTGGTCCTAGCAATCTCCTGAGCTGTACAGCGAAACCCTGACACACTAGGGTCGCTCTTCTGCTCGACTGTCAAAGACACTCTGTCTACTCGTAGCAGAGGACCAAAGTTACGCGACGCCGGAGCTACGAGAGATCTTTCACTGATCCCGTCTTCCTCCGCCTTTTCCGCCGGCGCGTTGGGACGGCGTACGCTTTCTAGTGCTACGAGGTCAGGCTGTTCTACAACCTGGTCCCTCTCATCCCGGTTTTCTGCCTCCAACTCTGGGAGTGCTTGCTCCCCGTCAGCTGCCTCTGGCTCTGGATCCCTCGTCAACAAAGGGGCGACCTGACGCGATTTGGACCTCGTACACGACTGTACTAGCCCTTTTCCCAGTTGTTGACCCCTTTCGCGCAGCAGGAAATCTGACCGGTTAGAAAACAAATAAGGATATTCCAACGGGACTGTTTGCGAGACAGCCGCCTCTGTCACTAGCTCTCCGAACGGGCCAGTTATCCTTACTGTCGCCATAGGCAGACAGACACTGTGCTTTTCAAGCAGCTGCTTGATCCAAACTACCTTTCCCGTAAAATCGGAGGGCGTTACATACGACGGATGGACAACGTCCATCGTCGCTGCACTGTCACGAAGCACCCTGCACGGCTTTCCGTTTACCTGGAGCTCGTGAAGATAGGGACGAAGGAGCTTCAGGTCCTCGTCACGTCCGTTCACGCACGAGAACACAACCCGCGGTTTCTTACATCTGGCCGCTGTGTGTCCCGGCTCCTGACAGTTGTAGCACAGGAACGGCTTCCTTGCCTCGAACTGCCCTGTTGGACTTTTCCGCGCCTCGTCTCCGTTCGAGTGTTCTGCGCTCTTTTCTGGGACCTTTTGTCCTGCTTCGGGCTTCTCGGGCCCGTTTTCTCGCGAGCCGTTACCCTGTCGGAAGGTCTTGCGCTGATCGCTTCGGCCGGATTCGCTTTCCTCTCCGCTCAGCTTTCTACGCGTTGCGTACTCTTCGGCTAGCTCAGCGGCCCTTTCGACAGAGTCGACTCCCACCCTGTCCTGCACCCAGAGCTTGACTGACTGCGGAATGCTACGAAAGAACTGTTCGAGGCACACACACTCGACTACCTTGTCTCGGCTTTCGTACACTTCCTCGCTCTTCAACCATTCTATCAGGTTGGTTTTAAGCCCGTACGCGAATTCCGAGTAGCCCTCGCTGCTCTTTTTGGATGCGTTTCTAAACCTTTGACGGAACGCCTCGGCAGAAAGGCGGTACCGCTTCAAAAGGCTGGACTTCACCTTGTCGTAGTCGTCCGCGTCTCCAGCACTAAGGCGCGCGACAACCTCTGCAGCCTCACAGGGCAACAGAGTCAAAAGCCGTTGCGGCCACGTTTCTGGGGCGAAGCTCAACTTCTCACATGTCCTCTCAAAGTTAACTAAGAATAGGCCCACGTCTTCCCCAACTTTAAACGGCTGCATGAGCTTCTTCATTTGATACGACTCGGTCTCACTTGCTCGTACCGGAGCCCCAACTCTGCTGTTCTGCGAGTTTAATCGCTGTTGTTCAATTTCGAGCTCTAGCCTTTTCAGCGCTCACTCCTGGTCTCGTTCCTCTTTCGCTGCAGCCTGTTCTCGTTCCTCTTTCGCTGCAGCCTGTTCTCGTTCCTCTTTCGCTGCAGTCTGTGCTCGTTCCTCTCTAGCTGCAGCCTGTTCCTCTTTCGCTGCAGCCTGTTCTCGTTCCTCTCTTGCTGCAGCTTCACTCTTAGCGTTCTGAAGCAGTTCCCACGCAATTTTAATTTCCTCTGCTTCCGCGCTCTCTGAAATCGCTTTACTGATCTCAGATTTCTTCATCTTTTGCTCCACCTCCACACCCAATTCTTCACATAAACAGAGTAAATCTGTTCTCAGTAACCTCATCAGATCCATGATCGCTGCTCTTTAGCTTTGGCTTTGCAATAAAACTTGTCGCGAGGTTGTACACAAACCTAGCGCACGAGTCAAACACTAAGGATTCCCAGCAGTTCAAAATTAATTACCCATAATCTGAAGCCTGGCGAATCTCAAAGCAAAGTCCAAACGCTCACCCGCAGATGTAGCACGATGTCGCATGGTCCGATCCCAACCGCTGCCAACCAGTTGTTCGAGGCGGGGCTTAGGCCGCACGTCCGGGAGCTTCCTGGCTCGTGACGACGACCATTCCCCGAAGTGAAGAACCCAGGGGTCCCGTGGAGGTGGGAGAATTGGTAACGTAACGAACGGTTTAATTACATGGTAGCGATACAGTCGTCAAATCCAAGAGAACAAATGGAGCTCTCACGCCCCGCCTTATATAGGGGTCCGTTTTCTCCCTCTCCCTCCGCCAGGGCAGCAGGTGCGACAGCCACGTGCTTGGCAGCTGGGTCCGTCGCGACGTAGTCAGAAATGAGTCATAGGCAAGGTTCTCCGCAGTTAGGCCAGGCCTCTCTCCCCTTCCGGAGCGCACGAACCCACACGCACACACACACACGTCCCGTTGACGTCACGGACGCGTTGAGACACGTTTTGGGCAGCCTTCGACAGGTGGGCGTCAGTCCTGAACACGTCGGGACTCGTTTTGGGACTCGTTTCCGCAGCGTTGAAACTCGGAAGAAGGTTGCCGAAGGTTCCATTCTTAACAGTGCAGAGCCGTATATTAGGAGAGTTTGGACAATAGGCGGAGCAAAGGCCGCCGCCAGCGCCGAATATTCCCCCCACGCTTAGAGCGTAAACTAAATTTGTGACACAGCGTCGACCAATCAGGAGACCTCTACTCCATCTCACAAATGTCGACAGTGAAGACAAAGGCACAGGCGCGTGAGCCTAGCTCAGCGAAACGCTATTGTTTGTACGAGACCTCGTGCATAGGAGGCACTTTCCAAAGCCACGCGCTCGTGCCCATGCCTTTGTCTGCACTGCTAGAACAGCGTCCTGAAACTGGCTGAAAGAAAGCAGTGCAAAGGGTGGGGTGCGCGAGCGTCTTGAGACGCGGAGTTCCGCTCGGCACGGCTCAAATTATACTTCGTTTCACTTTACTTGCGAGCGAAGCCAAAGCTAGAAGCGCGAGACCAGCGCTTTTTGCATTTCTCCCCAGCTCGCGCGCTCGAGCAAAGCCTGAACGCACGGAGCTTCCGTGCTCGCGCTTCCAGTTTTGCCTTCGCTCGCACATAAGGTGAAACGAAGTATAGTCGTGGCACAAATTTAGAGCACGCGACCACCGCTAGGGGCTGTTTCGCGGCCTGTGGTTGGCCCGAGATGCTCGCCTATTCAAACCAATGTATGGCCAAACTCTCTCAATAAACGGCTCTGATAGGGTGGAGACATCTGGCCATTTTATCCCACACTTTTATTTTTCTTTTTTGTTCAGAAGCGCGTGAAAGCGCGCGTCCCTGCACGCGTTTGTGGCGCTGACTGTGCTATGGCGACATTTTGTTTTCGTCGATTTCTTTGTATTTTACCCGTGAGCGCGTGCTGTCGGCATCGGGTACTACTAAGGGTAGCATCACCCTAAACAGAAGGACATCGAGGCACTCTAGTCCATCCAACCACTGTAGTCCTGTAGTCCAACGCCTCGGTTCGCAATAGGCGTCGTGGCCGTGAGCGTGAATAGGGAGTTGACTAGAACCATCTCCACTTGCACCATAAAAAATATATATATATATATTTTAAGCACCATCTAAAAGAGTTCTTCGTGAAAACCTATAGGGGTTCTTTTAAGCTCTATTTTTGATACATAGCGTTCTTCATCGCCCAGTTGCCTTTCTAGTGCGCCAGGGAGCGACAGTAGTGCCTCAGGCGAAACCGTTCTTCACGAGCTGAAAACGGTCTTGGGGCGTCAACAAACCTTTCAAGAACTTTTTTTTTTTCTTTTTTTTTTAGGGGTTGACTTTTGGCAGCACAGATATGTGCCATATTTTTTGCCGATAAGAAACGTAAGCGAGCGTTTTCCACTGACGTAATTTCGTCCACAATTTTGTTGTCATGAGCTGTCTGGCGCGTCCTGGGGACGAGATTTATAGAAGATATTCATGACACCCTCAAATCGGTAATGCCGAAAAGCTTGTTTCGTTCACGACCTACTTTACAATTTCATCACACTTTTTGTTTTTGCTAAAGAAAACATTTTTATTTAATCCCGCCAACAAAATGGCGATTGACATAATGTGAAAACGCGTTTAATTGTTAGATTTATCTCACCAGGAACGCTCCCCTGAGCTAATAAAGATTATTACAATTACTATTATTGAGAGCTATACTCCATTTCATACATAGTATGGACAATTGCAAACATGACGCCCCGGCTGGTGCCCCATGTGGGCAAGCACTTGCAGCCTGCTCGAGAACATAGCTTTGACAAGCTTGTAATTGCACGGGCTTTCCCACACGAGAAGGGACACGGCGGCGGCCAATCGCCCCACTTGGAATTAGACATTTCAAATACTTTAATCGTCTTCTGAGCGCTGCCATCTTTGTCTACTTAAAGCCCCTCTATCCTGGGAAAAGTGGCGCCATTCATTGTTGTAGAAATGCTCGAGACACGTGCCGCGCGCCACTTCTGGGAAATTCATGGCGTCTGAAATCGAGCTGAGTGCTGCGCTGTGCCGCCATGATCTTCACAAGGGCTGCACGTTGCACGTGCCTCGTGCATCGACGAACCTTGCGCTACTTTAAAAACATGAAGGGGCTTTATGTCTGCTTGGCTGTGGATGGCGTTCCGAGCAGGGGCGGATTTAGAGGGGGGGTCTGGATGTCCTGACCCCCCTCTTGATTTCTGCATCTCTAAAATTTAGGGCGTGAAACGAGGGAGAGGGGGAGGGGTTTCCTAAACAAATGGTACTCTGACCAACACCTGACCCCCCCCTCAGGAAATTCCTGCATCCGCCCCTGGACTTCCGAGCGTGCAAAGTAGCTCTCTCCTACGAAATATGAGACGCCACGCATGTGTTCAAACTTCACAGTAGGGTGACCAGATGTCCCGTTTTGGCCGGGACAGTCCCGTTTTTGAGGTTCGCTTCTGCCGTCCTGTCTTTTTGTCCCCGTTTTCGCACGGGAGTGCATGCAGTGGCGTAACTAGATATGACGGCGCCCATGGCAAATGGAATTTCGTGCCCCTCATGATGATAGTGACAATGACATCATCATCATCATCATTATATTATTATTATGGGTGGACTCGGCTTGGCGCCCCCTCCCAAGTGGGGGCCGGGGCACTTGTACCCCCCCTCTAGTTACGCCACTGAGTGCATGGTTTCGAAAATGGCACAAAGCGAGTTGAAGTAAACCGAAAGTATGCGTACTCGTCACAAGTATATTTTACAAAAATAACCGTAGGTACTTTAACTTTAAAATATTTATCCAGAGTAAAATCTAGAGAACTTTTCTTGCCCACAAACGCCTGTTCTATCGCAAAGACTCGTGTGTGGAAATATTTTTTGAGTTACTGAATATAGCACGCATGTATACTATGTTCACGTTTTAAAATGGCACTTATTGCATTAAATTTTTTCTCCCGATCTCAACCTTCAAGACGCCCCCCCCCCCCCCCCCCCCTCTCCCCAGGCTGGAATGTCCCGTTTTCTACCTTAAGGAATATGGTCACCCTAGTTCACAGCCCACGGTGACTCATCATTTTGCACCTGGCGCGAGTGCGTGGCTTCATCTGTGGTTTCGTTTTGCGAGAACGCGCGCAAATGATCTGCGATATCAAACCCTACGCTCGCGCCAGCAGCTTTGACATCATTGTGCACTAAGTATGAAAAAGCAAGAGAAAGAGGAAAAGGAGGATAGAGGGCGTAGTAACTTTTTCAAAAAAAAGGAAGTGAAGATCGAAGCTACTTTTGTGGCAAACTAAGAAACGTTACAGCTAGAATCTAAGCCTTACACAAGGACGCATCGCAGGCTTTGTAGTGTGAAATAAAGAGAGCACAAGGTGCGATATCATCAGAAAAAAGCGCCCTAGGGAAGATCTATTCTTCACACTTGTCTTGAACGGGTGCGAAATTGTAGGATAATGAGTGGTGGTGCGGCCTATACGCAGAAAGCTACCTAACCTGGGACCGACTTCATCTTCACATCCAGCAAGGCAGACTCACCGATAACCCATAGGATTCCGAGAAGCAAGATGGTCAACAGAAAACCGAAGCAGACGATGTACGCGGTGTGTTCCAGCGTAAACCATCCTGTCTTCGGAGTGCTGAAGAACTTGGAAGCGCCTTTTTCAGTCATTGCAGTTGATTCGACGCACAACACCTTGTTGAAAGCATCTTCTTCCTCGACAGAAATAGACTCTGCTCCATGGCGTTGACGAACCATCATTCGGTGTCTTCGTTCTTTCCTCTTCGGGGTTAGCCTGCGAACATCCTCCTCTTCATCCATTGAACATCATCATAGTCGGATGGAGCCCGATGCCGAGCGTCCTTCTACGCGTTGATTGGAGACAAAGTCCAGCCGATCACTGACGGAGCACTCGTGTCCAATCTGTACGTCGACATTCAAGGGCACAGGCCTGAATGACGCGGCACGAGCCTTTAAACCAATGTCACTTTAAATCTTTCGATATCGAAGGAGAAGTTTCACAATTTAATATCCCTCAAGTTGTATATACTTAGCGTAACCTCTCCAAAGGTTGTTTTTGGTTTAAAATTAACTTGGAGTATCAACAAGGAACCTGATAAACGCGGCAGCTTAAAACGAAACCGAAAGTCCCCGTAAGCCAGCGACATCAGCCCAACCGAGCGATCTTGAGCCAACAATGGCGAAAACGCGATTGCGACGTGGACAACACTGATCAAGCATTCTCGAGGAGAATCTGGAAGAGGAAGAACATGGACGATGATCTGGAAGATGAACTCGTAAACGAAATATTTTGGGCCCACGTGAAGATTCTTTCCAAAGTCAGGCTGGACCTGTCCATGATGGCGGACGCGGCAGTCTTCTACCTCCGGCTGTACATGTTCCGGCCCGGGACCGTGGCCGTGGCGGTCGCAATCATCGCGGGCATCCTCCTCTGTCATTCCACCGATATCTGGTTTCACCTGCTGGCCCGGAGACTGGAGGTGCTTAGTGGATATTACGGCAACAGGGACAAAATAAGGCTGCTGGTGAATCCGACGTCGAGGAGTGACCGGGCATCGTGGGAGCTCCAGGGCAGGCACGCGGGCGTGTACGCCGTCCAGGGACGGAGACCCAGGATGGAGGACAGGTTCAGCATCCTCAGCGATGCAGATCACGACATCCACCTGTACGGGATCTTCGACGGTCACGGAGGGGAGGTATGGACAACAACAACAACCACGCTCATGTTGGTGGAGTTTGAAGCCTCGTTTTCTTTTCTTTTTTTGTGCGCTTTGTCATGGGTTTTGTCTTGACTTTGTGGGCGTTCCCCCTAGCCCGCTGTATGACCACTTATATTGATGTTTATTTTATTAATTATTTCTTTATTTTATCCTCAGGGCCAGGGGCATCACAGAGGAGAGTGGTGTCCCTGAACGCGGTAGCATAACCGTAAATTCTTCGATTTCTTTCTTTATCTGTCTTTTTTTTTTTTGCGTACATTTTCTTATTTTTGTATTGTTTACGATGTCTCGACATTCCTGCACTTCTAGTCAAAACAACCTGTTCTGGGCCCTTTTAGCTATAATAATAATAATAATAATAATAATGTTTATTTTCCATCAAACAAATGATGGAGGGAGACCGAGGAAAAAAGCTGCATCATGCAGCTTGACGAGTCCCCGGCCCCCCTCTCACACAAACAGCAGTGGCACAAGAAAAAATAAACAAGACGAAATGACATTGAAAAATTAATCAGGCGGCGATATTAACGTTTCTCTTGGTAACATGATGCATATATTGAGAGTTCTATTTAACTATATATTTTTCTAATACATGATACATAGCACAGATACATTGAAAGGAAACATACACAGAAAATGTCATACATATATACATTTAGATATATACACAAAAAACAATATACATCTCAAAGCTCTGGAAAGTACTACTAAAAAGCCACACTGGAAAAAAATTCTCGAACATCTTTTCTCGATGACTTCATTGGATCAATATTTTTGAAGCTAAGAAAATTAAGTAGGTGTCTAGGACTTGAATTTGGGCTGGGGGCCGGGGCAATCCTAGATCAGCGACATGATTGCTGGTTGTGCCTTTAATAATATCCTTCATGATGTTAAAAATATATATATCTATATATAGATATATTTTTATGGCTCTGCATTTATTAAAAGTAGTATACCGATTAATCACCACCTTTTAATCGATTAATCGGTGGCTTTGATATCCAGGCATAATATTGTGAAAAGGAAAATAAGTAGATTGTGCTTTATTTATGTGATAAATGCCGCAATGTACATTTTCAGCTATAGATAAACATATGTGAGTAAGGCAGAAAAAAAATTTAAAAAAACTCAGATTATTATTCTAGTTGTGAAGACATAGGAGTTTTCTGATATTCTTTGACATGATGCTCTTTCCTGCATCTTCACGATCATCCTTGCTGCACTATAGACAGCTATAGGCTTTTTAACCAGGAGAGGCATTACTCTCCTCGCGCCTGACACTACCTGAGGAATCACCGTAGCTGATCATTCGCCACGTCGTCTGGATTGGTACAGCAACACATCCAGGCTTCTCTGTTGTCCTTTCGACTCTGTGTAACAGTGTCCCGTCACCGTTGAGCGGCGCTGCTTAGAGAGGATTGACAGCATCGGCAAGTACCAAACGCTTTACTATGGTCATCATGGTGGGACCGACCTTAACGGGGGATTATGAAAAATGTGTCGGTGGCCGTCGACGCCAGAGGAGCGAGGGAAAAAGCCCCTAACAGGTGCATCTCTGACTGGGTGCGTCTTATATCCCTCTTTTGGAATTTCCGCATGCAGGGGAACCTGCTGTCATTGAGGAGCGTCCTCTTCGCGCTGGATGTCGTGCTCTTGCGTGTTGTGGATGCCATTGGCTTGCTATGCTAGCCAAGAAAAGCCAGATGGGCTCTTTGTAAATTGGACACTGCCTTCAAGTTGGTACTAGTCCTGGTTTAACCGTGATGAATGGTGTCGTTATTTGTGAGTTTCCCGCCGACAAACAGGGTAGTCTTTGCATTTTGTAGATCGGGAGCGCGTCGATTTTAGTTTGATTTACCAGGGTCAAGTTCGAGCGGTTGACCAATTAAAAAGTTAATTGAGACTAAAGCATTAATTGTTTAATTGATAGGTTAACCGATCAATCGCCTAGTCTTCCTAATTTCTAGCTTCCTATGTTTTGTTTCTACTTTTAGCACATCCTCTATGATGGCCTAATGTCAAGGCACATGCAATGTTTCTTGTAATACTACCAAGAAGGCTATTGTGAACCTTGGGTCTTGAGGCCCAGTTCTCACACTTTCGATTTCTTAAAACCTTGTGCCTTAAAATCTCTTACGAGGAAAGAACACACCGGAACGCCGGAACCATCTGTGCGGTGACCCTGGAACTGTATTTTACTAGAGGGAAGATTCTGAGGTATTTGCGACGTCAAATGTACATACTACCTACGAGTGATGGTCGTTTACAACATTGAACAAAAGTTTTTCGAACCAAAAAAGAAAGAATGGTGCGCGAAAAAAATTGGAAATATACGGGACCGCCAAGTGTTCCTCGGGTACCCATAAGTAGTGCCAGTGTCTTCTCGTGTCGTAAGAGATTTAAAGACGTTTCAAGGCACACGGTCCTAGGAAGTGCACGTGTGTGAACGGGCCTTTGGAGCTCATGTCGAAGATTGACCACCTAATGCATGCATAACTTGGATGAATAGATTTGCTCTTGTGCACAGCAGCAGCTATCAGTAACATCACTGGTGAAGGTGAGAGGGACAATAGAGTTCCCATTGTGTTTTGGGGCATTGGTGGCCGAGTGGGCTAGCGTGCAGCAGCTCGGAGCACGTGGAGCAAAAGCTCACGCTGCAGGGCCCAGGGATCCTGGGTTCGATCCCCACTCCCTCCCGTTTCGATATGAACGAGTGTCATACTGGCATGCGGTCACGTATCACTACTGCGTGGTGCATGTTAAAGGAGCTGTGCAACGATTTTAACGTTGAAAGAATTGGCATCTTCTACTTTTGACACTGTTCACCCTGTCACAAATAACAGACAACACACCTCCTTTCATTGAAATGTTGCGATTCCGTCGCGTAATCACGAGGCAAAAATTAGAATATTCCTCGACCTGCAGCCGCGAGTGGCGGCCATGAGAAACACGTGGCATGACGTCAATGGGGGTCTTGTAGAAAGATAGCAAGTTGTGCGAATACCTGCTCGATAAAAGGTAACTTTTCTATAAATCGTGTCATTCCAACATAAATATAAATGCGTCAAAAACCTGGTATCATCGACAAAACTTTTATCATACGGAGTTTTAGTGACGCCAACTATCCTAGGTCCACAAAACCGTCAGCTCTATCTGCTACCGCGAACTGCCGCCAGAAGCCGGAGGGGGAGGGGGACAGGGCCGGACGGGTATGGCCGGACCCGGATGAGACTTTTCTCCTTTCACCATATTGTTCGCGCTGCGCCCGCCAGCACGTGGTCACGCGGTCGCGAGCGGATGAGTTCTCGCTGCTCACTGATTGCTCTAGAGAGAGAGCTTCACCGGAAAACTGCGCAACCCCCATTGACATCGCAGCGCACGTGACTCGGAAGATGGTGAAGGAGTTGAGAGGTGCCGAAAACCTCAATCTTTGTCCATTTTTAAAATAAAAACTAGGACATGCAGGCAAAAGCGGTTTTTTGTCCTTTACTTCAGAAAGGTCGAGACACCAACTCCCAAATTATTTAAGCAAAGCACTGAAACTGTTGCAGAGCTCCTTTAAAGACACCGGTCTAGCGGTTCTACTGCACTTGCTAGATTTCTCATCTACAGCTGAGACACCAGATGCCCATTGGGTCTGACTAACTTTTGGCTGTGTAAACATACACACAATGCAATTGCTTTTACCGTTGTGTTCTTATGTTTAATTTCTTTTGCTCTCATTTATTCATTATTTTATTTTCGAGTTCTTAAAGGAACCAAGACTAAGGCTCCTAGCTTCAAAATGAAGCACTTTTTTTTTGTGTACCTTTTGGATTCCTATTCTATGTTCACACACTACGATAGAGACCATTTTATATGAGTAAATGGCAAAAGAAAAGAAAACAAAAAAGCCACAAAATGTGCTTTGTCTTCCACAGTTGGCAGCTGACTTTGCGGAGAAAAAGTTGTTTCCGTCCCTGATCAAGAGGCTCGTCGAGGTCAAAAGCCAGCACCGGGCGCCAAAGGAGACGCCAGAGCAGAGGGCAGAAGGAACCAGGGCATTGCTCGCCGAGTTTTCGCGAGTCATCACCGAGGAGATACTTCGCCTCGACACAGAACTGTTGGCTGCAGCCAAGGCCAAGAAGGACTTGTCAGGTATGTCATCCTTTTCCACGGACAAAGCGAAAGTAGGTTTTATTATTTGTTCCAAAAAAGAATTTCCCTTCTGTCAACTTGCCCTGTCAGTTCCAGTTATGAGGAAGATCCGCTTTGATGGATGGTGTTGAAGGTAACTCATTTGTCAGTCTTTTGGAACCAGTTGAATCCATTTCAGCTTCTTTCTCTCCAAACTACAATTTGAACTCTTGCTTCAGTATCACCTGCTACATTGGTCATCTACCATATTCTAGCTCATTATGACTTTCTTGTTACTCATACTTCCATATCATAGACAAAGTGTTGGTGTAGCATCGTTAAATATCCTGAGAAAGCTGTGACAATGCAAGATGCCAGAAATTTCGAACACGGCATGCTCGGGCAAAACTGCATATGTGAAAAGAAGGGTTGGTTCCTCGCCTCTCACGATGTTCCAGGTTTGAGGGGCACAGGAGGCGATATCTGCTTCGCAGGTTATAAAAGGGAACCATATATTTTGGTGCTATCTAGTTGCGAGCACATCGTGCCCAGTGAACTAAAATTTCAAGGGGCTACGATTTTCAAGAAAAAAAAAAAAAAAAAAGGATGCAACTGCTTTTTTTTTAGCAGGAAACATTCCGCTCTTTCCAACTGGCCTTAAAGAGACGAAATGTTTCATTTAGAATTTTCATTCATACCTGGATAGGTTGTAACCCTTTTGGGGCCCTTGTCCAGTTTGAATGTGGTGCTGGGGCCCGAAAAAAGTCCCCTTAAACCAGAATCACAATATCTTCCAGCGTGTGCGTACAATTTGCAGTTTGTCAAAGCCCGACACGTCGTACGTTGTGGCCTTTCCGAGGTGACCCAGGTGCCACAAACTTATCTCACGAATTTGGGGGTTGCTAACACGTGGGGACTAATCGAGCTGTGTTACGGCTTTTTTCTGTTTTCACCTTCCAACTGTGTATTGTTGGCAAAATAAAGAAATTTATTATTGTTATTATTATCTCAGGTTCCACAGCGCTGGTGGCACTGGTGCACGGTGCACACCTGGTGGTGGCAAACGTCGGGGACTCGCGGGGGGTCTTGTGCGACAAGAAGGGTCAGGCCGTCCCCCTCTCCTTCGACCACAAGCCACAGCAGGTGAGTGCTCCCTTCGGACAGGTTTGATGCACATTTCGAGCTATAGATACTGACAGGTGCCCTTCTAGTTCTGTCAGTAACTCTCTAGAAAAATATTAATAGATTGAGTAAAGCTAACTGAGAAACCAAATTGTTTCCTGCAGATGAGAGATGAGGTAGCTTGATATCAGTAATGAGCAGTGAATGCGAATAGTTTCTTTTGCGACGATTTCTGCGCGGTCAGATGATTGCGTCAATTCGCCATGTGGTTTGCTACAATGGGAACATTCGCTGGACTTTGGGCAAGTGTAACAGCTGCTATATTGGCAGGCTGTCTTACTTCTCGAAGATTAGGTTTAAGAGTTGCAGAGCTCTCATTTTTAGCAGGCACAGCCGTTTGGTAACTTCATTTCTCAAAAGAGTGATGTCCTCTTCTGTTTGAATGCATTACTAAAGAAACCTCGGGCCAATTACTTTGAAATTTCCTTGCTAGTGTGGTGGGAGGCTCTTGAACTTGGAAAGACTCCAGGTGCTTTTTGAGTCATTGCTTCCGGGGGGACCGGAAAAGAGCTTTGCAACCACGGCGGAAACACCGGCAACCCTCGCGAGCTGTTTCTTGGAATGCCTCCAACAGGACTCTTTCAAAACCTGGAGCATATGCACTGGGGTCGATGAAGCACGGTTATGGGGAAGTGACATATATATAGATGATTTTACATATGTGCGTGTGCGATGGTTTTATGTTCAACATTTTGTTACCAAATTTACTGGAATACCACTCCAGAAACTTGGAGCTCTGCCACTGTCGTCATGCTGCTTTCTGAGCAGCCAGGTTAAACGCTTCTGTTGCAACCACGCTGTCTGTGCTGAGAGCCTAAGCTCAGCTGCATTCAACTAAAACACTCAAATTTTTAACATAAATAAATTTAAATCAAAGTGTACAAGGCACCCACTTAGCCTTGTGGGGTCATGTGATCTTTCGATTATTGGTCCCTCGGGTTGCAATTATTTTACACTAAAAAGAATCCAATCACTTAATGATCGGTAATAAAATTCATCATTGAAGCATCCGTGACAAAAAGAAAGCCGAAAGGGCTGTTTCTTGAACTGTATAAGGAGGAGTTTCAGAATCATAACCTGCATCCGTGTGGGTTGTCCAGCTTTGAGAAATGACACTGTCCTGTAAGACTCTTCTTATCACTCTCAGTCACAGAACTGCCACAATCACTCTCTGAGGAATCGTCGAAGAAACTTTCAGAGCCCTCTTCAGGGTTGTCTTTTCCGCTAAAATCACCTTCACTCTCATAGAATCGCTAACATATTTTCCATGGAAACTTGAAAAGGAAAAAAAACTGCCATAATGAACAATGCGTGAAAGTGTGTACAAAATTCTCCTTTAAAAAAAAAAAAAAAAGAATAGAAAAAGAGCGTTATTATTTACGCCATCTCACATAAAGCTAGAAAATTTAAGGCATTATGATTATGCTGCCGACGATAGATGGCGCAAGTCGAAATTACCGGGTGCGTGCGCGACAACTGATCGCGAAGCAGAAATGGGACCGACCTCGATACCTGACCGCAACAGGAACATTTCTTTATCGGGTGACATCCGACACATTACCTCAAAGGGTTAAAGAAAAACCAAAATGTCACACGAGCACCCAAAGAAGTCCTCTAGGGATACCCTCTGAAATTGCCCAAAGGAAACGAGATTGTTATAGTCCCGCCACCTCCACCTCTTTGCATCTGCCTCGTGCTCCAACTGTTCGTCACGTGCGACCCGCCGTTCTTTTTGGCTCTTTTTGGCCCGATGCATTCTTTTGGGCTCTTTCTGGACGTGCGAAGAACATTCAAGAACTCTGCAGTGGCGGCAGCATGGAAGGGGGGGGAGGGATGCGTCTTGTCCTAGCTGATGCACTGGTGCGAGAAGTGCTGTCACTCTTTCCCCCTCAGCGTCACCTTTCTCCTTGCAATCATGTGTGCTTTTGCTTTCAAACAATGGCAGACTTCGCGGGAAAGGGGCACTAACAACCGCTGCTTTGAAGCATTCGTCTTCACTTGGTCTCGAACGTCACAAATATCAAAATTATTTTTCAAATTGAATGCACTAAGAAGCCATAGGAGCGCTTTCAAAGTTGTGTCAAAGCCCCTCCCGTCTCGTGTACTCAATGCGAGGAAGGAATTGTGACGTGTTTTGTTTCGAAAACGTGTCCCCAAGGGAAACTTTGAAACTTCGGCTTAATTGTCGAGAATGCAGGTGTCCTCAAAGGCCAACTCCGTTCAATTCCCAAAATTTTGGGATAATGTGTGATTTCGCTTTAAAAAGCACTAATTAAAGGCATTACATCAGTTTCATCGCGAAAAATTGGATATGTTTCGTTAAATCTTACTTTAAACATGAGCAGAAATCAAAACCGAAACTTTGATTCTTTCGGGCAACATTGGCCTCGTGCCGCCAAAAATGTGGCTACCACGTTGTATGAGATGTCACGTGATCCTCTTTGCAACAATGGGCGGGATCGGGGGGGGGGGGGGGGGGTGGGGCACTGTTGGGGCAGGGCGTGTGCCAGGCACAAGTGTCGTCTGCACCACACTCTTCACCACATTTTGGTGTCCACGACATTTGACGACATCATGCACAACTGCGGCGTCAGTCTGCGCACATACCGTAAAATACCGGGCGAGCGCCCACTCAAAATTTTGAGATAATCATGAAAAAATGGAGGGTGGGCGCTTGTCCGGTCATCAATTCTACATATCAATGTACTGTGCATATTATCTCAGATCTTACAAATTTGGGTATGGGCGCCTAATGTGGTATGGGCGGATGCACGGTATTCTACGGTAGTGTGATCGAAACTCCGTAAAAGAATAATCACAAACGGCGAGACGACGATGGCGGTTGTGACTCGGGAGACTGCGGTAGCAGCGGGACGGCAGGACAGCTTCCAAGAAGCGCACTGCGCAGGCGCAGTTAAGCCAATCACGTGGACACCGCTGAGCGCCTAGAGGAAATGTGGCTGACGTCACCCGTTACGCTTGCCCAGGGAAGTAAAACAAAACAAAAAGGGGCAACACTGATGACGTTTAGCTCAATGTTGGCTATGCCAACGCCGCAGCCTTGACTGCGCTGTTGATTGCACCTCAATTCGCCTGCTTGAGTCAGCTGATTTTGGCAACTTGGCGAGTTCCAAAGTTTGCTGGACCGTTTCAAAAACATTTAGACAGAACTAGGTCGTAATACATATTTGACGTGTGGTCTTCCTAGGTGACACTGAAGAGGACTGCATGGATTTTTCAGAATCCAAAATGAAAGTGAGTTGCTTTTTAAAATCAATGCGGTGGTCTTTGACATCGCAGTGTTCAGCAACCGCACTGCGCTTGTGGTCGAACTTGCAAACATTGTTTTGGAAATCCTATAAATGACACATTGCGCTTTTTTTTTAGGAGGGCAATCTTTTGGTTGTGGCATCAGCCAACCAAAAGATTGCCCCCTAAAGAGAGAGTGCAAGGTGTCATTTCTAGGATTCCATGTGTGGATTGTCCAGCCATGTACATCGGCGAAACCAAGAACTTTCAGGAGGGGATCCGACAACACCAAAACAACATTCAGAAGTTTGATCATGAGCTCAGCGCAGTTGCTCAACACCGCGACGTCAAAGACAACCGCATTGACTTTAAGAACATACGCATCCTCGATGTAGAAACCAACCACAGACAGCAGCTTTTCTTGGAGTCGTGGCACATACGAACTGTGCAAGAAATTAATAGATTTCTTGGCACTTTACCCCCTGCGTACTTTCACAGGCTTAGAGGCATCACAAACTCAAAAAGAAATGCACCACCGTAAAAGAAGACGAAAACGAAAACGCTGCTCCTCAACAGCCATGTAGCCGCAGTCACCCCTGAAGAAGAGCCGAATAGGCATTGAAGCGTAGGGTTCCCAATTAGGGTGTGGTTGAACGTCCCCGATTTTTTTAATTCTTCCACCCAACCAGACTGATTTTAGGCGAATTTTCACGTTCAAATTGTACCTTGTTTTTCAGGGCTGACTTCGTTTAAAACAGCCATAACTGGAAAATCTAAAAAATAGAGTAAAGTTGTCTTTTAACCTCTTAACCGCTTTTAAGTTTCGGCAATTTCTGTCCCTTAACTGCTTATTGTTGTCTTAAAAATTGCATTTGTTGCCTTCAAAATCATGTTTCTAACTACAAACATATTGGGGGCAAAATTAAAAAAAATTCAGTGCTGTCTTATGTTGGCAGAGCCTCAAACTAAGCCATGAATGAGCCTGGTTTATTCAAAAGCTATACTTGTCCTGTACAGTTTGGGGACGGCTTCATGTTGACAAGCTAGGCTCGTCCAAAACGGTTAATCCCTCAACTGGAGAGCGCATCTTTAGACACACGGAAATTTGGACCGCAGCTTGCGGGAGCACATCTATAAATGCAACACTCTTCAGTTGGTCTTTAAACGCTCACTCTTTTCATCACATGGGAGGAAGTGCCATCTATCCCCCAAACGTCAGAAATAGTCCTGCTTTAGAAACCAATGCATATATGGCAGAATAGAAATAGTTTGACGAGATATCTGTGGTACCAGAAATTATTGGCAAAATTGGGACCAAGAAAGTCCCCATTTTGCCAATATTTTTTGTCATGGAGGTCCCCAGGTAAATGGTTAAAGGAGCTGTGCAACAGTTTCAGTGCTTTGCTTAATTAATTTGGGAGTTGGTGTCTCGACCTTTCTGAAGTAAAGAACAAAAAACCGCTTTTGTCTGCATGTCCTAGTTTTTATTTTAAAAATAGACAAAGATTCAGGTTTTCGGCACCTCTCAACTCCTTCACCATCTTCCGAGTCACGTGCGATGTGACGTCAATGGGGTCTGCGTGGGGTTCCGGTGAAGCTCTCTCTCTAGAGCCATCAGTGAGCAGCGAGAACTCATCCGCTCACGACCGCGTGACCACGTGCTGGCAGGCGCAGCGTGAACAATATGGTGAAAGGAGGAAAGTCTCATCCGGGTCCGGCCATACCCGTCCGGCGTCCGGCCCTGTCCCCCTCCCCTCTGGCTTCTGGCGGCTGCTCGCGGTAGCAGATAGAGCTGACGGTTTTGTGGACCTAGGATAGATGGCGCCACTAAAACTCCGTGTAATAAAAGTTTTGTCAATGATACCAGGTTTTTGACACATTTATATTTATGTTGGAATGACAAGATTTATAGAAAAGTTACCTTTTATCGAGCAGGTATTCGCACAACTTGCTATCTTTCCACAAGACCCCCATTGACGTCATCCCTCGTGTTTCTCATGGCCGCTGCTCGCGGCTGCAGGTCGAGGAATATTCTAATTTTTGCCTCGCGATTACGCGGCGGAATCGCAACATTTTGAAGGAAGGAGGTGTGTTTTCTGTCCTTTGTGACAAGGTGAACAATGTCAAAAGTAGAAGATGCCGATTCTTTCAACGTTAAAATCGTTGCACAGCTCGTTTAAGGGTGTTAAAAGGGAACTCTGGCAGAATTTTATAGTCACTGATTTATCTAAAACTAGTTACACACATTAATAGACATATCTGAAATAATAACCCAAGTTATGAATCACTGTAATTTTTTTTTAATGCGAAAGCATTATCTGTTTTATGGAGCAAGCCGACGTCATCAGCTTTCAAGCCGCGCCAAACGGCACCTTAAATTCTTTCTCCAAGTGAAGCCAGCTCCCAGCTATGAAACCACGCGAAAAGCCTAGACAACGGCACTTAGTTTCCCCGATTCCGAAGGAGTGGAGTAAAGCTGATGGATTTTGGCTTTAGACCCATTGGCTGGCGTGCGTCGACGGGGCTCCCATTGGCCACGTGCGCGTAAGTTTCAACGAGCGCCACCCCATGGCGCTGCGTGTCCGCGCCGTGAGCGCACCGCTCTGACCGTCCAAGGTCAGAGCGGCGAGGAAAAGCCGCAGACGAAACAAGGGAGCAAAAGAGCGACAAGCATGCTTTCACATTCACAACTCATAAGAAGTGCTTAGGTGTACCTGAAGCCTTTTTTTTTTCACAAAGTTAATGAATTTTTGTGTTTGGTCCGAGATGTCACATTGAATGTCACATTGATGTCACATTGAAAATGTGACATCAAATGCGGCATTAGGGGGGCAGTACAGCTTGTTCCCAACGGATTACGAGAAGTTTAATGGTGGGAAATTAATGCTGGTTACGCATATGCCTGCAAAGCGAAACAGAATGCACAAAATACTGTTTTCTAGACTGCCCGCCCGACTTGAAAGTCACACAACCTGTGTGACTTCGCTCCTCTGGAAAGCGTGGGAAAATTTGAATGTTGTTGTTGGCGTAAGGTTCATTTGCCATTTTCTCAGTGAGTATTTAATTTTAGAAAAAATAAATGGCATGCCGGGAACAGTAAGAATTGGGTGTTCCGAAAACATGTTTACATTAGGTAGCTCAAAAGAGTGCTGGAACTTCCCCTTGGGAGGGCAGCCATTGCACAAGTAAATGGGGGGGGGGGGGGGGGGGTTGTATGGCTGACATCAGCTTCTTACAAGCAATGTACTGAAACATAAAGTTTCAAACTTGGCTCCTAGGAAGAAGGAAGTTGTCTAGAGTACCCTAAGAGGTTCTCCAAGCTCAAAAATCTCTTTGACTGTTCTCCTGACTCTAGATAGAGTGTTACCCCAGTTTAAGCACTATTTCAGCAGATCTAATTACTATTCAATAATGTAAAACTTTGTGTTAAACGCCCTCTAGTGTCTACATTATTATTTACAAGGTCTGTGTGTTTCTATGCAAATTTATTAAATCTACGCCAATTTGGGGTGGGGTTCCTCGGATGTCATTCGACGCTACGGTGGCAAAGCGTTCCAGATTTTGCGGGACTATCCCTACCTTTCATACCGAGTCCCGACTTGTCCGGTCTGGGACGGTATTTTTGTCCTGGAATTTTAGTTGCGAAATAAGGGCCCAGTGAAATATTTTATGGGAATTGCGCGCACTACATAAACTTGGAACAGGCCAAGAAGCTCGAGAGAGAGAGAGAGAGAGCAACTTGCCAGAGCAGTGAACTGTAGCAATTACCGTTGCGACGGTTAGCACTGGCTGCCTGGCTGCGGGGAGCTTTAGTCATTAGCCGCCTTAGCATGCATGCCACGGCAAACCAGTTTGGACACGTCATCTCACGTCGACTCTGGGTACTTGTTTGTCTAGCGCTAGAGCCGACAGAGACGGAAAGTGTCTGTTATCGTCATCATTTTATGACAGCTCAACGCAGCATCAGCCCTACGTTCCTTACCCCGTACCCCCTTCCCCATCCTGACTTCCTTAAAGCGAGAGTTGGTAATCCTATTCAATGCGAATAAGTGCTTTTTGGGATCATAAAGATTGAAAACTTCCGTACTGGGGTCTCTAGACATGTCAAACGCAAAGCTGGGGCCGGCATTTACGAAGCGTGCCAATTGGACTCTCGCAGTGATGACTCCGTACTGTCGTTGCCAAAGTTCATTCGTGGCGCTCCGCAAACTTTCGGCTACAATCTTGCGTTCAGAGCCGTATATAGAGAGAGTTTGGTCGATGGGAGCAGCAGGCAGAGCCAGGGCGTGCACCAGACGCAGATAGAAGGCTTGACATGCTCTCTTGGCCAACCAGAAGCCGAAAATAATCCCCTAGCGGTGGTAGTGAGAAACAGTTTTAATAAGTGCGTACGGTAAGTCTTAAATGTAGTAACTCTTTGTAATTGAAAATAGGGTGCATGTGATGTTTCGATTATGATCATGCAAAAATATGTAAGAAACGAATGTGCCGCTCGAACTCTGTTTTGCTGAGACGGAGTCTGACCGCTGGAACGGCAGATTTCCGGCTCCAGGCGCATGGCGTACGGATCACGTCGATCGTTCTGCTAGATTTTGATTTTGCATGACCATGATCAACAAATCACGTGTTTCATATTTTCAGTTACCGAGAGTTACTCCGACGCACTTATTAATTTTGTTTCTCGCGACCACCGCCAGGGTATTATTCCCGACTTCTGGCAGGCCGCATTCGAATCTGTGAAGATGCCCTTGAACACGCCCGGCCCGCTTTCGGCCTTTGGTGCCTCCTATACACCTTTCTAAGAAACACTCGACCCCAGGGGCAGCAAACTGTTTTCGAGTCCAGTCACTGGGTTTGAGGCTAGACTCTAACCGGCGTCCCTGCTAACCCTAACCGAGTGAACTGTGATTTCGGTGGCTAAATTCTCGACTTTTCCCGCTACATTTTGTGTTTCATGGTGCACATATTTTCCCGAGGTCATTAAAAAACTATTGTACCACATTTGAAAAAAACAAAAAAGCAATAAAAATCTATAAACCATTTTTGTTGGGTACGCGCGCGACAGAACGAATGCGACTGGAATGTATAGTTCTAGTTTTTTGGGGTTTTTTTTCGATAAGTTTTGACGGCACCGCGCGATTAGCCGCATGTTAAACGACAAAGCGCTTAGCTGTCGAAAATAATTTACAACAGAAGATAGCCGAAAGGCACACATTTTTCACGCTCACAAATAATGTGTTTACCAATGGACAGGACACGGACATACTATTATGCAAGTGTTGACATTCAAACAATATATTGTACATACCACACGATGCAGCGTTATCTGAAAAGAATTTATTTGAGAAAGATCTCAAATAACACAGTCACAGTCGACGACAGTCACATCTTGACGATCGGACGGAATTCAAGATGACTTCGTTTTGGGGAAAGCTTCCTTTTTCACAACAGCACCAAGGCAAAGGAACGAACGTGACTGACCCGTTTCCCACCCCAACCCGGACAAATATTTTTGGAGATGACTGAGGATTCTACGCGGTTTATCTCTGGGAGGGGGGAGAACAATGTTCGCAAAATCGAGTCGAGGGCCGTTCAACGTCCTTCGCCTCCTTCGTTTCCCGTGAATGTCGAGCAGAAAAGCTTAAAAGGCAGGCACTTACCAGCCTTATTTCTCACAATAGAAGATAACACAGAGAGGGTACGCAGCACGCATAAAAAAAAAAAAAAATTAAGTGGAAACTTTCAAGGGGGCGAGAAAACGTTGAATGT
The DNA here is from genome assembly GCA_013358835.2 of Ixodes persulcatus. Taxonomy (NCBI): domain Eukaryota; kingdom Metazoa; phylum Arthropoda; class Arachnida; order Ixodida; family Ixodidae; genus Ixodes; species Ixodes persulcatus. The sequence continues at coordinate 77,395 of JABSTQ010009912.1, forward strand.
AAAACCGCAAAAACGTAGGTAGAGAACCGCACTGAGCAGGTCTTCACAGTTCAAGAGAGTGGCAGAAAATTTCTAGCTGATAGAGGGCGCGAGAGTCGCACCAGTCGCATCAACATCAGCAACATGGCGGCGGCCTAGGAGCATTTTTTGGAAACGTGTATACTTCCCAATGAATGGCCAAACTGTCTCTATATACGGCTCTGCTTGTGTTTCACGAGTTTAGAGCCCCAAGAAGATAGATACCTGCATGCACCACCGAGAAACTCCGAGTTGAGCCACAGCACCTACCACAGAAAGGTTTTCAATGCCATTCGCTTACACTGTCTTAAGGCCCGTTCGCACACCTGCGTTTTCTTAGGACCGAGTTCTTGTGCGCTCTTGGACAAGGGAACGCTGGCGCCACCTATGACGCGACCCTGGAACTGCATTTTGCTATAGCGCAGGTTTTAGGGTATTTGTGAGATAAAATGCACATACCATCTACGAGAAATGGTGTTTGTTAAACGTTTTTCAAATCAAGAAAAAATGAGGCACGAAACAAAAATAGTAAATATACAGGAACTGCCAGTGTTCCACGACGACGGTGCTCTTCGTCGTAAGAGGTTTTAAGGATCGTAAGCGGTTGCAAGTGTGTGAACCAGCCTTTCCACTTTGCCCAGCTGAAGGAGCACAAGCGCATCAAGGAGGCCGGCGGCTTCATCACCTTCAACGGCGTGTGGCGCGTGGCCGGCGTGCTGGCCACCTCCCGCGCCCTTGGCGACTTCCCGCTCAAGGACCGCCGCCTGGTGGTGGCCCAGCCAGACGTGCTCACCTTCAACCTGGCCGACCTGGGCGCCACCTTCATGGTGCTCGCCTCGGACGGGCTCTGGGACGCATTGAGCAACGACGACGCCGTGGCCTTCGCCGCGCCGCACCTTGACGAGCCCTTGTGCGGAGCGCGGAGCCTCGTCAACAGGGCGTACGACATCGGCTCCCTGGACAACATCAGCGCGCTCGTCGTCGACCTCCGCGGCGTCGTCGGCGGTTTGGGGCAGGGCGACGGCAGGACTCAGGTCGCCGGGGAGTGAACTCGGTTTTCGCCGACCGACGCGTCGTTTGGTGTCGTCGTCGGGTTTGTACGCAAGTCTTTTGGGCTATGGCATTTGGAGAAGTGATTCGTTGCCGCTGCCGTCGGCTCGTGCAATCGGCGCGTCGTTTTGATCTTGTCCTCAGGTTTTGTATAAGAGTCCTCTGGCCTGTGGCGTCTGGAGAAGCGCATCGTCGCTTCCGTGGCGGTCGGGTTTAGAATTCGGAAGGCATTGGGGGTTGCTGGCGCCAAAGGGGCAATCTGAACATGCTGCATTTGCCTGTCGTCAAGCTCACGCAGACGGCAGGGTAAATTGCCTTATGACCCATTCATCTTGCCGTCATGTGATGGCCGTGTTCTTGTTCTTTTTGTCTTGTAGACCGCGCCATAAATGGTTGTGGGCATCACTCGACGGCTTGGTCCGCGTTCCGATTTGATTGTCAACCACTTTGCAGGTGCCAAACCTCTCGCAATTTATTGGTGGGGGCTCCTGTGAAGATGGGAGGGGGTGCCAGAAAACTATTGAAATTTATTTCAGATATACTGGCATTGCTACAATGCACCTTGTAAGTTCACCTTTCCCAACTGTTGCCGCATGCTCGTACAGATAAATTGAAGTTTTGCATTAAGAGGCGCTTGCAAGGTCTTATCGAGATGCACACCTGCCTTTGCCCTTTCGCGTAAACGGAATTTAGAGGTCGGGTGACATACTCTATCTCAACAGGCGTCATTCGTGGTTTGGAGTTGTCGTGGTTTGGAGTTGGCGTTGTTTGCAGGTTCAGTTTGTTTCCTGGAAAGAGCAGGGTTTGGTTTGGAAAACTGTTTTATAGGCAACATCCTGGTGAACAACACCAGTTCCTATTTTTGTTTTGTTATGTATAATATTAGGAGCAGGACACTACCAACTTTGCAAGTGTAGTTTATTTTGCTTGGTATACCTGTTTTTTTTTCTTGAATTGTACATAGCAGAGAAATTAGACAGTTCCTACTTTTGTGTTGTGTGCAGTAGTCCTGTGTAAAGAGTTGATTTCTTTTCACGTTGTTTCTTTTGAAATGAAGTAAATCAAGCATTGTGGTACAAACTATGCATAACTATATCTTGGATTGAAAGGCCTGGTTGTCTCTGAAAGATCAATTTTGAAGCACTTAATTCTTTTTCTGGTGAATGACGTGTAATCTGAAGGTTTCCTTATTGCAGGAACCCATCATCTTTTAAATTTATGGTTTGAAAGTACTACCTATATCTAAAAAAAATGCATGCGCTACCAGACGTTGGGCAAGGAAGCCGGATCCTGTTGGCTTCCTATGTTAGGCTTCCTAAAAGGTTACTTGGGTTCTCATTGGGGATTATCTGAGGCCCAGGTTTTCTTTTTCAAAAAAGCCTCTTTCCCTCTTTTCTTGGCAAACTCAAAAAAAAAAAAGAAAAGGGAAGAGAACCATACTCTTGAACCCCTAACTAGAAAAATGGGGGATTGAATCGTATTCTTACAACTTAGAATGTACATTGAATGCTACCACAAACATTGGTGCTTTTTTACATTTTAACCAAGCAGTATATTGATTTGATTAGCACCACTCTTGACTGCTTATGCTGGTGCCCCAAACGAGCACTAGCCACCACACTATAGTAGTTTTGATGAGAACTTTTCGATTTTATGAAAAAAAAATGGGAGAAACTCAATTATTTTTTTTCTTAATAATTGTGTTGTGCTGTGTAACAGCATTTATGGCACTTGTACTGGCTTTAGTATGAGCTGAGGTTCTTGGCTTCACTAGTACTAATTTATTGCTAATTACCTGTAGCACCTTATTAGTAGTTGGCCGTTATGTTCACATGCTAGCTTTGTTCTGCGCAAAGCTGTGAAGGGAAAAAAAGAGCACATACTGTTTATATTTAAGAACAAGAAGCAAATTGAGTGCTTGTCATCAAACAAACAAGTTGTTTTGTTAATTGTTTTGCAATTTGGATATGATGGTGTTTGTTTCTGCCACGCTGCACAAACTAGAAGCGCTTGTTGCACGGCAAAGAACTTTGTTGTCACGGACATCTTGCCTTGCGAGAGTTTAAGCAAAAAAAAGCACTGTTTTTGGAGTTGCATGCTCTCAGGTTTGAGCTGACTTTAAGTATCGTGATTGTTGCGAGGACCTTTGGGACCTGTGAGGTCATTGTTAGGACCATTTCTTGTGAACTGGACGTTAAGAATATCCTGCAGTCTCCTGTTTCCCCGAATCAGTTAAAGCTACAGCTCCCACGTGTCTCAGATTCAAGAGAATCTTGATCATGATAATCAAGTAATGTCTACTGTAGCTCTAGAAAACCTAGCAAAATGCTTGGGTAGTGTTAAACATACATACTAGCATGATGTGAAGTCAATTTAGGTTAGATTTTCTATGACTGTGAGATGTGTGTCTCACATTCAGTGTATATTTACCAGTTTTTAGGCTGCATTCTTATTTTAGTAGGTGGTTTCATACTACAAATGCATTGTTAGCAGAATGACATAAGATGTGGTATTTATAGTCCGCCCTAGTATCCCAGTTTGCTAGTAAATTTACATTACTTCTTGCAATATTTATTGACTTTTTTTTTACAGGCATACAATTTTACAAGCACTAAATAGTAGTAGACTGAAATTAAGCATTGTATATGTGCTAACAAGATCCAGTGAATGGGGTCCTAACCGCAGTGCGCTTTAATTGCAAGATATTTACAAAGAAGTCAAAAGGCCTCGGGCCAGTTTTTTTTTTTTTTTTTTCTTTTTAATTAGGACCATACTGCTTAATTGTTTGCAGTTTGTTCAACATGTTTTTGGCTAGAATCTGATGAGTGGGCACAAGTATGCAACTGTCTCATCAAAGTCTCTTACATGTGCAAGGTAGCTTTTTCCCTCTTTTTTTTTTTTTCTTGCGTGCCCTGGCATTGCATCACTTATGTCCTTTTAACAGTACTTAGTGTACTTTGGGTCACTTCATGGAACTCTTGTGCACCTTGTGAACCTACTCTGAAAGCCATCCAATATGTTCTCATGTTGCCGTCCAGGGTCGCTCGATCAGAACCAGGTGGTGTTTGCAACAGACTGGTACGATCGGCAGATTTATTTATAATATTAGTCTGACCTCTGAAAACTATTGGTATACCTTGCAAGTGTTCGCACACTCGTGCCGCCGTCTGCACAACACTCTCGCAGTTCTCGCGTTGTGGGAATTTGGGTTGGCGGCATGCAGTGCCACCGCCTTTGATTGTTTGATGTGCTGTGGCCGTTCGAGTACTTTGAATCTCTCGCACAGCATTGACTGCCTGGAAAGCAATGCCACATGTTGCTCGTTCCATGTGCTTGGGAAATGCATTGTTAGTCGAAGCACGTGCATTGTTGCATAGTTGTTTTTTGGCCATGTTTTGTGGTGAGCTCTCTTACTTTTCTTATACATTAGACACGGTTTCTGCGGTGATGTTTCTGTTTTTGCTTAAGCTGGCCTCGTTGCTGGTAGCTTGTAACCCTCTAGTCTCCTTTACGCTATTTTCGTTCCTCAAGACTCGAGTTTACACTCTTTTTACGGGTAGGGAGATTACCACGTGTACCCACTGCTATTCGCACATTTGCCATCGGTCCGTTGCTAACTCTCAGCCGACACACAACCATTCATGCCAAAGCCGCTAGTGCATTTCCAGGTAAGTGCGACCGTCAGAGTTTGCCTTTCTCAACTGATTTTTTTTGGAACTTGATATTACTACTCAACTTGGGGGAGCTAACCTCACTGGCTGAGCGTGGCAGTTGTTTTGTCCTGCGAGAGGTATCTGATTTACACTTGTAAAGCATCATTGAATGGCAGGTTTACCGATCATAAAGAGAAGTTTGGAACTTGTGACAACAATGCCTTCTGTGTTTTTCTAGTCTCCTGCGTCCCTCATAGCACCGCAAGAGCAAGCTGTGTGGTACGTAACCCATGGCAACACTGAAATTGCAAACTGGAATATGCCATCACCAATTGCTTGGACTGTATTTGCTCGGATAATTGTCACAGCCTTTCGACTTCGGCTTGTGGATCCATTAATGTTTCCTGCCACCATCACGCCAGGTCTGCGAACCTGGTGCTCTAATCTCCACACTTTGCGAAAAAGTCGGAGAGAAATTTGACCGGCCAGTTACGGTCGTCGGATTCCTAGCTGACTTTTTTGCTAAGTTTCCAGATTAGAACTCGTTGTGTGATGGCAGTCTTTGCTTTTTTTTTTCTTTCAAGTACTGCGCACCAGATGTGACATGTGTCACAACAAAACAGAAGGTTAAGTTTTGTCAACAATACACAGATGTTTTTACTTTGTGCCTTAGGATGCAGCAGTGGCACTGATTATGGGACGGCACGCGTGCAGACGCTTCAGCTTTTGCAAAGCTAATTTTGGCGCACCTGGTATTGGCGAGGAGATGGGGTGCTATGTACAGCTTGTTTTCCCCAGAGTTCTGTGTTTATCAACGCAAGGCGCATGCACTGAATTCTTTACTTCGTCTTTATTGATTGAGCACGAGGCGAAGATTGGGCACAACTTGTGCCCAATTTTTTTCCCGTGCTCAGTCGAGAAAAATTAGCTCAAAAGTCCACGAGTGCTATGTCCGCATTCGGCTTCACTGATCGAACACGAGCCCTAGCTGAATGCTGCATCAAAACAGAAACAAATTGTCTATGTTGTCCCGATTATGGCCTCCGAGGTTTTTCGCACGCTCTTCTCTGGCCTGTCCAAACGCTCGGCTCCCCAGCAGACGAAGCAGGCCGAGCCAGTTCTCTAGATCCCCTCATGCGGCACTTATAACCAAACCAGAAACGGGAACAGCTGGAGCAGAGGGGTATGTGTGTCAAAGATGTTTGGTGGGTGAAGAGAGGTGCAAAGGCAGGTGGGTGCTGACACCAAGCAACAAAAGAAGGAAGTAGTAACTGGCGCACACAAGTATGCGTGCCAAAAGGCTTTGATGGGTGAAATAAGATGCAAGGCCAGTTGATGCTAAACCATAGAGAAGTGCACTCTAGTGTCGAGATCTGGCAAGGATAGGCTAAAGTAACTGGATCCTGAGATAGTAGCGCCAAGCTCCCCCCCATATAAACGCCATTTTGGTATGTGAAATGAGCGATTCCTCCTTGACCCCTCCGCTCTTGGTGAGCCGACCAAAATTTGCTAGTGACTGGTAGATTTATGGAGACGTTTCTTGGATACCGAGATTTTGCTGTCCACACGACGACGAAAAAGGCATCTTCGTACCACCACCACATGCTGTGTCTGTGCTTGGAGGCACTGAAAAATAAGTTTACTGTTTTAAAATACGCAAGAAGAACAATATAATTGGAGATGGGCACGATTGATAAGTTGATTGCATACACAGTGCCAAAGACCCTTATATTGGCGAGGAATGCTTCCAGTACGATGATGATCCATGGTGATCTTGGCGCGACTGGTTTAGAACAACCCTCTTGAAGTGTAAGCAGTGATAGAGTGCAGGCGAGAGATTTTGTTGTGTTTTTCCGTTTTTTTTATCGTTCCCCATCTCAGGGTTTCCAAGATGCCTCTTGAAGCTTTGAAGATTTGAATGGACCGAGATGACGATTTCCCTGGCAACGTAGACAGATTAGACAATCGCCTTGCGAGTTTCTGGTCGTCTGTGTTAATATCTGTTTGTGTCCAGCTAGCAGGTAGGGAAGGCAATGGCACTACTTTCCCAGGATGCAGTGACTTTATGATAGGCCAATCATGAGCTCAAGCATTTAACACGCTAGTGATCTAGCCAGTGTGAAGCACATAGAGGAGTTCTGTCCACCCTGAGCAGCTTAGCAAGTAGCAAGGGGATGTCGAGCGTTTCCGAGAAAAAGATACACTTTTTTTAAACAAGATTCCGGAAAACTTGTGTTCTGCCTGGCTGGTAAAAAAGTTCATTTCCAATAAAGGGGCGCTCCTCAGGTTCAGTGAGTGAATCGAAACAAATATCTGCTCTCTGATAAGGGTTGTCTATTCAGTTAACATTTTCAGAATATACCCCTCAGTCGATGAAGACTACATCGTGAACCAAAGCTTTCAAAACGTGCGCTAAAATCAGACATGCTGGGTAAGCTAAGCAACAAAACCAAGCTGCACCTCACTCCTAAATATGAATTTCGAAAGAATCACTTTCACCATATCCTGTCTTTCTCAGCAGGCAAGAAAACCACGGCCATTCTGGGCACGCTGGGGTACGATCGCATCATCCGCGCTCAAGACAAGAACGGCCGTTAGCTCTTGCAACGTCAAACCTTTTATTCCAAAAAACATGGCAAGTACGAAACGAAACAGCTCGGAGACAGGTCTTCAAATCTTCTGGAAGGCAGCAATGTCCACCGACTGAACGAAGTCACCGAAGCCCTCAATCTGCTCCGTCAGCCAGTCGATGCTGACCTTGTCATCCTCGACCACGCATACAATTTGCAGCTTGTGGATGCCGTACGCCAAGGGAACCAACTTGGACGCTCCCCAGACGAGTCCATCGCAGGACACGCTGCGGGTGCACTTCTCGAGCTCCTTCATGTCCGTTTCGTCGTCCCACGGCTTGACGTCTAGGACCACGCTGGACTTGGCGATGACTCCAGGTTTCTTGGCCTTCTTGTCCTGGTAGGCCTTGAGCCTCTCCTGGCGGGCCTTCTCGGCTTCTGCGTCGGGCTCGTCGTCGGAGCCGAAGAGGTCGACGTCGTCGTCATCATCGTCAGCGGGCTTCTTCACGGCCGCCGCGTCGCCTGCCCTGGCGTCTCCGGGGAAGGACGAGTGTTCCTGGGCCGAGAACGACGCCAAGTGCTTGAACCAGCGGACAACGTGGGGGTACTCATCAGCAGACGGTGGCGAAGATCGCGCTTTGAGCGCGTTGTAGGCGACGACGTCGTGCTGCGACGGCTGGTAGCCCTCGACGTAGCTTCTTGTAATCAAGTGTTCGTTGAAGGATTTCAACCCGCTGTCGCTTTTGAGGTCTGAGAAGCCCATTTTTGGTGACTTGCCACGAGTCTCGCACTCACACTTCGGCGGCGGGACGAAAAGGAAAAGGGCCGCTTGTGGGTTTCCGGTTTTTGATGGCCTGTTTCTGTTGAAAAGTTTTTTTGAAGACGACAGCGCCGTTTGTGATTGACAATATCTTTGTTTATTGAGACTAGAGTTTGAAAATATTACCTTTAATAAACTTTTAGCGCCTAATTTTTATTTTTTGGGAACTTTAATTTAATTTCTGGAAGAAATTTCGTTGAAAATGCGTATTAACGAAAGGGTCAAAAACAGTCGTAAACAAGCACATCGCTATCAACCATGTGCTGCATTTAAAGATGGCGTCCCGAAGCGCGTTGAAAGTTTTTGTCGGCAACTTGTCTTGGACTGTTGGGAGAAGTAAGTTGATATTACGCTGCCTACATGTGCTCATGGATTGCACGATTTCCGCAAAAATCGCTTAATGACCTCTGTTGCAAGTAATCGTTACTGTGGACGGGGTAGGCAGTGTTATCCCAAGTCACGTGCGCACCCCCGTTGCCATGCGAATTTCTCGCATTAGCTGTCTTCCTGCTCTTTAGAATGGGCACGCGATGATCAAATTTTTTTTTAGTATTGCTGGATTAGGAGCTTCTGTTTGGGACGCGTGTTCCCATTGCCCGAAAGCGCTTTAGATGGGGGCATCGTCCACGCACAGCTAGCGCCAAAAGCCGCCTGAACCGGCAATAAAAAGAAAAGGCGGAACACAAAATAATTTACTCTATATTTTTGGGTGTGTTTTATCAATTGTTTGTTCATATTTATTCTAGCTGAAGCTGTGAATATTATCTGTGCTCCACGGGGCCTGTTTTTGGCAATGACCTTCATGTAATGTGGCAACCCTCAAAGTCGTTTGTGAGTGATTGAATATATTATTTTATCTCTTCACAGGGGAGTTGCGAGACTACTTCTCTCAGTTCGGCTATGTCACCTCGTCTAATGTAGTATTTGTAAGTATATTTGGTTTTCGTTCGTATAAATTAGGATTTTCTAATAGGAATGTAATTCACTCTAAAGTCCTAGTAAGCACAGCCTATTATCCAAGTTGTACCATCTGTTAAATGGCACAACTTAGATAACAACCCGAACAGTTTTGTGATGTATCGCTGGGCCAGAGCTATTTCTCGAGGAGAAAATAAATTTTAAAAGATTTCACGTTCATGCCTCCAACACTGTGCAAAAACCTGCTTGTTGAAAACCCCTTTGTCAATGGACAACTTGTAAAAACAGTTTGTCAAACAGAGCAATTTTTTCTAGGCCATTTCATAGAGTGGACAATCGGTTTGTTAATTAAGCCTCAATTTCACACCCGAGAAAGTATGACACAGTATAAAAACATGTTTTTTGTTTTTTCTGAGTGGACGGTAGTTATGAGAACTTCTGTAGTAAACAAACACAGGTAATACAGATTTTTAGAATGGGGCCCTTAAGAAATAGGGGCTCACCACTGCGCATGTGTCGAATCCAAACTGTTCTGGATTTTGGGTTGGCGCTCCCCCCTAATGCAAACTACGAGAAATAGCATGGGGCCTCTATTTGCTTGGGGCCGGGCTGTGTCGGCAATCATAATGGCGCCCTTTCTGCTCACTTCGGAGCAAATTCGTCATGGTCGCTGCCGTATTAGCCAAGCTCATTGCCAGTGAATGGTGCTTTCGCTTTCGCTTTGCTTTATTTCACTCGAATCACAAAGAATGAGTGATGAGCTGGCCCCATCTTAAAAATTTTCTTCTTACTCTGGCCATTCCTAAGCCTAAAGAAACGCAGTAATTGTTGACATGGCAACGTTTGCTACTCCAAGACTTCGAGTGGATTTTCCAGGCTCAATTGGCCGAGCGTTCATGGCATGTTACCTGTAGCTCAAAAACAAGTCTTCCAAGTCTCTTCAGCTTAGATCTAAATAAAGCAGCTGCTCGCAGATTATGCTCTCTTGTGTTCATCTCAGTTTCGGCATAGCTGAAGGCCTAAATCTTTGGCGACAGACAGTCAGCGCGCGAATGCAAAAACAATCCAAGTATGAGCGCCAAACTAGAGCCTACGGATTGAATTGTTTTGGCTAAAAACAGCTAATAATATTTATACTGATTTTAGATTGTCTTTTGTTTTAGCCAGGTTGATTTGGTTTTACCTTAACTATTATTTGTAAACAAAAAGTTCTTGTTAAAAAGGCCATAAAAATATTATTTTTTTAATTCTTCCGTCCTACTTTTTTTCCTCAACTTGCAAATCGCACAGCGTTACCAAAGGTACAAGGGAGAGAGTACACTGCTAGCAGTCCAAAGGGAGAAAGGGAGGAGCTCTCATCTTGCTCGGACCTTCCGTTGTTTACCCGCATGTCGCCATAATCCCCCTAGAAGATTAGCCCGTTGCTCAAAATTCAGACAAAAGGAACCTTCCCTGCCCGAGCTGCCCGTGGCTTCCACAATACTCTACGCAACTATCCTCCATTCACTGCTAAGCTGACAGTGCTGTGGAAGCTATGTGCTCATTGGGGCAGTCACACTCCTATCTTTTTCCACAAGATCATGCTCCCTCGCGCATACCCCTGTGCAGAAAATGGGATCAGGTGATGAAAGAGAGGCGGCTGATTGGTCCGGCAAGCGCGTAGCTCACCACACTGCTAGCTTGGAGGTGAACAGAATATAGACCGACACGCTGTTTATAAACAAGCCCGCGTTTGCCCACACCGGGTGTGGGCACTGCGCGTGCGCAGAAACCGAATTCGCGTGAAGTGAAGCGTCTGCGCATGCGCAGTGCCGTCGACAGCGCCACCGCAGCTGCGTGACGTCAGTGCCGCGTGCTGGTCTATAGCGAGGTAGTATAGCAACGCAGTGCTCGGGTCCAATGTGGGAGCTGGGGCCGGCCGACGTGCTTTCAGTGCCATGGATGTATTACAGTGAAAAGGCAGAGAGCTTTTGAAGCAAAGAAAGTGAGAAATAGTCCACTGTGTTTTCAAATTTTCATATCGAAAAGAAAGCATGTGGTCATCAAAGAATCCCTGGAGGTATTCAATGGACCTTTTGTGGAAATATCGGTTCGAGGGTAAATAGTTCTGGTACCCTCTCTCCCTTCCTTCTGGCTGAGCAGAGGGGGAGGATGATTTCCTTGTATTGACTTGGGGGCAGAAGATAACCGACCAAGGGGACAATGGGCAAACAGGATGTATCTGACGTTTTTGGGGCGTCGAACGGGTGAGAGTGGACTTGTGTACGCTGTTTTCTAGCCACTTGGTCTCGAACCCAGTTGCGTGTCTAGGTGGCAGCACATATTGGGCAAAAGGTCAATCGAGGATGGGACTGCCTCGCTCTCAGGCACGAGCCTTTCCATTGAGAGACGTCACTGCTGAGGGAGGCTGATGTTCTTAACCACTGCACAGACCGATTCACTTTTAGGGGGAGCTGGAACCGATTATTCTTTCTTGTGTCATGATCGGGAAGGAGTTGAACTGCTGAGAAGGGTTGTAGTCCGCTTCCTTGTTGCTGCTTGGACAATGTCATCTCTTCCATCTTCGGGATGTATGCATGTCCTGTACGCTGCTCTCCTTCCCTTGGAAGTAGCAATCTTCTAGGACCTACAAATAACAAAAGTTATTGTCCTTTGAGGCCGAGTGACGATCTAGAAATATTTTCTTTAGATGAGCCAAAATGCAACATGCAAATTGCTGCATTCAGAGTGTCTGGACAAAGCGAACAGAGCACATTATGTCAAGGGCCTGAATGTCAAAACGAAGTGTGGTTTTACAGTTAGTGGGGACCACATACAAACTAGAAACAATTTTAAAAATGGCAACCTACATCTTGATTTACTAGAAGCCGGGCTGGAAATAGGGGACCACATACTGTGAAATCTGCTGTCCACCGGCAAAAGTTGTTTACGACGTGAAGTACACCAGGCCGTCAACAGATGGTGCGAGCACACTGTGGCGCTTCGAAGGATTCATTGCGATTTCGCGACAGTGGGCGCATATTTTGCGAATTTGCGACATACGTCCATAAAGGGTTAACCAATTAGTGAAAGGTGTTGAAAGAGGAGCTTAGCAGCTTGAAGCTTTGCATAAGCAGTGACAAATGAAATGGGCATGCTGCTTTTGTTTTGCATGTGTTGCCCTGTTTGCAGAACAGTCTTATGCTCAACGTGCTAGACCCCCACTAGCTCACCTCTATACTCACCATTACAAAGTTAATATTGTTCAGTTACACTTTTTCATCAATACTGCCCGCCCTATTCAGGGTGGTTACTGAAGTGAAAGGGAAACCGGACGACACATTTCACGTGTGTTGTGGTTATGATTCATCTGCCTGTTTCACTTTTTTGGCACAGAACAAAGAAACTGGAATGTCCAAAGGCTTTGGCTTTGTGGCGTTTGGCAACCGGGACGGCTTCATGAATGCCACCAAGCCGCAGCAGCACATATTCGAAGGCAACACAGTAAGTCTCGCAGTTGCCCTCGTCCTCCTTTGGAACAACTGCCTCATTTAATTGGGTCCATTTTGTTGCAGCTGACAGTCCACCCCACCCACGACAGCCGGTGAACCTTGTTTTGACACCTCCTATTACTTGTAGATAAGTCAGCCAAATACATTGTTTCAACTCTCTGATTGTTTGCTGCTTTACTTGCGTATAACAACGAGGGGAAAGGGTTGTTTTATGAAATATGTATCACTTTAGCAATATTTAGGGCAAACCGATTCACCCCGAAAAGTAACTTCTGAGCCGGTTCACTTGGAATCTTGGAATGTAAAAATAACTAATGAGAAAAGAAAAATCAAGCTTCATGAAAGAAGCCTTTGTTCTATTTCTACTGCTTATTTTTGTTGACACCGAATGTAGCCCACACTGTTTATTTATTTATTTATTTATTTATTGAAATAACCCCACAGCGCCCGTGAGGGCATTATAGTGGGGGAGGGACAAATACAAAATGAACATGACGCCAAAGAACACTTAATTGCTTAAACAGTCAAAACTCAAAAGGTGACTTACCCGGAGCAATCAACATGAAAATAAAAACAAACGAAAACCCAAACCAGCGTAAAGCTATACTCCGTTTCACCTTAAGCTGTACCGCAGCGAAGGCTAGACGCGCGAGATCAAAGCTTTGGCAGCTGTCCTTAATGCACGAGAGCTTGTGCCGCCGAGATGTGCCCCTAAAGCAAGGAGCTCGCGCTTGTAGCCTTTCCTGCGGTACATCATAAGGTGAAACAGAGTATAGACTGCGCTCGTATACAGACAAAGCTGAAGTTTGTAGAAATAACAAGTTTTAAGAATCTGACAATGCGTGATAAAATTGAGAGCTTACGTTTGTTGAGACAATCTGTTCAGGTAACTGGTTCCAGTTGAGTATTGTGCAAGGAAAAAATGAGTATTTGTAAATGTCTGTTTTGCTGGTAAAAGGCCTAATTTTTCTGCTATGATCCAGGCGCCGAGAGATGAAGTGAGGTGGAAGTAAATATTGCGTTTTGTCAATTCCACACTGATCGTAATATATGCTGTGAAGGAGTTTCAGGCGGAAGCATTTACGACGATTCAGTAGAGGCTGCCAGTTAAGTTCACGTTTCATGGCAGTTACACTTTGACCACGCGAGTATGCATTAAGGACAAATCTGGCGGCTCTGTTTTGTATCAGTTCTATATTATTTATCAGGTACTGCTGGTGGGGATCCCAAACTTCTGAAGCATACTCTAGAATGGGCCGAATATTTGTGAGATACAGAGTGTTTTTGACCTCTTGAGGAGAATTTTTGAAATTACGTTTGATGAAGCCTAGCATCTGATTAGCTTTAGCAGTCATATACTCAATGTGAAAGCGCCATGACAAATCATGGGAAAAGTAAACGCCTAAATATTTTACTTGTAGTGACATGTTGATGGGAATATCGTTAATCTGATACATGTTGGTGATAGGGTTACGCTTTTTAGTTACACGGACGAAGTGACATTTGTTAACGTTCAAATCCATTCCCCAAGTGCTACACCAGTTTGCTATGCGGTCAAGGTCGGCCTGCAGAGTGATACAATCGTTGAAAGAACTTACTGCTCGATAAATTATACAATCGTCAGCATACAGGCGTATACTAGAAAAAACGTCTACAACAATATCATTGATAAATATTAAAAATAAAAGCGGCCCCAACACCGAGCCCTGGGGTACACCAGAAGTGACGGAAATAAAATCAGATGACTTGCCATTAATTAACACTGCTTGAGTCCTGCCACTTAGGTAATCTGCTAACCATCCAAGAAATTTACCATCTATTTTTAGGGACTTCATTTTATGCAGAATAAATTTATGTGGCACGAGATCAAAAGCTTTCCGGAAATCAAGAAAAATACAATCTGTTTGAAGGCCTTTATCGTATGCGTATGCTAGGTCATGCTAAAATTCCACTAGCTGAGTTGTGCATGACAAGCCTGGGCGGAACCCATGCTGGGATGGAGTGAAAAAATTATTTGACTGTAAATGTTGAGCAATACTTGTGTAGATCACATGTTCCATAAGTTTAGAAGACGTGCTTAGCAACGATATGGGCCTGTAATTTTCAACTTTGTTTTTGGGGCCGCTTTTATGCACAGGCACAACATGAGCTTTCTTCCAGTCAGAAGGCAAACTACTATCTGATAGAGATCTGGTAAACAGGACGTGCAAACCATAGCGAGTATACCTGCACATTCCTTAAAAATCTTGTTAGGAATGCCATCAGGACCTGGAGACTTATCAGGTTTAAGTGACCCCAGAAGTTTAACCAGCCCGTCCGAGTGGAATTCAATTTCCGGCATGTCACGCAACTGTTTTACTGCGTTAGGCAGAGCCAAGTGCACCGCAGTTATCGGGGGAGAAAAAACTGATTGGAAGTATCTACTAAAGCACGTAGCTTTTGCTTGGTCATCGTGTATGGTTCCTCAATTGATGGTATGCCAACCTGGTCCTTCTTGTTACTTTTTACCAGTTTCCAGAATTCTTTAGGGCTCCTTTTAAGACGATCACTTAAAGTGCCTTGAAAAACATTTCTAGCTAATTTGAGTTTCCTTTTGTAGAGTTTACTTAGGTCGCGTAGCCGAGTAAGGGACGCGGCAATAGAAGTCCTGCGGAAAGTTAAGTATGCACGCTTCTTTTTCCTCAAAATTTGCCGTAACTCTTTATTTATCCAAGGTTTGTTTTTTTGCTTTCTTGGAGAGATTAGCTTGTGTGGGATGTAAGTGTCGATTAAGGCAGTAAGCTTAGTTTTAAAAATGTTCCACAGGGTTTCAACGTCCATCTCATAGCTGTGCATTTCAAAAATGGCAAAAAACGTTACAAGTTCGTCAGCAAGGCTAGCGTAATTGCCCTGATCGTAAAAATAAATCCTGCGCGGGGACTGCCGAGCCGATAGCGGACGTTTACACTGTATATTTGCTGTAACTACGTCGTGATCGCTAATCCCCGGAAGGTGTGTGACTGCAGAAATAGCTGTTCTGGAATCGCAAAGATGGAGGTCTAGTGTACTTGCTCTATTGAAGTCCACTCTGGTTGGTTCAGTGACGTATTGAGATAACCCAAAGCTTGAAACAAAGAGAAAATGTCGTGTATAATATCGAAGAGCCAGTAGTTAACATTTGCTTATGCCATGTTATGTCAGGCAGGTTAAAGTCACCCCCAAGTACAAGATAATCACTTGAAATGGAAGACAGCTCGTCAGATAGGGATAACAGTGATTCATGGGTTGCGCTGGGAGGCCGATAGTATGATCCGATAGCTAGGGTTTCCCCGGAATTTAGATAAATCTTATACAACCGATTCACACGATGAACAAGGAACATATATTTGCGAACTCTGAAGGTCGTTTGCGATTAGTAAAAAAACGCCACCACCGTGCGTAGTTCTATCCTTTCGAAAGGCAGAATAATTGGAAGGGAAAATTTCTTCGTCAGCTATCTCTTCGGTTAGCCAAGATTCCGTACCTATTACAATGCTAGGTTGCGTCGTAGCGACAAGTTCAGCAAAGTCATCAATTTTATTTTTTATGCTGCGACAGTTAATAAGTAGTGCCTCAAGTTTCGACACAGATGCTGGTGACACAACATGCTTCCGTGGTAGTAGCTATGATTCACTCTGTTGGGTGGGAACTGAGCTTGATAATTTCATTCGTTGGTGCGTTGACTCGTCCCAGGTATATACCTCGCTGTTGACTATTAATTTATCGTAACGTAAAGATACTTTGTCTTCTGGCTTTCGAGTATGTTTTATGCTATTCCAGAGTTCTTTCCGTACTGGCTGGACCCTACGTGAGAAGTCTTCAGATATAAACACTTGCGACCCCTTCAGTTTACGAGCGTTACGAAGGATATCTAGCTTTTCATTGAAATCGTACAGACGCAGAATTACGGGCCTCGGTTTACCTTCCATCAAACGGTTGACCTTCCATTATTTTGTTGACACCGACGCTGCATTTTTCCTTGGAAACGACACCCTTGACGCATTTTCTTCTCCTACCTGTATCAGGATGTTTTCCAGTTATGTACTTCAGTCATGTGTATGTTCTGTAGAGGTTGGGGAATCACCCTGTCGTTCTGTTTTCTTCATAAGCCCCGGTAAATGCGGACTTCCTGCCGACGTCGACAATAAGGCCCGAAAAACAATGTATCTGGGGGAAAAAATAAAACCCCGAAGTCAAAGAAAAAGAAACCCCAGATACTTGGAACCCTAGTTATATATTTGTGCCCTTGACCATAATGATACTAAGGACACCATGGCAACGGAAGGTTACCTTCAATGATTTTGACCCCACAGGGGGCACCTGCATTTATAGGCGTTTGGTGAGTGGCATCGCCCACCGATGCCTGGCTGTGCGTGGCATGCCCGTGTCCGGGGAGAAGGGCATGCTGGTGGTTGAGCTGAGTTCGGAGTAGGTTTGGACCCTTCGAGGTCCCCATGTGAGGCAACATACCACTTCGGCCCCTGCTTCCCATAGACAGATGTCCTGGTATGGCCTTTCCAGGATGATTCAGTCTGGATATTCTTCTACTGTCCCCTGTTTCACTTTCCGCTTGCGTTTTTCTTTTCACTTTTGGCAGCAAGGGCCAACCTTAGGTAGCAACAAATTCAAAAAAAAAAAAAAAATTGGGTTGTGTTTATGTAGCCTAGAACTTGATCTGCCTCGACGGGCGACGAGTCTCCCAGCTGTAGATGAGCAATTTAGCCAGTGCAGTACAACCGCTAGCCTGGGGTCTTTAACGTGCATCACGCAGTAGTGATACACGACCGCACGCCGGTACGATGCTCATCCAGATCAAAACGGGCAGGGGTGGGGATTGAACCCAGGATCCCTGAGTTCTGCAGCGCGAGCTTTCGCTCCACGTGCTCCGAGCTGGTGTGCGCTAGCCCACTCGGCCACCGATTTTTTTTTTTCTTTATTGTCGGCCACCGATCCCCCCCAACAACAAATTCTCTTATCTGAACCCACACTAGGGTGTAGACCCCTTTTATGTTTACAAACACAAGCCATCTTTTGGCTCCCTAGAGACTTCCGGTTGCTCCGTTTCAGCAGGCTTTCCGAGCCTGTTGATGTCAAAACTCCTGGGACTATGAAATTCTACGGAAATCACAAAGTTGGATGTAGTGAGGTCTTTATGTTGTGCTATTAAACATTTAAGAGGTTTGGTCATCTTACAGCAGTAATAAAAAATCTCCATCAAACCTCGCTAACCGGTCCATTAGCTAACCACTTGAGAAGTCGTCATACAATATTTCATGATCGTTACAAGAAGCTTTGCTAAGGTAAGCATTGTTTATCCTCTCATTTGACCAGAAGTTCGCTACGTAAATTGGCAACAGCACCACCTTCGGCGCTTGCAACATTGGAGTAACATACTCAGCGAAGTCCCTCTTGTTATGATATGTTACCCTGTCCCTTGAGCTTGATGGTAGGCGGCACACCTAGGATGCCAATTTTTTTCCCATTCGTTATGGGGTCTAAGCGAACTACAGAACCTGATCAGGCCTTGGAAAGGGTTTGCACCTAAGTATTTAGCTGGCACATCAGTTGCAGCCCAGAAGAGATTCACCCGCTTTCTGGTAACGCACTCGAAATAAAATGGAAGACGACTAGCTAAGCTCTCTCCCTCTCCAAAATTCAAAAACTTTAAAAAACCTAATTGGTGAAAACTTCAAAGCCAAAAGAACTAGCATCCAGTGATTTGCTCGTTGAGGTGGAAGCAAAGCAAATTGTTGTGTGTATGTTTATACAGCCGGAAGTTAGTCTGCCTCAGTGGGCGTCTGGTGTCTCAGCTGTAGATGAGCAATTTAGCCAGTGCGGTTTAACCGCTAACCTGGGGTCTTTAACGTGCACCACGCAGTAGTGATACACGACCCCACGCCGGTACGATGCTCATCCAGATCGAAACGTGGCAGGGGTGGAGATTTAACCCAGGATCCTGGGTTCAATCCCCACTCCTGCCCGTTTCGATCTGGATGAGCATCGTACCGGCGTGCGGTCGTGAAAATGGAGCACAGAGTGTTTGTCCTCTTAGACCGAAACAAGATCTCTGACTACAAAGTATCCGTCGCCCCACATTGCACCTCGAACAGCTATCGGGGAGTCACCTCGGAGGATGACCTGCTTGAGTATAGCAAAGAGGAGATCTTGAAGGTCCTTTCCAGGCAAAGGGTGGTCGCCATGCGACGAATTTCTATATGCATGGACAGACAGGAGAGACCCGCGAAGCATCTAGTCCTCACTTACCACCGTGCTGCCGGAGAGCATTAAAGGGGTACGGAAACAGAAATTGAAATATTCAAATTTCGTTCGGAAGTGAGTCAAGCATGGCGGATAATAACCGTAAATGATAATCGCACGTTTGTATTTTGAACGATTGGCTATATTTTTTGTTGCAAACGGTACACTCGAGCAAGCGCTCGAAGAGAAGCGAACGGAGAGCGCGATGCGTCATGGGAAATCCGACGCAAACAAAAACAGAAAGAAAAGATTCCCCGCATTCGTGACGTAGCAAGGCTGGCGGGTGAGCTTTGCCCTTGGTGGCGTTGTCAGCGTTGTGGTGGTGCCAATAGCGTCAACGCGTTACAACCGAGCCGTTCGAAGTACCCGTGGGGTGACGAGCGTGTGGCTGGCCCAAGGAGCACGTAGCTTCCACAGCATTGTCAGCTTAGGGCTGAACGGGGTGGGGAAAGCAACTTTTGTCCGAGTTTTGAGCGACTGGCTAATCTTCTAGGGGGAGAATGGCTGTATCCGGGTGCACATACGAGGCTCCGAGAAAGAGGGGAGTCCACCCTTTCCGTCTTCTTTGACTGTTTGGTTCAATGCGTGATTTGTGAGTTGAGGAGGAAAGCTAAGAAGGAAAATGTTGAAATGCCAAAGAGCGGCGCTGCTCCGAAGGAATCTGCTACGTCACGACTACGTAGCAAGTTCCCCAACTTTGCTAGATTACCTCCCAAATAGGCCCGCATGCATCCACCAGGTGCACATTGAAAGATCGTTTATTTAGCTTTAAAATTAGCTTTCTTGTGCCTTTCAACGGAAGACTGGTGTTTTTGAGGTTAGGGTGCAACATGCAACACATTTCAGCTAGAAAAAGAGCGCTGGAATTTCGTTTCCCTACCCCTTTAAAGGGATACTACAACGAAATTTCGGCGCTCATTTTTTGGTCTATATGTGTTCAAAGAAGCAGTATCACATCGAACATACCAATATCTTGTTTAAAAAGTCTTGAAAAGGAATTTTAAAACGAATTAAACGATTAGCAAAGAGCACCTGGTGGATGTCGCTAACGCCTCGCTTGTAATGCCCGTCTAGGAACCTTGACAGCTAGTGACGGTGAGTGTCTCGCCTCCGGCCACGACGAGAGAAGAGGGGAAGGAGGAACTCCCCTCTTCCCGAGAATGCCTTTTGTGTGTCGCAGAAGTCGCAATTGTCCCCCTACAAGATTATAGAAGAATAACCCGTCACTCAAAATTCGTACAAAAGCAGCCGCTTCGGTGGCTGGAACGACTAGGCCATCCTCTCGACGTCAGCCTCGCCGTAGCTTTGCTCGTCCCGAGACGACCTACGTCACGATTGCGTTGGATGTCACGTGGTCTCCGCTGGGCCTTCTCCGAGCGCTTGCCAGAATCGGCCGTTTATAACGAAAAATACAGCCACCAGGCTCGAAATACAAACGTGCGATTGTCATTTACGGATATTGTGGATTATATTCAACCTATTTTTGAACACGACGGGAATATTTCAAATTTTGTTGAAGTATCCCTTTAAAGGGGCACTGACACACCAAAATCATATTTTTTTTTATTATCCGAAACGATTGAAAACGATGCCGGGACATTACCCTCAAAATTTGAAACTTTAAAATTCAGTATTTGTGAATTAAAAAAACAATTTCCAAATGCCGAATTTGAAGTTCCCGCGCGATCCGCGCCAGTGCAGTGAGTCAGATTTTGCGATCTCCTGCGACTCGACTTTCTTTGGGACCTCCGCCGTTGTCATGGCGACCCCAACCGAGGAGGAGGTGAGGGATAGAAAGGCGCCGGCGGGAAAAAAACCGGTCTTTCTCCGACTCGCCAACGGGCGCTGCCAAGTTTTCCGAGGGATGGATACAAATCTAGGAAGCAACATCACACCGAACTCTGATTTCTGGTATTTCAAAAAGAGGGGCCGTAGTGCGTTCGCAATTGCGTTAAAAAACATGTTTTACGATTGCCGTTATTAAATCTTATAGAAATGTCACCTACAAAGCTTCTAAATTTCCTGATTTTTGACGTCACCGATCAAAAGAAGCGAGGAGGTGAACGCGGGAAATACAAATGCCAAAACTAAAAAGGCGCGCGCGCGCGGGAAAATTTTTTTTCGCGATGCGGTTTTTTTTGCGTGTCTATGACTACAAGTTGCATCGTTTTAGACAATAAAAAAAAATACGACCTTTGGGTTGTCAGTGCCCCTTTAAGGCAGGCTGTCTTCACTGTAAGGTACGTCCCTATATACCATATCCTAGACCAGTGTTTCTCAACCATACATGTTTCGCGGATCCCTTGTGGATCGGCGGAGATAATAGAGAGTTTTAGCAGGTCGTTTCCACACGAACGGTTCGCCCTCCAACGCATCGGCGACGCCACTGCGCATGCGCGCGCGAGTCGTTCGGGACGTCGGGAGGCTCTTCTCGTTCGTTTCTCCGATTCCGGCCGCTGGAGTCGTCACCGCGCAACGCAGCCAGCACCGTTCACGGCTCGGGTAAAAAAAAGATGGCGGTCGGTTCGGCGCAACGTTACTAAACCACTCAGTTGGGAAACTTCCATAGGGACTAGTGATGGGACGAATCTTTATCCGAATCAAGATTCGGAAATATTCGGAAGAGTAGCCGAATTTCTAGCGATTCGGAAAAATTCGGAAATATTCGGAGCGTTGTCATGGTTGCCAGATCACGTTGATGAGTGTTTCAACTTTTCGTGATATTAAATTCACTAAATTCTACAAAGTGCACAAAATAATATTGTAATATATCATTGTAATAAATAAAATGTTCCGCTTTGTTTATATTATTTTGGATGTTCGTCGTCAACGGTAGCCATATATCGCGGGAAAACTGGTTTCGGTTCCGAATTACGACCAAAATAGGCATGCTTGGTGCACGTGAAATTACAAGCGCATGTTTTCATCGCCGCAAGAGATTGATGCCGTACGTGCTGTTCGGTACAGACACAATTCGTGCCCATAATTACGGGAACACACTGCTGTAAACTACGCATGCTAGTAAATTTTTGCGATCTGCGGGCAGACTAGCTGCCGTGGCGACCGCGAGCAGACGAAATGATTTGGTTCGACGGCACACAACGTGAACGATCGTTCAAGCTCAGGATGACGGAGACACACCACATACCTTTACGGTCGTTTAGATACTTTTTACTCCATCTAGCTTCGCAGTTCTTGAAATTCCGACCGGCAAATGTTACATCGGCCGTCTTTTTTTACATCAGTCGTACGCCGGAAACACGAGCCGCCACCACGGTGTCCGCCACGGATTTACACGTTGCAGAATGTTTCACATGTTCACTAGAAGATGGCGCCACCGTTGAGCACTATCATCATCATCGTTTACACAGTCGCGCAACTTTCACGATTCGCTAAAGTATGTCAAATTTCACGTACGGTTTCACGGAACGGACCAGCTGTACCGTTCGTGATTTCGGAACTGTTTGCTTGAAAAACGACTCGCTAAAACTCCCTAATAGAGGACCCCGTTCGTGGTCAAGGGAAGGAAAAGGGATCGGTTAATTATAGTAATAATTTATTATATAGATATAACTAAGGGTTAGTGAGAAGTAGACCTCTCTCATTGATATAAACACAAAAAAACTCGCCCAAAAATTCAAACCTCAATTTGAAGAAAAAAAAAATATACAACTTTGTTGCTGGGCTTGACTGACGAGGCAGGGCTTCGCGGACACCTAGAATGCCTTCGCGGCCCCCAAAAGGTCCGTGGACCCCCAATTGAGAACCGCTGCCCTAGACGATGCTTCAAGTGTCATCGATTTGGTCACAGCTCAGTCACCTATCGCAGAAAAACGTATGCAGCGTGGAGGTACAGACATTCAGCTGGCACGTGCTAGGGTGCCAACTGCTCTGGTGCCCACCCCACCTACTCGAACCCGCCTAAAGTTTGAAGATCTTAGCCTTAAAGATAAAATAGAACCTCGCTTACCCTGAGGCAAGGAAACCATTTTCCTTCCTCCAAGGATTAAGCTGAGGCGGCTGCCGGGAGGACAGTGCCTCCGCTCAAGGCATCTGTGGGCACTCAATAGAATCTTCGCGACTTTGAGTGCTCATCCAGCGCCCCATCCTCCAGCGAGGCACCTGTAGGCTCTCAGGCCCCAGCAGCCCCGCCGAAATTCCCACGTACCAAGTCCATAGCACATCGTCTTGGTCCTAAGCAGGGGCGGATACAGGAATTTCCTGGGGGGGGTGTCAGGTGTTGGTCAGCGTACCATATGTTTAGGAACCCCCTTCCCCTCTCCTTCGTTTTACGCGCTAAATTCTACACATGCACAAACCAAGAGGGGGGTCATGACATCCGGACCCCCCCCTCTAAATCCGTCCCTGGTCCTAAGTCTCGAGTGGTGCTGGACGCCACTCCCTCAGTGCTGTGAGGGGCCCTTTTCTTCCCTTCGCAGCAGGAGGAAGATACAATGGAGGTATCTGTCTCCTCCCAACGAGGGAGATCAAAAGAAAAACTACCACGCGTCGCTACCCCAACTCACAGAACTTAGGCCTGCTGGAAATTGGAAGCCCACTCACATTGAGAAACATGGTCAAACTCAATGAGCAGTGTGGCACCAATGAGCACAATGCGGCATTTGCTCATTTGTGTGCACTGCAAAAAAGCTGCATAATGGTGAGATACATCTTCATATATTTAGGTGACGCCGACTTTTGGGGATCGCTCGCAGCACCACTGAGCAAAACAACTTTTGCTCATTGGTGCCAAGAGAAACACTGCAGGGAAGCTACAACCTGGGGCCAGGGGTAGGGGTGATGCTGGCAAAGTCAACTTTAAGGATCACTTGTTGCACTTTTTTTAACGATTTTATAGGCCACCCTAGCTTCATGCAGTGGCACTGTTGGAGTCTCCTACACAATATGATATTAACCTTTTTCTTAGTGAGCTACGTTCAATAGCTCTACTATTACAAGAGACCCATTTGACGTCCACGTATACGCAAGTTCTGCGGAACTATCACCTCTTCCGCAAAGACCGCCCATCCTCTCGCTCATTTGGCGGTGTTGCAATTGTCGTGCAGAGTGGAATGGCATGTACCGAGGTCCCTCTCAACACTCCTCTCGAGGCTGTGGCTGCACGAATTCTTAAATGACCGTCTCATTACAGTTGTTTCAGTGTACCTCCCACCACACATTCCGATACACATGCATGACCTACAGAAGCTTTTATTATTCCACACACATTCCCATACACATGCATGACTACATCCTTTTTTATTATTATTTTGGGCAATTTTAATGCTCATCACCATGTGGGCCAGTATCATGAATTGATTCTCGTGGAGGAGTCATTGAGCGATTCTTATTGTCATCAAATATATGCCTTCTAAATAACGAAGCCTTCACCATTTCAGTGCAGTACACAACTCTCACCTGCGTTGATCTGTCCATTTCATCACCATCATTGCTTCCTTGTTTTTCTTGAAAGGGTTTAGATAACCAATTTGGGTGTGGCCACTTCCCAGTCGTTTTAGAGAGACTTGTTGATCTCTCCACACTTCAGCGTATGCCTCGATGGAAGTGTCTCAAATAGCGGCCAGTCTCTTTAAATCGGCCGCAGAAATCGGTTTCTTAACCTATCGCGCTACGATTTTGTGGCAGCGTAGCCCACAGGTGGTGCATTTTTTCTGTAAAATTTGCAAAGAGCTAACTTACCTGAGGGAAAAGTAAAAAAATGAACAATGCTTAACTCCTGTGGAAACGCAGTGAAGCCACCGGTCTTCAAACAATAGGTCACCCTTTTGCTTGAAGCGCCTATTGCTTGAAGCGAATGCGCGCGGCTCGTAGCTCTAACAGTCCGGACTACGATTCAACCCAGCGAGCGCGCGCTCGAGAGCTGACAACCAAATACAACACTCCCACAAAAGACAAAAAAAACTGGTGCGATGTTTTTGAGACGATTATTGCAGTATTATGTTCCCTCTCCGCGAAAAAATATTTTGCGATTACTCTTATTAGCTTTTCTCATCTACAAAAGCATACACATTTTGTAGTAACAGCGTTCGCAATCTCAACGAAATGTCGCGTTTACATTGGTCACATGTCCTGGCTGCCGGAACAATGCTCGTCCCATCGCCGGAGATGACCTCGGTGTGTTCGATCTTTGATTGCTTTTTAATATAGAAATCGGCAGCGCATCGTTATGATTTATGGATTTCTAGGATGCTTAGAGTCCGCAGAGCGAGTTATCGCCATATTTCGGCAATCTCAGAAACCTCATCAGGGCACCTTCCGAGGGGCACTGAACCACTTTCTGCGGTAGTCTCTTTATGTCCATAACTCGAACTATGACCTCTAAGCCTCATAATAAACCATAAATAAACATCAATGCGTCGCCGATTTGTCTATTAAAACCGGTATCAGAGATCGATTACCTCGGAACTATCGCAGACATCAAAGCGCTGTTGGACGAGAATGCATGAAAGTAATGTGTGATTTTTTAGGATGCTTTGAGCTCATGGATTGAGTTATTATCATGTATACATTATTGCAGAAAGTAAAACAAACTAAGTCTTTTAACTATGAACATTTCAAAAGTTTTAGCACACAAGTCATCGGGATCAGATAGAAAGTGTCTTCTTCGGCTAGACATTTTTCTTGTGCGATCCCGTCTTGACTAAGTATGGTGCCATAGTATATACTTGGATCAGCGCGTCCATCGGCTCTTAAAATGTTAGATCCAGTGCACCATCTCGGTTTACGGCTGGTAACTGGTGCTTTTAGTGCATCCTCAGTTTTGAGTTTGCATGCAGAACCCAACGAGTTGTCATTAGATAAGAGAGCGGCAATATCTGAGCATGATATATGCGTACAAGATTTTAGTTAACCCGCCCCATCCAACATATGCCATTCCAAGATTCTGCCGCCTTTCTGAAAACGAACCATGCGTCATGCGGCCAATAAGACTTCGTTTCGCGGATCATCACACATCTCTTTCCATCAAATTTCTCTTGATGGAGTGACCCTACTTCAGCCTGTTATACGACTGGTCTCTTACAACATTGAATAATCAAACTCGCTGCGACGGTCATCCTTCAAGAATTTTAAGAACTAAAAGCGAAGTATGCTGGTCATTCCCAGTTTTATACTGATGTTGCTCAGGATCTTTCATTCACCCGATGTGGCTTGCATTCTGAGAAGTTTTTTTAGGGTTAAAGGCCTTAATTCATTTGCCAGTAGTCTTTACCGCAGATCTGTATGCACTATTGTTAACAGTTGATCGTGCTCAAAATAAATAAAATTATATATATTTTTGAGAAATGTTTTTTTTTTTTAATTTATTTTATGTAAATTAAGATTATTTGATTTAAGGCAGAATTATTTGATGTAAATCATTGTTATTTTATTTAAGTCATATTTGGTTCTTTTATTTAAATAAGAATAATTTGATTTAAATCACTGGAGCTCGAAAAACAGAAGGATTCGTTATCTCTATGTATATTTTTAAACATTACGGATTGATCAATCGATCAACAATAAGGAAGGCAGGATTACACTACATTTATGCTTTTTAAGTACAGTTTAATTAAGAACTTTTTATTGATGTAAACCCGCCATACTAGAACAAAAACAGGTTATATGTTTGTAGTTAGTGAAAAATTTGTAATTTTTTTTTCGGGTTCTTATTTGCTTACAATAGGGTATTACTTTTCTTGTTTTTGTTTCTTTCGCGTTTTGATTTGCTTGCCGAAGTACATTGATTTGCTTGCAGTAAGTTGCTTAACGTAAATTGCCGTTGTGTAGTCAACAAATCTCTAGATCTCGCCGGACGTTGTTTACTTCACTGAAACTTGGCTTAACAATAACATTTTTTTATTGTGAATTTGTTCCTAAAGATGTCAGTGAATTAGAAAAGACTGAGATACTAGAGGAGGTAGGGTGCCCATACTGTATAGGAAAACGTTAGCAATCGTGAAGCTGGATGATATCTCCGGTGTCGTGGAATATTCTGTAAAGCGACGATAAATGGTACAACGTGTCTCCTCCAAATGCGCCCATTTCTGTTCTTCAAACTCTAATGGCTTATCTCGCGCAGTATATAACGAGCAAAACCAGAGTTATCTTGTGCGGAGACTTCAACTTACCTAACATAGATTAGCTTAATTATTTTCTAGGCAGTTGAAGATAATGAAGAATTGCTGGACCTAGCTTTTCCATTTGAATCATCGCAAGAAGTAAAATCTTTCACAAGAGTGCACGGGAACTCGCAGTCTATTTTAGATATTATTTTTATTGGAAAGTCCGTAGCAAAGTTATCTTCTTGTGAAGTAGTTGAGGGAATTTCTGACCAGAATGCTGTACTACTATCGCTCTCGAGCGAGTTTGTCAGAGATAACACCAAGGTCACCAATGTGCTGGACTTCGCCCTAGCTGATAATACATCAATCTTAGGTACACTTGATTTACAGTTTGATGAGTTTTTCTCACTTTCATCAGAGTCCTGTCCTGATGTTAACCAATTGTGGCTTAGGTTTAAGAACATTGTGAACCATTGTATTAAAATGTATGTGCCAGTACGAACTCTAAATTGAATTCGTAGCAATTCAGGGATCTCAAGTGAACCTATTCATTTAAAACATCGACTACGACGTTTAAAAGCGAAACGTAAAACCCATATAAACCAGTCCCTAAAATACAACATTAAAGGTCTTTCCGGTAAATTAAAACAACAAATGAGGACAGATAAACACAAGTTTTCTTAACATCGCTCTTCCAAACTTTATAAAATCGTCGCCTAGAAAGTTTTGAAATCATATCTTACCAAGCACTGGAAACACAAAGGCGTTTACAATTGATGGCGTTCTTGAAACAGACTCCAGAAAAATAGCTGATCATTTCAACACACTGTTTAAATCTGTGTTCACACGTGATGATGGTATCGTGACCCCTTTTTACCATGTTAGACCGCTTACCAGCCCTTGGACACGTGCGTGCGACTGAACAGAGAATTTTTAACTTACTCTTAAACATAGACCCACGGAAGTCTAGTGGGCCAGATGGCTTGCCAAACGCGTTTCTAAAACGACAAACAGAGCTTGTGTCGAAATATCTAGTCATTCTATTCAACAGGTCACTAAATGAAGGCGACGTGCCGATTGATTTGAAGATGGCCAGAGTTAAACCGATACATGAAACCGGAAACAAAGAGCTGATTACTAATTATAGACCTATCTCATGAACTTGTTCTGTCTGCAAACTCCTTGAACACATTATTAATGAACACATTTTTAAATTTCTCGAAACGCATAACGTACCGTCGAGCAGCCAACATGACTTCACACCAGGATTTTCCGCAACAACTCAATTGATTGAGACAGTTCATGACCTTACCTCCGTCCTGAACAAGAAAAGTCAGGTAGATGTCATCTTTATCGATTTCGCAAAAGCGTTCGATAAAATGTCGTATGCTTCTCCTATAAAATTTGAGTAACTACTTGAAAAATAATCAAGTTATTAGTTGGACACAGGCTTACCTAACAAACCGCTACCAATATGTAGAATTTAATAATGAGGGTTCTCCCCTACTTTCAGTGGAATCTGGCGTCCCCCAAGGATCGGTACTTGCGTCTTTGTTGTTCTTGCTAAGTTTAGCAACGATATTCCCGACGACATTTCTGTCGAAGTACGTCTTTATGCCGACGATTATGTGCTGCATAATGAAGTCAAGTGTGTTGATGACAAAATTAAGCTTAATGAGGATTTGAACAAGATTTTGAAATGGTGTGAAACATGGCAAATATGTATAAATTATGACAAAGGTGTTTGTATGACCGTCACTAATAAAAAGAAGCCACTTTCATTCTCCTATCACATGAACGAACGTAGCCTAAGATAAGTTACTGAATTCAAATAGCTGGGTCTATGGATCAGTTCCGATCTTAGATGGGATAGACAGATCAATTTCATTTCCTATAACGCCCTCCGTAGAATATTTTTTCTCAGACGAATACTAAAATCAGCCACTTCAGATACTCGACTCCTGGCGTACAAGACTCTTATCTGACCGACCCTAGAGTATGCAAACATTATTTGGGACCCATTTACACAGGTAGGAATTAATCGTATTCAACGAATACAAAATAAAGCTGTCAGATTTAT
This sequence comes from Ixodes persulcatus, assembly GCA_013358835.2. Lineage (NCBI taxonomy): Eukaryota > Metazoa > Arthropoda > Arachnida > Ixodida > Ixodidae > Ixodes > Ixodes persulcatus. Next base: position 106,334 of record JABSTQ010009912.1, read on the forward strand.
TAATAATGCCTATAAGAAAGCGTCCATTTCCGAGCTTAGCAAGCAGCTTGGGTTTGTCCCGGTTCAGAAGCTAAACCGTGTATGCATACTTAATTAAGGGGCAGTGTAAAATTAACGTTGACGAATATATCACTTTCTCTACTGATTACGCCACCCGGGAATGAACCCCTTGCACCTTACCAACCGCGCACCAAGTTTCGAATTCTCCTTTTTTCCCTCGAACGATCGTAGAATGGAATGGGCTTCCTTACGAAATTATTAACCAAGACTCTGTAAGGGCATATGTTTCCGCTTTGTGTTCTGAATGAGCAACTCTTTGGTACTTTAACGCTTCGTTTTATGTTACTTTCCACCCTGTTACGATCCCTGATAGTGATCAGCAGTATTTGTAAATAAAAGATAAATAAATATTACGTACTTAACAAACAAAGTGGAGCGCAGAAAAAAAAACACGAACAGTCTGATTTGCTCAGAAGAGCTGTTCGTGTTTAACCAGCGTGCTTTATATCTTTTTTGTTTGAGGATCCTTTTACATAGATACAAAGCATCTGTACATAGAAAGCCTCGTGTGATACACTAACAGGAAATAAGTATTTTGGGGACTATTCATGTGGGAAAGATTACGTTTAAATTATTTATTACGATTTAGAACACGATTGAAATCAACTTGACTTTTATTCTCCCCCTGATCATATTAGACTGAAGCGAATACTAAGGTGGTCGGCAACCTGCGACCCGCGAAGCAGTATTGTGGGGCCCCCAGCCCCCGAGCGCCCCCCCCCCCCCCCCCCAACGCAGTCAGCTAAGAAAGAAAAAAAAAAAGATTGAGTTCGCCTGCCGTCTCCCCCAGTTCAACACCAGAAGTCTCAGTGAGAGGAGTCTCTAGGTTTTCGTGGAAATGTTGTATCTCATGTCGTGAAATAAAGAAACTGTTCATGTTCGGTTTTCTTACGTCAATGTGAGTTCGTGCAAGTGCTTTTTTATTTTTTTTTATTTTCACCCCCCCCCCCCCCTCTCCCGTTGCTTGCCGTCCGGCCCGTTCCGCCTTGGCTTCGTGGCGACTCGGCCCGCTGCGTCAAAAGGTTGCCGACCACTGTTGTAGACTTATAAAGTGTGATCACTACGATTACCTCCCTCGAAGACACCAAGATCATGCTCGTAAAGCTTGTGCGTGTCAAGATGAATTGCTCATTGCAGAACGGATGCTATATTATGTTTTTGTTGGGTTCAGCAGAGTGGGGAATAAAAAAAAATCAAGATGATTTAAATCACTATTTGAATCACACGAGTTTTATTATGATAATTTAAATCAAACCTTTCCTGCAAAAATGATCCCTATCATTAGATGCTTATTGTGTGTATTTGTTTCGTACTGAAATCAAAATTATCATCAAGCAAGAAAAATATATACCAGGCTGATCATGATCATAAAGCAATGCTCTTCTGAGCAAATCCTAGCATTGAGTGTTCTACCTTCCACTTTGTTCTCTGGTTACGTAATGCCACATTGGAAGCAAATCAAAATGCAAAAGAAAAAAACGAGAGCTAGAAAAGTAATATCTTATTGCAACCAAATCAGAATGTGAAAGAAAAAGCAAATAAAGCTCTTAAGCTAACTGCAAAATCAAGCAGTTTCTTGTTGAACTATGGTGGGGGTAACACCAATAAAACGTGTTTAATTGAACTGGACTTTAAATTTAGAATAATTATTTCTTCCGCATTGTTATTAGTGATCGGGCATATTGATCAATATCAATCTGCCATGTTTAAAAATACATGCAGTGATAAAGGTCGCTACTTTCTAGCTACAGTGATTTAAATCAAAATAATCTGATTTAGATCAAATAAATCTAAATTAGATAATCTCATATAAATCAAATCAATCGCTGATGACCGCGTTTTAAACTCTAAAGTTGAAAAAGTTGAGGATCACTGCTATGCTTGATAACGCTCTTTCTGTAGTATCTGGTTGTGCAAAAAGTGGCAAATTAAACTTAATCTTCGAAAATGGTCTGTATTACGTTCACTAAGAAGAAAAGTCACCTAATTTATGACTATGTTTTTAATAGCTCTCTAGTTTCCAGAGTTGACCACGTAAAGTACTTGGGCGTAGCGTTCACACCTAGCCTTAGCTGGAGTATGCGCATGGATAATATATGTTCACCTGCGTTCCGAAAACTTTGTTTTATAAGGAGGAAACTTAAATTGGCACCAACATCAACAAGGTTGACTGCATGAAAAAACTCTGATTAGAGCAGTGCTAGAATACGCCACTGCTGTATGGAGTCCGTGTACCAAAATCGACTCTTCTGAAACTGAACGTATTCAAAACCAGAGTTTACGCTTATATATGGCAGATACAGAAGGACCGATTCTATCACCCAAATGTTGTAATTGTCGGATATTGAGCCGTTGTATCCCCGACGTAAGCTATCTACTAGATTAAACTTATTGTTTTGTATTGTGAACAGGCAGACTGGTATCGACCCTTCCATGTATGCTTGCTCCCTCCGTTTAAACACTTCACAAGAACAAACAATTCGCGCCACATCCGAGCGTTTCGATCGTCGTCCAATGTGTTTAAATATTATTCTTTTCCTAGAACAGTAGATAGAACATTTTACCAAGCGAGGTAGTTGAATGCGCTACAGTTGAACGATTCGCCGATGCCTGTTCTTTACATTTATAAATGCGATGCGCTCGCACAAAACCCCACAAGTCACTGGTTATAGCATATACCTCTTCGTTTTATGTTAGTGCTTTAAAATTGTCATGAGCCATCCCGTGGTGTTTTATTTATTCCGCAATGGTTATAGCGCCGGCTTTTCGTTGATCGTTTCTGTCACTGTGCTACTTTATATTGTGGGTTATTGCCTCGCGATATCAACGTTAATGATTGTAAAATTGTCTGCAGTGTCACTCTATATTGTCCCACCCTGCTTGGGCCTGCAAACGGCCTGCAGTATATTATAAATAAATAAATTAAATAAATACATCACATTTTTTTCTTCTCATTTTGCTTTTAAGTTATATGGGTTTACCGGGTAACGAGAATGCTGATAAAGTCGCTTCGTCCTCCAGCAACCTTCGGCAATTAGCAGCCTCCCCTACAAGGACATCAAAGTAGTCGTGAGGCAGTCAATTGTCCATAGATGGCAGGCAGAATGGGACAAAGAATCTGGCAATAAGCTTCATTTTACCAAGCCCATTCTTGGATTCTGGGGGAGTGTCCCTTTCGGGAATCGGGTTCACGAGGCTTTATTATATTTCGTGTTCGCTTAGAGGTCATTCCCATACATTCTTGTACACGTTACCCGAAAAAAAAAAGCAATCGATTACAATTACAATCACTGTTGGTTAAAGGGTATTCAATTAGATTGCTTGATTACTTGGGACGAAGAGTAATTGGCCGTTATTGGAAAAAGTAGCGGTAAATTTTTCGATTACTTCAGATTTTCAAAACGACCGTTTCTTGCCGATTTAAAAACGGGTCTTTCATAATATCTATTTTTGGATCAGACTCACCAAATTATAAACCATTCATCTTCTTAATCCAACAATTCCGGTAAACTATTCACCTGTCGGAGAGCTGGTTCATGATTCCTCGGTAGAAAACATGTACAAACCGAGGGGCCATCAGAAAGGGGAGGAGAAAATAGTAATGATTCCAAGTAATTTTAGTACTTCCAAAAATAATCTGATTACTTCCTAATAAATTTAGTCAAATGAACACAAAATTACAAAAATGTAATAGAATGCAAATAATTTGACCACTTATAATGAGTACTCTACAAGTCTGTAATCCTAAATCACCCTCAAATACCCCCTCTGTGAGGAAGTTCCACCACACTGTGGACACTGCGAAGATGCATCCAACCTAGATATTCTAGGGGTTTGCTATGGTCTTCAGGCAAAAAGACGGCATCATTTTCCTTGATGTTTTAGATATCCTATACCATTTCGCCCTGTTCTTGTACTGGAAGATCCGCCTCATCTAATTTGACCGTGTACTGCAGGTTTATTTCCAGCACTGGCCTTTCACACACAATCGAATACCACATCTATCTTTTAGGTCACGTCATACTAAACAAAATATGATGTATGACCTAGTTTAGCGCACTTTGGTTCAAGTAGCATTTGCGCCATAAAGCCCTTAATCATCATCATCAATGATTTTGAATGTTATCTTGCTCTTGGAGGTAAAAGTATGTTTGTGGCAGCTTTGATCAGATCCACGAATACACACACTTGTAGCAAATGGTAGAAAACAGTGTACACGAATCTGTGTTGTGATTCCAGCAACGTGACGTTGTTCCAGTGTAAGGAAATTGTCTATGGTGGCTACAATTGCCTTTTTTATTGATGCTCAGTACCCTTGCCTATGACGCTCCTTATCCATTCTTGGTGGTCAAGCGTGCTGGTAAACACGAAAGGTGACATCGGAAAAGTGGAGATGTCGAACCAGGAAAACACTCCCAGGATTAGGTAGTCGTCTTCATCGGTATGAACCAGCGGAGCGCCGAAGTCGTCCTGCGGGGATTAGGATTCAAGGTGTTGTTATTCACGTTTTCATCTAGGACCCATGTCGAGCTAACCCGATAGTAGCCAGGCTTGTACCACGATAAGCGACCTTGTAGTAGGCCGTTGGTTCTCTGAACCAATGTTATTATTGCTTCACTATAGTTTGCATTTATATGCAAAGAAACGTCCAGTACCGTATTACTTCATGATCTGAAAACGATATATTACAGGTAATGGTAGAACTTTCAAAGAAATGCGTTAGAAATAGTGTCGTTACTTGTAATGCGTTGCTTTGAGGTAATTAACTTGCAAGTTATAAGCAATTGTTCCTTTGTTTGTGTAGGAATGCAAAGTAGTCAAGTAATGAGAAAATTGCATTGATGCCACCAGCGCTTACCAGGTGCGGTTGTCCTGTCCGTGTGTTCGCACAAATCTGGCCTTGGAGGTCGGCTCTCGGATATTTGGCCATACAAGCCGCGGGGCTGAGAATCCGCAGGATCGCTTGCTGCAGAACCTCGCTGTGATTCATTTTCTTCTCCTCTGGGGCTGGAAAATATATTGTACTTATGTGAAATTCATTAGCAACTAAATAAATATGAGCCAGGGATATGAAGCTTCGTGTACAGTCCTGGATGAAGCAAACTAGAACGCATGGAGACACGTCACTGCTTTCGTTAGTTCAACCTTCTTTTGGAACATTAAATTGCAAATGTTGCGCAGGCATACAAGATATCTCGCAGGCAGGCAGAGGTAGGACGCCTCGATGTTTCCTGTCTCGGGGAGGAGACATCTCCTGTCGCGTCGAGTGCCGTCAGCACGTGACGAATTACGCGCGCTTTGACCAGACAGAAATTCTTTGCTTGGTGAAATATCCGAGATGTCATTACTCCGCAATCGCGCTTCTGTATGAAGAAACCATACTTCGTTTCAGCTTAAGTCCAGACGCAGCCGACGCTACAAGCTAATGAGACCAATCAAACAGCGTCATATGTTAGCGCAAGTCACTGAGCTTCTTCTGATTCTGATTGGTTCAGCGATGATAAAACATGTAAAAAAACACGCCATGATGGTGCGCTTTTGACACTGTCTGATAGGTCCCGTCATCTCGTAGCGTCGGATGCGCCTGGACTCAAGGTGAAACGAACTATAGACAAAGGTTTGTCCTAGCGACATCCGGTTGCACCGACCCTCGAGATTTACTTAGATTGATAATATTGTGTAACACACATACACACTTAGGGTTCAACCGTATGGATTATTCCCACCTAAGATGGAGCGCAACACGCGTTCTCTGGGCGACTGGTTCTTGGCTAAAATATTCCTAATTCGCTTTCTCTTTTTTTTTTTTCCAGCCACACTAGCTTAGTTGGAAACATTAATTTATCCTCTCATAAATCTATTACATGTTGCTTGGGAAGTTCTACACGACATCAACGTTTAACCCCTTATAGTTCCTGACTGCCCGGGGCGCTTGCCTTCTTCAACTGTGTTTCCCCAGCCGGCAGATTTGACCAGCCTCCCGGTCATGTTGCCGGGACTCGTCTTGGGTATTTTAACTGGAAACACGTCGTTCGGGAACCTTTGGGCGACTTCGAGCACGGCCAGGTCGTGCAGTGCCCGGTCTTCTCTGCCCAGTAGCCGACACTCGGGGTGCCGCGTTACGCGAACCACGGCCATGGGCTTCTGGTCCTTCTGGCGTTGGGAGCCGTAGTACACCGTGTACACTGGGCTTGTCTTCCTGGAGCACGGAGAGAGAGAACAAGCGTTTCTTTAAAACTGATGGCTTTAAAGAACTTTAAAAGATTAGCCCCTGAGGTTGGTCTTTTTCGCTGATGTGTTCTTCTAGCCAGGTGCGAGAAAAATACAACAAAAACGAAGGTTTTAATAATATTATATTATTATATTGCTTATTTTCCGTTTGTACAAATGGTAGGAAAAGAGAACAGCTTATAAATTAATTGCAAACATGATTTTGTATTTTTTTTTTCTTAAACCACACATGCGTGATATTTGTACTACAAATACCCACGCGTGGTTCATCTTTCCGAAATCGGTGGTACTATTCTCCCACGCTCCGAACCTCTGGCTTTTCAAATTGAAGGTATTTTGTGTTGCGTCGTGATGTTGCACAGATGAAAGTTGGCATTAGCGCAGCCAAAAATGTTTTTCAGGGGGGAGTGCTCCAGCTTCGTAAGCTCCTCCTTTCCCCCATGGCTACGTTCCTGGAAGGTGGCACGAATGGGCGCGAAAACCGTGGCACCTAGCGTCTCCTAAAGAACGCCCTGACATTGTGCCCGAGCGAGAGTGGAACGATAAGTTAGCGTTTTTTTTAAGCGTTCATACACACTAGCGTTAACCCTAATATTTGGCGCCTCTCCGTTTTCTCCGAAGCACATGATTGTTCCGTCGCTCCTCGCCTCGTGCGCAGGTTCCCACCATATGTGCGAGCAAGCTCGCTTCGCCACTTGGCAATGTGGTTCGTAGTGCTGTATTTTTCGCATCACCTACCGGACAAAAGTACGGGACAGTCTGAACACAAGTGCTGCTTCAGCGATCGGCTTGGACACCTGTTCAGTCAGTGAGGATACGAGTTCCAGCCAAACAGACGCGGCACTCGTGTGATGCTTTTCCGTTACGGGAGTTTATTATACAGAAAGTGAAAGAGTCAAACCTAGATAGCACATTTTGTGCCGAATAGTGCTGGGTATCCCCCAAAAAACATTTACATGTTGTTGTTATTTTTTTCACAACAAAAATGAACTAGGCATCGCCGAACGCTCATTCTCCGCCCATATTTAGCGCTAGCGGTCCGAACCAAGTGCTACCGTCTCAGAACTAACCGTTAACTTATTCAAAAGTTATAAGTGATTTTCTGAAATTTTCAATGGATGGAGACCGACGCAGTTCTCGAATACAGGGTGCTGAATGGCGCCAGCTACCGACAACGGGCAAAAACTGGCCTCATTTTCCCAGTGAATTTTTTAGAAACTCTCTTATAACTTTTCATTTAGATAACAGTCAGGTCTGACACGTTGGCATCTCAATGGGACCTCCAGCGCTACATTTGGGCGGAGAATGAGCGTTGAACAATGCGTTGTTTAACTTAATTTTTTTTTTTTTTTTTTGGGGGGGGGGGGGGGGTGACGTAGTATTTTACACGCTGTGTACTTGAGGACGAATTCTTCTGGCAAGTACTGTCCAAGTTACAGGAACGGGAACGGGAACGGTAGTGCACCTTTCCTGCCGGTTCAAGCTGCGCACATGTACTTTTCCTCTCTTCATAAATGCCATGAAAATATTCGTGAAAATGTAGCTCTTATAGCTCTGTAGGGTAATTTTGATGAGGTTCCACCTCGAAGGAGGTTCATTCTCGAGAGCCATAAGCTCGCACCCGTACCCGCTAGTTCACAAAGCAACGATAGCAACAGGCATAAGGTGGCGGTTTCGGGACGTGATTTTTGTGGAACGATGGCTCGCGCTAAAAGGAAACATTTCTAAGCAAGGAACGTGAGCCAGGTCGCGTTTGTTGGCTTCGTTGTCCTAACTGTGGCTTAACCCTGCACACAACTTCTAAGAGGCATTAGAAGCACCGAATGTCTGTTTAACCACCTAAACGTCGGACCGAAACAAAACGCTCCTGGACGCCAAGTTGCATGAGCCTTTACCAAGCTTACACGGGCCACAAGCATCGGCCCGCGGTGAGGACGTGCTTGGGAGAGATCACCGAGCCAACGCACATCCGGCCCGGGCTGTTGGGGTCCCTGGGATTCTTCTTGTTTCCGGATGGCTGCACACGGAAACCAAGAAACGCGGTTGGTAAACATAGTAAAAACACCCCGAGACTGGGAAAAAGAAAGGACAGACGAACACAGAGGTCTCAAATGAGACCTCTGTGTTTGTCTATCTTTTCTTTTTCCCAGTCTCGGGGCGTTTTTACTATGTTTACCAACCACCAGCTCGCTTGCGCACTAGGTACTGCGATCTAAGGGAATTATCATTTACGACACAACAGGCCGTTGGCTAGCTCTCCCTTTGTCTCTCAGTAACTGGCTCCTCATTTGTTCTGTCGGGCCGCAGTTATCAGAGTGGGAACTGAGACTTGAAACTAAAAGACTGACCAACCACGCCATGAGTTCAATCAGAACTGTTTACCGCACGATCATCGGAAAGATATGGACATACCATATGCCACTAGTTTCTGCGCTGGTCTAACCCCCCCCCCCCCCCCTTTTCCTCAAAATATCTGCGGTGTAATACTGTTTGGTGCACTTGTGACACAGTTCACTAGATCTGTCCAACAAGCCCCGTCGCTGGAAACAATCACCTATGAATTAACACAAACAACAGCCATATTGCAATAGCATAGACGGGAGCATTTCATTTGCAGCATGAAAGCCGAGGCTAATTGAAGCTGTGAAGTATCACGATATTTTGTCCTTGTCCTCGCTGGTCGTAAGAAGTAAAGGGATCGGTCTACCTTGTCCTCACAGGACTGTTGATGTTTAGAAAATTTGAGTGCGGATGAGCGTTTATTTGAATTACTTTTATTATCAGAAATTCCCCCGGCCTAAACAACAACAACAACAAAAACAACGAACCAAGCGACAATCTTCTGCATAACTTTATTATGTTCAGACATGTGACCATAAAGCATAATAAAGACAATGTTCCTCATTCATTAACTCTCAGTTTCTTCGTAGTGAATGAGCAACCCGTGACGGAAGGCTTATAGTTTTTATTATAATGCAATTAAATGCAAAGGTGGAAGCGAGCTGGACAAGAATGACACCTAGCTGTGTTTGGAGATATGTGTTTGTCCTTTGTCCCTCTTGTTTTCCTTCTCCAGGGATTATTTTCGTCATGCTTATAGTTTACTTTGATACATGTAAAACTAGTGAAAAAAAAACCAGTGAGTGTGCAGACGACCTGGTGATAACTAATCATCATGTAACCCGAGACTGCGGTGCAGAAAAATTAGGAAGGAAAAGACGTCAGTAGGAAAACGTCTGCACTCAAATTGAGACGTACTCCCTCAGTTGTCTTTTCCTTCGACTTGAAAGTTTCCAATTTTTTTTCGCTCCACAGTCTCACGTGATACATAATGAGTAATGTAAGGTTAGTGAACGTTTTAGAAGCATGCTTAATGAACAAATATAGTGTATTTAAAAAAAAAAAAAAATTCTGATGCTGTACTTAGAGAGTCAATCACGACAATCGAGGAAGAGAACCCACCGAAGGCCTCATTTCATGTGTTTTTGTCAGGCTCAGTTTTACACCGCAGATTTCAATTTTACAGGAAACAAATTATCATCCTCGTTACCTCGTTATGGACTGAACTCCTTCCATAGATCAAGGTCATTAGGAAGGTTTCGTATATCTTTTCAAGCGTCCCTCCTCGCTGTCTGCAACAGCTACTACGATACCCGCAACTTTACAGAAAAGATTAGTGGCGCGCGTGCGCAGTAGCAGTGTCTCCAATGTTGAGAGGTTGGCGAAGGGAAAAAGCTTAGCGATGATTTAGACGAGAGGAGATTTTTAAGACTGTTCCTTAACTTAGCTTTGTTGATTGAAGACAGAGTTGTAACTTCGTAGTGTGTTAAAGTCATTGGATAGCAATACTTGCCTGAATATCGGGACAGGCGTCTTGTAACGTATCACCAATAAAGTTGCTTCCGACTTCATTCTCCGTAGATGTATTTCTGCCACCAAAAGTTACCTCGATTCTCACCTGAAATTTACCAACAGAGATAGTAATTTTGTTTTCGAATACTATTTTAGAACAAGTGAATTGATTTTTTCCCAGTCTAGAAGTTACCGCCCTGAGCCTTTGTGCCTTCAAAGAAAAGAAAAATCCATGTGCTTCTATAGTTATTTGTTAGCGTTTAAATGCCTACGGCGTTGTTTTTATAGTTCCAGATTTGCTTGAAATTTGCTAAACACACCAACAGACATCGTTCAAATAATAACACAAATATTTTGCAAAAATAAACTTGTTTGGCAAACTTGCAGAATTTACAATTTCGGTCCTCACCGTGTTTTTCGAAGTGAAAGTCTCTACTGGTAACAATAAAATAGGGACCTCAGGGGAAGGCAGGGGTTCACTCTTTGCACTGTAGACTTTGTTCCCAACTGATTACAAGCAGTTTCATAGTGTCAAAGTGAATTCTTTGGAAGCTCGCTCCTGACCCCGCATAGCAGCACGCAACAAATGCTCGGCATCGTCTATTTTTAGACGGGCCGCTCGACCTGCAAGCCTGCCTTCCCCTGACGTCATTGCACTGAAAAGCGCGGGTATATTGGAATGTTGATTTTGGCATCATTTTCACTTGCCGATTTTCGCGAAAACTATTTTGAATTCCGGGATACTAAATAGCATATCAGAAAAAGTAAAGGCCGGTGATTCCGAAGATATAGTTAGTTGGAATCGCTAAAAAAATATCGCCGGAGTACTTAATGACGATTCAATATAGTATACTTACAATGAACGGATATACAGCATTGTCCACGTCATCCCCTAGAATAACTCTGGCTTGAATTGCTAAGATCTCTGAAGAAGACAAAACAGAACTTGGTGTACCTGTTTAGCGAAATTGTTACCACGTCTTTCATGGTCGAGCTCCGTGCACAGTGTCACTATCTTGCGTCTATTAAATAAGAAGTTTCACTACGCGCGAAGACAAGAATTGTACTGTATAGCCCCAGTAACACGGCTAATACATCCTACAAAAGAGTCTACAAACATTGTCTGTGGCGTATCTTTTCCTAGCATGACGGTTCTGCCACATTAATTGTACAAGAACTGTCTTCAGAAATGTTCGAAGCACAGATATGTATGTAAAACAAACATTCTTCGAACATCCATAAGGCATTTCCGCAGATAAATGTCTTCATGTCTGAAGCGGACACCGTGGCTCTTATATAATGTATGGAAGTGTGACTGGTACTTCTGGGTAGTCGGCATAGAACTCGACTAACTGGAAGCTTCATAAAAAGAGGCCAGGAATTTGGGCATGGTTACTAAATTATTCGCATTACACGTGCTCTTGCCAGTGTGTGTGAAGGGAATCGTGGATCCTATTGTACGTGAAGAGCGTTGTACGGATTCATACGAGGAACTTCGATCGCCCGTGACTCTTCATGGCTGCACTTTAGTCTGGCCTCGGTTGCCGCCTGTAATGAAACAATTGCGCCTTTATTGTTGTAAAACATTTATACGAATAGTACGAGGCATCGTAGGTTTAAGAAAGATGTGTTACATCTTGCACTGAGTACTGCATTGTTTCACCGTATCTCTTGAAAGTCGCGCAAAGTACGTTTGCTGGCGAGACAAAAAAAATGATGCTGAATATATTATAATAAATGATCGGTATATCAAATACAAGCCTGAACAATATATAAGAAAATTATGGATAAACGTGATATACGCACCTAAATAAACTAGATACTGAAGATTGATTTGTCAATATTGCTTCATAACGACTGTATTTAACGGTAGATTATCTAAATCAAGGACCGGGCGTGCAGCATACGCTTCAATAAACATTTTCTGACTTATGGACAGACGAGCGAAACAATCTTTGTCTGCTCAGTTGAACGTAACTACAAATGTGTGCGAGATCACCAGAAATAAAAAAAATGAATTTTAATAGGCAAGGTAAACTCAAACAATCGCTGTTCCCACATAATGATACTTTCGAAGTGCTGATTTAATAAAAATTCGTCCACAAGGCGTAATATGCGGCACGAAGACGGAGTTCAACTACAGACGTTTCCGATCAAAGGCATGACTGCGTAAATAGGCTATAATAGTGCAGAACTTAGGTTTCTGTTACCTTTAACGGAGCGATGAAGATAGCTATCAGCATCCCACAGAGCGGTGAGCCGTTTCTGTAAAGTTGCAAGAATAATGTCGAAGTAAAAACGCGGAAGGTAGTTTCATCAAATTTCATTGCAGAAGACTATATGTAATTAATTACAGCTAAGAGTACCGAGACAAGCTGCTCCTGCGAAGCCCACAACTCTTTCACTCTCTCTAGCAGAACGAACGCTGAAGAAGAGGATACAACCAATCATGGACGAGCAGATATCTTTGTGGGAAGGGCTCCTCATACTCTTCTCTTATATTGCAACATCAACCTTGCTGGCATTGAATCCCGTTGGTGAGATTGAAGGACCGGAATATTTTTTTTTTATCTATGCTTGTAAATTGCTTAATTTCATTTGAACCAGGACACTTAGTGAAGGAAAGGCTTATTGTTAGCAAGGTATACTTCATGCAGGTTTTCTAGAAGAAAGGCAATATAACGAACAAAAGACACTGATCAGCATGTTGCATGCTGTTCATGACCGTCGAAATTGTCATTAATATAAAAAAAGTTCACTTCCTCAATCTGAAGTTTGAATATTGTGCACAAAAAAAAAAAAGAAAGAGCCAGCATATTATCTGACTTTTTATAATTATCGACTCATTGTCACGACCTTCAGCTCGAAAAATATGTGCTGACAGCCCAAATTGTCCACCTTATCGCGACTGAATGAACCGTGCTACAAACACGTGAATAGCAGAAGGTCCACCAAGCTCTCTTTGGTGAGCGTCCTGTAGAATCACTGCTCATCGTGATGGTTGTGACCTCGCTGCTTTTCTGTCCCTTCCCCTCAATGTCCTAATTCTTTCTAGTTCATTGGCAATTAATTTACGCAATTCTTATTTTTCTTTGTCTTTTTATCTCTTGTGCAGAGGGAGCAATTTGACTGCTGATGCTGCCTACATCCACCTCTTCCTTTCTAGGCTGACTCTCGTGATGCTTTATCTCTACAACCGTTGTCAAGCCGGAGAACTCACGACTGAAAGGAAATTCAAACTCGTGAATGACGACAGGGGTAACGCCGTCCTCTGCAGTCCTGTTCGTTATTCATTCTTGTAATTTCCTCCAGTCCCAGGTTCTTTAAGACGGGACAAAACGTTACAGATTGTTGTACACTCATCGTCGCTTCATAAATATGTACGTGTTTTTCGACAGTAGAAAATAAGTGAGCCAAGGTGGACGTCGGGTGTATTCGCTGTGGATGAGAAATTTAGGAAGTGCCGTGACACCGCTAGTCTGAGGTCTTTAGCGTGCATCACGCAGTAGTGATACACGACCGCACGCCGGTACGATGTTCACCCAGATCGGAACGGGCAGGAGTAGGGATAGAACGTGCAGGATCCCTGGGTTCTGCAGCGCGAGCTTTCGCTAAACATGCTCCAAGTTGTGGTGCGCTAAAACACTCGGCCATCGATCCCGATCCCCCTCATCAAGGGTCGTGTGCAGCGTTTTGCGAGAAACGAGTGTAAGCGTGTAGTTTTTGGAAAGCGTGTTTTGCAAGGGTCTCTGTAGACAAAGCATAACACGGCGCTTAACGTAGACATCTTTTGCTCTAATATGTAGCGTAAAATGTTTAGCAGGGATTTAATGACGACATAAAAAAAAATTCCTGTTGCATGCTGCCATAATTAATTTTGAAAAACAGAACAATAGAGTGCGATGATAAATGAGGATCAGTAAAATACGTCGTCTTTGATTTGTGATGCACGATTCCTGTGAAAGTGCCGTCATTAATTTAAATGAGTTAAAAGTTCCCGTCGCTTGCGTTGTCTTCATATTTCGAAATGCGGCTCTCAACTTAACTCACGTGCAAAAATGAACCAAAGAAGGTGCTTGCAACACTTTTTGATTGCGTTCTTTTTTTTTTTTTATGGCATAACGTTTGCATGCCACGGAAGCCGTAATAGCTTCCACAGACAGTCAATATAGGGCGGTAGATAAGCTCTGATGAGGAGAATAACGGGTAAGGTACATTTCAACACATGCACCTTGTGCAGGGTGGGAACAACGCTGCCATTTCAGGTGCCCAGCTGTTTTCTATATCCTGAAATCGTGCACTTTATTTTGGTGTCTGTTTGTGTCAACGCACGGCTTTGGCGAATGTTTAAATGTCATATTATTGTCAAATACCTGAAACATCGATTTTGGTGCTTGGAGTAGCCTGCTAAGTAACTCTCTTTGGTAGAAAGCAACGGTTGAGATTTATATCAAGGTCCGTCATCGGAGAAGTTCCGTTCTGACGCAGTGCCGTCATTGTTTTCCCCTTTTATTGTTGCTTTATTGCTGCTTGTCTTAACTTAAAGACGCAACCTTCAAAGAACCAGGTTGTCTGAATCGCTTGTTAAGTAACTAAAATCGTTAGAGGAAGAATTATATTCAGTAGAATTAAAAGGAGCTTACGAATTTAAACATTTTGTTTTCACAATAAACATAATTAAGAATCAGGCGTTGTGCAACATGTTTGTCAGGTGGGGTTTAAAGCGAAGTTGGTGATCGAAAATACCTCTTTCTCTTTAACCAACCTCTATCGCCAGATTTAGTATGATAAGTATTGCTGATTTTGTTTTAGTTTGTCATGCGATTCTCATTTTCCCTTTATTCGATGTGTTTCGATGTATATTTATGATCAGTTTTAGTAGCAGATCACAAACGGGTGCATTCTGGTTCCCAAACGGGGTGTGTAGAAAGTCAATGCTTGATCAAAATTAAAAAAAAAACTGCAAAAAAGAACACAAGGACACGAAGCAGTGCCGTGTTTATATATCTCTTCTACTTGTCCTTCTGTCCTTTTTTCGATGTTTTATTTATTTGAACAAAAACGAAACGTCCACAACGACTGGAGTCACGGAAGAAGCTTTCAGGACACTCAAAACTCACGTCCAGTCTGAGCCACTTTCGAAGAACGGTCAAATCCATGACGTTCCGAAGAAATTCGCCCTCCAAGGTACCGCCAGTCCTCTTGTCGGTGCTCTGCCAACTGCCGGGGTCCGGACCATCTGCTGAGCCGCGCGAACCGTGTCTCTCCGATTGGGTGCGAGCAGGTTCCGGCGTCGCAGCCTCTACCAACTTCCCGCGAAACTCCGGCGAATGCACGCATAACTCTTCGTCGAGCGCGTCACTGGCACGTGGCGTAAGCTATTGCCTCAAGCAGACTCCAAGAGCTTTGATCGATGTGCATGCCCCCTGGTTTCCAACGGTGCATTCACGTTTTATTTCATTCGTTTCTTTATCTAATCGAAGAATACTAAGAATACTGCCGGACGACTTTTGTCGGCCAAGGCACGAAGGACAGAGAGACGGAGAAAGACACTTTATTTTAAGACAACTCCTAGTCCGACCCGTCGTTGCATGGAGATAACCCGCTTATGAAATAAAAAAGAGAAACATACAACTCCTAGGGTTTTGTGTTTTTGCTAAATACCGATAAACCTCGAAAATTAACCCCCGAGCTCGTTTGATCAAATTCAGGGAAAATCGAAAGACTCAAACTCGAAGCTGCCCAAAATAAAAACCGAAAACTCCACAAAAATATAAGTGTCCGAAATTGTTGTTGTTGCTACGCAGATCCTCGAAGAAATGCGTTAACATTTCGAGTAGCGGTTATATATGATAAAGTATGGTGATAGCAGCCTCCCTGCACTTTTCCGCGGGGTGAACATTCCAGAAACCCCTCTTCTTCCTGGTACAAGCGGATCAGTTAGCGTGTACATGAAGGACCTGCGCGCGATGCGCGTTAAAAGACAGAGCCATTTCGTTGTGCGTATTTACTCACCGCAAACGTGCGTTTAATTCCGCGGTGGATAGATCATGCACATGAGCGGCCTGTACAACGTGAAGTACGCCCCATATGCCGCCACTTGAATGTAATCTCACTTATGTACATGGCGACTGAAGATAAAATCTATAGTGGTGCCGTTGCGCGATGTGGCTCCGTTAGTGTCCGTGTACAGCGTCAGTCCGTACTGAGACCGCACGTGCTCTAGTAGCCACTGGTTGTGTCCGCCTCTAACGTAAACGTCTCCCATCACGATGAGTGGCATCGTATTGTGTCCTACATCAGTTGGGCTGACACCCATGCGTTGGGTCGAAGAACGGAACCGCCGCCCGTGTGCGTCCACAGGTCTCCAAAGCCGACAGCAGGAGCTTCCGAGGTCGTCGAAGGCGTGCGCCCTCCGTACCCTAAAGTCCTTATCGCAGCCGCACCCTGCCCGCCATATGTCGGTGCTTGCAGAAGGTGTTTCTTAGACAGTTTCCACAGCCGGTGCGGCTGTGGCGCCGTCCCGTGGCGACGTTGCGAACTTTGGTTAGTCCAAACCAGTTCGAGGTCAGCGCATGTACAAAGGCACTAATGCTAACGCATAAAAAAACATTAACTGTACAGCTTTATTTTGTCCTGAACGGGACCCGACACTGAACTATCAGCGAGGCATCCTCTTTTTTTCGGAACTATATACACCTTATCTTGTTCCTCCCCAATCGGTACCGGGACGTTTTCTAAGTATTCAGCTCACGAGCGTGTTCCGTGGAGGTTGGCGAGTCCTAAGCCCGTGTTCTGTTTTTTTTTTTTTTTTTTTTTTTACATCATAAGCTTAGATAAACACTGATTTTGTAGCCGACGCAAAAATATCAAGCGAAAGAACACCGAATCTGCGGGGAAAAGTAGCCCCCGAAAAAATACCACCCTCAAATTTGAAGAAAAATAAACCTCGAAAACACGGAACTCTACATATGACCTATGACTCATATCCCATGTCATATAAAAGTACCATATGATATACGTATATATACGCGCATCATATGGATTTTTCCCATTGACGAACGCATAGGTAGATTTGATGCTTCGCCGTGGTTATCTACCGTGCTTTGCCTGTCAGATGGCAGATAAATGGTAGAGTTTTTCTTCCGCTTGTTTTTACTAATTTTTAATTAACCATAATTTAGCTAAACGAATGTGGCGAACATCAGCCGTCAAGGATTAGCGGGTTTTATGTGTATAGTGATAGGTGTATTGAGATGGGAGATTTTCTTGAACCACTTAAAATTGTGAAGATCGCTGATAAAAGCACGTAGTTTTCAGTTTCTTTTTTCTTCTTCATACGGGTCTTTCATATGGCATTATGAGATATTGGTGGTATGGAATATTTTTTTAGCTGGGGGTATGTGGCAAAAGGGCCAGAATTATGCACAAATGCATCATACAAAAATGCGCACATTCTATTTTACAAGAACCATAAAATAAACGCCGAAATGTTTATTCAATAGACATTTCGTACAATATGATTTCCCATTAATGCCATATAAACCAACATTTCCTACATCCTCACAGTGTCAGCCATGTTGTTCCAGAGCACGTGACATTGTTATGAAGGGAGAGGGCGTGCGCCTCTTTTGCTGAGCTTTGAGAGCGTTGAAGCCTCTTTCGCAAGCGGTTCTCCTCCACAGTGCTCTCAGAGCAAGCCTCTGTTTAAGAGTAGTCTCAAACAGCTGATGGGTCGAGTGGTGAGCATAATCCAAGAAATTTGCATGGCATGATAATAAAATAAAAAATAGCCGAGGAAGAAATAGAACATATAGTTTAAAAACACCTTCAATTACTTCGCTCTTTCCGGTCGAATTGGTTCTTCGTTCCGGGTATTTGAAATCAAACATGACGGCGGTCACACTGATAGTCTATATGCTACAAACGACACCGGAAATATTTCTTTCCTAACATGCGGTACTTTAATGGAACGCCACAGGCATGGGCAGCAGAGTGAGAGCGATCTCGAGGCTCCCTTAGCTTGGTTTCTGTCGTGTACATGCAGAGCAGCAGCTGCAGGCCGATATCTTCTCGGAACCTGGTATCAGCAGTCTTTGAAAAGGGCCGCCCTTTCCGCAACACGCGCTAAGCACAATGAGCGATGGATGCCTGTTTCGAAGAAGGGTGGGAACCAACACCCGTTAAACAATTTGAGACATTTAATTATAGGAACTATTGTGATCACCGGCCAGGCCCAATTATAAGGGAGAGTCTGTCACGTGTCAAGTCTGGGCCGTCTAAACTGACATGGGTGTTCTCTCTGTAAGGCAGAAGTTGCTATTGATCGGCGCTTTTTTAATGTGTTCCGAATTCTGCGCTGCAATTTAAGGATGCGTTCCACGCTCACACACTTCTATTTGGAGTGTTTCGCTTATCAAACATCGCCCATGAGATGATCAAGAATGATCGCGGGTGTGTTCACACCAGTCATGAATTAGGTCTAGCGCATGTTTATTTAGTGCACAAAACAAAGAATAGCATACCATCTATGTCGTAATACGTTTACCAAAGACACGCTAATATTAACTTGTCAAGTGTGGTTTTTGTTTTTATTCTTGCTTTGTTTTAGAGTTATATGTTTACAGTTATGGCCGGTCACAACTCAGCGCTAAATCAATACTAAGAACAACGCTAACTCCACACTAAGAACAGCGCTGTTGCAGCGCTTACTAGACCGTAACTTAGTGACTGGTGCAGCTCTGTGTCACCGCTGTATCACGAATATAGCGCTGTTTTAGCGCTGTATCAGCAAGGTCAGCGTTATTAACGTTAAACGTTCCTTGGCTAGGTGTTGGGTATTTCGTGAAGCCGAGATAAAAGTGTGGCCTCAAGGCTCGACACTGATTGGTTGACGGGTGGGATAGGAGAAGTGAGGTGCTCGACGCTGATTTAACGGGGCGGTCATGTGACCAGAAGGGTAGGCGAGGAAGAGCTCGACCACCCCACTGAGGGAGAGAAACTCAGAGAGTGGAAAGCTCTGGACGATCGCCGCGTTTATCAGCCCGATTAGCGGTAGTAATCGCTTCATTCTAGGAACAACTATCAAGTGTACACGTGGCACGCGTTAAACTATCTGATGCAGAGCGCCGTCAACGTAGGCGTCAGGCGTCTGGAAACTCGGAGTATATATCTAAACGTTTGTGGTGCTAGAACGTATCACGTATGCAACCCAACTGCCTAGCAAGTTGTCATTATTTTTTTTTTTTTTTTTGCAGCGCTGACTAATAGCGTTGAGGTAGAGCGCTATGGTGTGCTCAGGCCTTTAGAGGCAAAGTAATTTTATGCATTTTATGAAATAGTTAGCGCAAGGTTATTTACGCCAATGTAAATATATTAAAAATCTTCGTTGATTTTTTTTTTGTAAAGTTTGTTTTGGAGATTGTTGAAGATATCTTTTTTTGTAATACAGCGTTTTGAGAGGCAAATACTGCTACATGTCTGAAACGGTTGACCATAGCACACTTACAGATGAGTATCGAATTAAAGCATGTTACGCCAGATGAAGCATTCATACTTTCAAACCGCACAGTACACCGGACACCGTTGAGATGGTTGCGCACTTCAGTACCTATTTTATTTATTACGCAACGTGTACAGCGCAACGGGCCAATACGGCCAGGAAAAAACAAAATATATTATAAAAACAACTCTCTGCAGGAGAGAATGAACTAAAACAAGTTAAACGCTAAAAAGAAAACGGCGAATAGCATTGACAGTTATGGTGGGTTTGGTTTGGACTTAATTAACTCGTAAAAAAAAGTACTATAACCTCTCACAGCGCAAGAAGCACAGGGCGTGGTTTATAATATTAATGTTTCGTACGTAGTGATTCGTTAATTCTTCGGCACTCTTCTTGACAAATGCCGTAACCTGCGGAGCGACAAAGACATGCGCAAGGTTCTCCACTCCTCGTACTTCTTCAGTTTTCAGTGACATTGAGGAAAACGTTGGCAGCTTTGCAAAAAAGTAATTCTTGAGGGGCTCAAGGCAAATCAGGCGAGAAAAGAAAAGACGTCCAAGTCTAATGCTCAAGTTTTCCAGGACATGCGGGTAGTTTAGGCGCACTTGACTGAAATCAAGATTGGTCGGGGACTGCGCGACCAGCGTATACCACTGAACACAAAGCGCCTATAGGCGTTTTTAGCCCCTAGCGAGAGTTCTGAACAGGAAAGGGCTAACCCCCGCACTTGTGGCACGAGCAGTCTTGCGGCTCCTCCAGGAATATGGTCATGCTTCCCTCGGCCCCGTACAACTTCTGGCCGTTGGGGTCGAAGCAGTCCTGGAGCTGAATCTCCCGCTTGTTCATGTACGTCTCGCGGCAGCAGTTGCACTCCTGGGATTGAGAAATGAAGCGAATGAGCCCGGAGTGTGTATTGTTCTATTTAAACGGGTTACCACCACAGTAATAATGTAAGGCGTGTAAAATATTGACCCCATTGAGTTGGTATACGGGATAGGGTGCCGTAAAAATAATGAAAGCCATAAGGGTTCGGTGTGTTCCACGTAGTTGACCGACCAGGAAGACGAGAATGTGGGGGCCTCCGAAGTCTTCACGGGTAGCTCTTATTCGTCTTGGCGAAATAGATTACAACCGGTTTTTAAAATGTTTGTTTGAATGAGAAGAGTTTCTATTAAAGGCGAGAATGGGTATGTAAAAATTAGAGCTCTGAAATGTCAGGGTTACTTGATCATTGCTTGATGGTTGCAACGATAAAAAAAAGGTTTTGGTAGTCCATCAAACGTCGTTCTTTCTGCAAAAATTGTGTACGTCTTATAGAAACAATATACGTGGCCGCCATTTTTTACCTTATATAGAATTTATTTTTGAAACTGATGCAAATTCTTCATTAATGCTCGCTTTCTTTCTTTGCTGGACACCTTATGAATGTGATGTACAAAACGTGATGCTGAGTCTCGCGAAATTAATATGACGTGCAATCAGCATTTGGTTAGCCGTGAAGCGACGACATTAAAAACAACAACACGAACCAACGGAGACTTGTCTGGCAAAAATAAACAAGATGAGGTGACGTTACAGAGATGCATTACGGCAGCGGTTTTGCTGCATTTTTTGGTTCTGTTCCCAACGAATTAGAAATGACAACCGACGTTTTAGAATCTCTACAGAAAGATTGATGTAAGATATTAGTTTTCAGAGTACGATGTACACTACTTTCCACTAATTTAAGATATAGATTGTTTAAAAACAATCACATTCAATAATAGTTTAAGGCCCGTATTGACCCAATTCGTTTATCATTTGCTTCCCGCTTTTGTAGGTCGTGGTTACATGTCAAGCACAGGAAAAGCGCGGGAAATACTCATTTACGAATGAATATACGTTGTAAACTGGACGACTGCGTATGTGGCCGTTCGTGATACCATATCAGTGTTCCATTAATTTATAAAGAGTGTCTTCATTATGAAATGTGAGACAAATGCCTCTGAATATATTTTTCATTGGTTTTGAATCAACCGTCATGATTTAATGTCTAAAGTATTTGATAGATTCCTCACTACACCGAGTTGTGACTTCTTAGGCGCTCTGCAAACTCAAAAAGGTATCTTGTTATTTTAAAAAAAATGTTTGCATGAGCAGCTTCTTTTTTTTTTTTTTCTGACAACCTATTACTTTTTTGATGTTCAAATACATTCGAAAATTTACGATCAGTAAAGCAACAACGCTTGATAGGTTTCAGATCACAGAGTTTGAACTCCTAAAGGATCCTAAAAGACAAGGTTAATAAACAAGCGAGCTGGTTAACGTTACACATGATTCTAACGGGGGCGACGGACAACAAAGAAGACAAAGGACAAACACTCACGCCTCACAGGTTGAGACGTGTGTGCTTGTCCCTTGCCCCTTCGTCGCACGTCGTCTCCGGTTAGAATCATGTGTAAAGAATCCTGTCGCTTTCTTACACTATCCGTTTGAATTATGGGCGTAGCATAAAAAACGACGTGGCCCGAATTTTACGAGTTGCTCTGGCGTCAATCAACCGCGAAATAAAAGTGCCCCCACCTTGAGGAATCCGTGCGGCAGCGTGATGGAGGGCTGCACCTGGGAGATGCATGTCCCTTCGCAGCGGCTTACCAGGACGGTCCCTTCGCAGGTCCTCGTCAAGCTTCCCAGTTCGTCGTTCTGGTCCCTTGTGATGCGTATCGTGGTTGGCTGTAGGCGACAACTGCTGCCTCCATCCAAAGTGTCGCTCTTGGCCGCGGCTAGCAGGACAAGCCACAGCACTCCGCAAGTCCAACACTTCATCGGGGACTTCAGGCCTCCTAGTTGCTTCCGCTGATGCTTTGGATGCCTCCCAGAACGACTCGGGAGAGAACGAACAGGTATTGACTTTTTCATGCAAGTGCGCGTTGTGAATTAGCTGACCGTTTGATTTTCAGCAGTTCTACCAATCTAACGGCCTTCTACTTGGACTGCTTAAAAGAAACAACGTGTTTGATTAACTTTTTTCTTTGAGACCTTCTTAAGACTAACGCTGACTGCGAAACAAAAAGGTCTCACGACTTAGCGGGCCGTCCGATTTTTAGCAGATCTATCAATCTAGTGGTCTTCTACTTGTTCAGCTTGAGAGAAATGAGGTGGTTGATGAGCTGTCTTCGGGTCCTTGTTGAAGTTGGCGCGGGAGTCTGAGCTTCAATATAGTATTCAGGAATGATTAAAGGTTGGAGGTCACTATGAACTACAATCTAACAAGTTTGAAGATATCATCAAGTCGAGGAGGCGATAACGGTTTTCTACAATATCCTATCTGAGTAAGAACAATTAATTTGCTGAATATCGAGGAATCTAGACTTCCAGTCCTTCCAGGATCCTGCTGTTGCGCTTGAAATGCCTTGCCGTTTTACTAAGCCCTTAATTAAAATCCCTTGATATATAGGTCGTTCTTTGACTTAGATAGAAATATCACAAAAACCAGGTAACGAATCAGCGTATACGCAGGAAGATCTTTCTGGTTCGAGCAAAGACGGCGATGTCAATAAGACCTGACTAATAATGTCTGCCGGCACTAAGTACTTAGCTAGGGACTGACTGTTGGCCGCTGGCCGCCGCTGGGCAAACCACTGACGATTCTCGCGGTTGCAGTAACAAAAGGGCGACGGGGAAAGAGCTACGATTGGTTGGAGCGAGGACTCCCCGCTGTCGTCCACGATCAGCGGGTGTCGGCCGTTTTCACCTCGAGTGCATGTTGTCCGTAAATGCGGAAGTGGGGAAAAAAAAAAAGAAAACGAGAGAGGGAGAAAGAGAGAGAGAGAGAGAGAAAGAGAGGCTGCTACGGAGTCCATTTCTATTTTACTATTGTTGATGTAACCGTGGAGTTGTGTGATGCTTTGGTGTGTGCGAGTATCAAACGTTTGATTCTGGGGTTCTATTTCTTCAGCCTCTTTGTGGTATCCGAGCCATCCACGATTTCTGTATTGATGCGAGAAATGCGTGTCCACAATTTGGACATCAACGTGCGCTGAAGTACGACAATCGGCTCATAATATCTAGTAATTGAGTTATAAATATTAAGAAATGCATCAACAAACTTCTCTAAAAAAAAAACAAAAAAAAAAACGACGAAGACAGGGGAAATGCGGAACGACAGGTTAGTATGCCAATAGCGGTATCATATTCAGTGTACATAAGCTATGAGAAGGAATCCGTGTTTTCGGAGCTCATTTCTTGTGAAATTCAGAGGGTGTTTTTCGGAGTTTATTTTTCGCTAAAAAGGGTGGTTTATAGAAGTTTATTTTTGTTAGATTCCCAATTATTTCAAATTAAGAGTTTATTTTACAATGTTCCCAATTTTCAAAAAGTAAAAAAAAAAAGTTCGCGCACCATAACCTGTTGTTTTGAAGGAACCTTGATGAGCTAAAAGGCAAAACATTTTTGTCACTAGTTCCAGATTTCAAATGCAACTGAAGTGGCATCTCTTCAGGACCACTGGCTATGTGATGTGCTCTTTAAAAGTTTATTTAAAAAAAAAAACATTTTTTGATTTTTATTTTGTTGTCGTGACCTCAAAACTCGGAGTTTTTTGGATAAATTTGAATGGACAGAAAAGTTACCGGCGAGTGTTTTTCGGATTTTTTTTTCTTCAGATTTATCCGAAAACACTGAACCCTAGCTATGAGTCTTCATATGTAGCTTGGTACCTCTGAACTTTTTTTCATAATAAATGTGTCGCCGTTGGCTAACGAAGAATCGCACTGCCGTTTTATAAAAGAGACTCTTCCAGTTTTACTTCGTTTTATACTACATGGAAAATTATAGCTGCTGGCTTTGATTCGATTAGTTCTTCGTTCACTTCGCAGGAAAGTAGATGATCAGGCTCTTTTTGTGTGCAGCGCTGCGGAATCAAGGAACGCACTGATCTGTTATTAATTTTTTTTTTTTTATAACTGGAGAGACGATATGATTACGGTTGTATATGATGTAATAAAGAAGAGAATAGCAAATCTAATAACGTCAACATACCAGGCCCTGTTTTAACGTAAATAGTTCGACATATTAGGCCCCCTTTCAACAATTCGGAGTTTCCAAAGGGTTTCATTTCGTCGTGAATTGTTCTAAGGCATCAGCGTCGATTTGTGTGGTAAATTAATGAAAGCCTGAGCAGCACTCTGACTATAGGCACTGGCGTTTACTCGGGTTACCCTACCGTGATTTTATGGTCTGAAACAATAAAAACAACAATAATCTCAATTGTTTAAATCAAACACAACCATAAGAATCAACTATTCGTGTACTGATGCGGTGTTTGTGAATATTACAGCATTTTTTTTACTCGCTGTGCCCTGTGCCCGGCTGCCCACCTCAGTTCAGTACGTCGAATCCTTTTTCTTCGATCAGCTAAGTTAATTATGACTTTTTTGTAATATTTTTAGCAATGCATGATGTTATGGCCATATATTCTATATTTGTTTTTTTGTTTCTTGTTCTGCACACGTTTTGATCGGCTTCACGCATTAACAGGAGAGGAACGCTTCAACATTATAAAACGTCATCCTAGTTTGTCCTTAATAAACCCTTTTCAAAAGTCCGTGCCAACGTCTGTCCACCATTGCTCGGTCACGTACTCTGAGCACGTATTGGACACGAGCGTGACGTCAGCGTTCGGCGAGCACTCGGATCCAATCACGCGCTTCGTGTCCAAGCAATGGCGAATGCCAATGTTGCTGGATGGACTTTGGAAAAGGGTCTATTGCGATGAAGATGGTTGGGAGTGTTGGATTTTAATTTACGATAAGAAACGAGGGACATTGAAGAAAGACAAGACAGCCCTCTGTTATACTGGGTACTTTGTTTGTCAGCGTCACATACGTTGAACTTCCAAAAAGACCTCAGGCAGAGCGTCCCTCCTCCATATTTTCCTTTGCAGTGAACTCGAACCACCCCAACCCTTTTTTTCTTCCACTCGACCCAACTTTTCTTCTTTCACGAATGCGGGGTACATGTCCTCGGGTCCGTTCACCCGGAGTCGGACCTATACTCCGTTCACCCCGAAGCTGACAGTGCCGTGGGTGCTACGTGCTCCTCGGACCGATCAACCGGCTTCCTTTCATCTCTTAAGTCCCACTCTCTGCGAGGGGACATGGGCGGGAGCGTGAACACGTGGCGAAAGACCGATCTCCACAACTGGTTTAAGGCGCACGTAGTTTCCACCGGACTCTTAGCTTATGGGTGAAGGGAGAATGGTCCTCAGGCGAACACGTGCCGAAACGAGATCCAACAAGTCCATTAACGTCTCTCATGCAAACAACGGCAGCCGCTCTCCGCAACTAACGGGCTAACCGACACGGGCGCCAACTTTTGCCTTTTGGGCCGCGGGCTCGTCGCCGGCTAATGAAGCCTTCGACTGGTGCCCCTCGGCGTCCCCTGCCGGACCAGCGGGAGGCCAGAGCTCCAAGCGCGGCGGGGTGCTCGAGACCAGAGTCGCGGATCTCGGTTCAAAAGCGGAAGGCTCGAGAACGCTCTGGCTCGCCCGGCTTCGCGGTCTGACATCTTGAACGCGGGTGAGTAATAGTCTTTGTGTTCTGAAGCGGTTTTTAGCTAATTCGCGCCAAGCCACTTCCAACTTCTTATCGAGAAGTGTGTGTTCAAACGATTATCTATGTATACAATGGACATCAGGTGCTTTTTCTCAAAGAATAAACGGAAAGCAACGAAAGGCAGGACGATAGATCTTTCGCTGGCAGCTGGAAATGTGTTTCAACCCGTCATCGTCCCCTTTGTTTCTTTCTCTTTGTTATTGTAATATAACCAGCGCGCCCTTCTTTGCTAAGTGATTTGACGTATCTGCAATTTTTCAATGTTTTGTTTAGATCCGCGATCAGTGAACTGAAGTTGAAGGTACAATATGCCAGGGTTTTCTGAAAGAAGGTCGTATTTTTGTTTGTTTTTGGTTATGTTTTTTGCTTAAATACAGGAGCACCTAGTGAAAGGGAAGTTTTCATATGGTCGCATTTGGCTTCTCGCTGGAACAACCTGCACTTCATTGCTCCCCTATTTCAGTGATTAAGGGATCTAAAAATGCGTTAAAGGGGCGATGCAACGATTTTTGTATTTTGCGCAAATACCGCTTAGAACGGATCCCTGACGTTAATGACCTGTGAAATACCCGTTCGTTTTTCACCACACGCAATCGAAGTCGCCGGAAAAAAAAATTAAGAAAAACGAGCAGCGTTCACCCCCTCAACTCGCAGCTAGAACAAGCGGCCACGTGATCTGGAGCCGATTATATGCTGCCAATGTTGATCATAGCCACGCGCTGGGGTTGGCAAGGCACAGGACACGCGCTAAGTTCCAGACATTGTTATGGTTCGGCTGTTGTCGTCATTGCAGCGATTGGACACAGGACACTACCCGAATGCTTCTCGAGCTATCGATTATCACGAGCCCACATCGAGTGTCCACGCCTTGCTCGGGTCCAATCTATGAGCCGCATTCAAATGTCGTCACTGGGCGGTACTGCTACCGCCCAGCTACGTCATCAGGTTTTGCGAAGGAGAGATTGAATGAAAACAGTCGGTTTTGTCCTCGAAATTACAGCGCAACAAAGAAGTGTCTTGGTCAGTGGCGTTGCGTGCGAGTATCCTTGAGTCCCACTAGTTCCAGTAAGCTCGTGTAAAGTGAAAAACATTCCAAGAGAATATCGTTGCACCGCCCCTTTTTAAGTACACGATCAATAAAATTTGTCTTCAAGTTTCTTAGTTTAGATTACCGAGCACGCGGTGATCTCATCATAGAAAGACGCGTTTGAATGTAAACAGTTTATGAATCTAAAAGTGCCTGCGGAATTTAGTTATACTTTATTTCCACAAGTCAGTTCCAACCCTTTCATGTTATCTTTAAAGTTAAAACAACGGGATTGTATATGAACCACCAGGAAGTGGGAAAAGCTATGCGGAGTGCAAAGGCCAAAAACTCGTAAACACAAAGTGGGACCCGAAAGTTCGCGGAGCGCGTCGATTGGACGCCGCGGCGACAAAAGCGCAAAGTTGTCGTCGTGATAGTCCAATAGGTACGCTCCGTGAACTTCGGCCTCAACTTTGTATGTGACGAGTTTAGAGCCCCAAGTTGTCTGCTTCTTGCGCAGGAGTTGCAGTGACGTCAGAACGACGCCGAGCTCTGATTGGCTTTGATTGAAACGATAGTGTGTAGACCCCTTTGAGGTCTACACACTATTTTTTTTTTCAATCAGCCAATAAGGGCTTGTCGTTCTGACATCATCGCAACCCCTGTGCAAGAAGCAGACGAACTTGCGCTCCGCATTACTATTACACCGATTCCTGCCTACAGGCTGCCGTGTTTATATCATACTCTTTAGGGAGTTCAACGACTCTCGTTCCTTCCGCGATTGTGTACTTTAAAATTTGCTAATAGGACGAATACTCGTAAAATGGCTCAGAGTTTCAGAGGTGCCTGTATGCATACTTCCACTTAATTTACTAGGTACACTATTTATCGGTCTTTTATCGATACGCTATTCAAGTGAGTAGGGTTAACTGTAAAGTGCTTTAACAACCACGCGACTTGATGAGAAGAAAAAAAAATATTGTCACCCTTGCACACCATAGCTACTTTCCTTCTCGTCGGGTGAACTTATTAAAAAAGCATTAATTGGTGCTCTGAATGCATACCGATTCACATGCAGGTGTCCCTGAATGCACATTGCTAAAAACAAATTGCCTATTTTTGCTTGAGTAGACAATAACGTTTTGTCGTTGATCGTCGTCGGTATCTATCTCGCAATATAGGACGATCCGTTCGGGTGCTGCTATGCTGATCTGCGTCCGTAGTCCTTGCTCTCTACTGGCGTCCTGGCTGATTCTGGCCGTCCTGGCCGCTTCCATGGGTCCCGAAGAAAGCTGCCAGCTGCGGCCCGTCATCCACGTGCTCAAGCAGCCCGGCTGCCAGCCCAAGCCTATACCGTCCTTTGCCTGCCAGGGATCATGCTCCTCCTACGTCCAGGTACATGCCCTACCCGTGAAAGCGAGGTTATTGACATACATCAGTGCATATAAGTTGCTCCCTCATTTGGGAGATTGTTGACCAAGTATTCATTTTATTGAAGTAGTTTGAACGTAAAAATGCAATCAACGCCAGGCTTGTGATGCCATCAAACGTCAGACTCCCAGGGTCAGCATCTTGGACGTTAAATATGTTGAGTTTTGGGTATCATCAGTGCTGGAACTCTCATATTACACAATCGAATTCGAGTCATTACGACGGCGCCTTTTGAGTGGTTCTACCTACGACGTCACGATCAGGACTTGCTTCAATGCCTAGGTCGCAGGCAGCTTATCATCAATGGCAAACGACAAATGTAACTGTGCGTATAAAGAACACGGTAGAAGCTCGGAGTCACCGCGTTCTCAAACCTACATCTCTAATCCGATATCGCCCCCTATTTCCATCAATAAAAACTGAATAAATACCTCTAAAGACGTCATAGGGACCTTCTGGTCAGTTGTGTATGGCTGACCAGAGGTACGCTTTTGGTCGTGAATGTCGCCATTCCTGAGGCAACAAAATCAAAGCTATAGGTACCCGGTTACACTCGCGCACCTTGAAAGTCTGAACGTCAATCAATGCTATATGCATGCATACCTTCCACCTCTGGACTGCCACAGAAGGCATGAAAGTGGACTCGAAGGCGTTATCATCAAAGAGGTTGTCATGTAACCTGGCAAAGCACCAAAGCCGCACTCGCACTACTGATACGTCGTACAAAAGTCACTCAGCAAACACCGGCTGAGGCGTGTTCCTTCCTTGTAGGACAGTCCTGCCAGATTGCTAATACAGAAAACTTGCTGCAGACACGTTCGAAGTATGCATATAGCAAACATACTTCGAGCATCTTTGAGGCAGGTCCGCAGATAGGTCTGCCATCATGTCTGCTGCGAAATCCGTGTCTATTGTACGATGTATGAACAGTGTGACTGCGGCTTAAGGGTTTTTATTACCTGCAAAGTTTAATATACTTGTAGCGGTATCAATTTTGATTTCTCGTGTGAGTTGATTAAACTTCGATGATCTTGACAATATGAACTTTTCTCTCGAGGTTTCTCCTAGCGCTGGTCAAGTAGCTCTATTTCAGGCCAGCTCCATGTTCACCAATCTGGGATGTAAATTAATTACAATAACAATTATTTCGTGTAGCACACACAATTTCATAGAAGCTCTTAGAGCACAGCTTCTATGCGCCCGTTTCCGGGTTGAGCGGCGTCGGCGTCGGCGTAACCGCGCGTTGCATTATTAGACGTTTCCCCGCTAAAGTTACCGGGGAAATTTTCCAGCTAAATTTAGCTGAACGTCAATCAGCTAAATTTTCCGTTAAATTTAGCGGGAAACTTTTTCCGCTACATTTAGCGGGGAAATTTTTCCGCTAAAGTTAATGGAGAAATTTTCCCGCTAAATTTAGCGGGAAATTGACTTCACGTTACCACAACACCAATTCAGTTTCCCCGTTAAATTTAGCGGGAAACTTTTCGCTGAATTCCCCGCTGGATCTAGCGGGAATATTTCCCCGACAAATTTAGCGGGAAAATTTTCGCAAAATTTAGCGGGAAATCTTGCTAAGTGGGAGGGAAGCAGGAGAGAAAGAGGGGAGGGTACGGAAGGGGAGGAGGGGCATACCCTCCCCTCCTCCACCTCAAAAGCTGCTCTCTAATTCGGCATTACAAAGAATTGTAAACGTCTTTCTTTTTTTTTTCTTTTTTTTTTTCTGGGTGGGATTGGTGCAGGTCAAAGCATTATTATTCTGCTTCGTCGGATCGTTTTCAGTGAGGTTCTGAGAGTCTCAGTCGACGTAACTAATATACGGCACCACTTCATCAGCTTGGGGTGATCGCTCCCGCAGGTTTCCGGTTCCCGGTACTGGCAAGTGGAACGTTCCTGCATGTGTTGCCAGGAGATGGGCGAGCGGGAGGCCACCAAGGCTGTCTTCTGCCCCAAGGGACCCGGGCCAAAGTTCCGCAAGCTGATCACCCGAGCGCCAGTCGAGTGCATGTGCCGCCCCTGCACCGCACCCGACGAAGCGTCCATTCTGCCGCAGGAGTTCGTCGGACTTTGAGCCCCGGCACCACATTTTGTTTGTGGCTTGCAATTCCACGGAAGCAGAGAGTTCCGCTGAAACTAGATCATGTTCCGCCTTTTACTTCGACGCCGGATTGAAGACAGGTATTGTTTAGAAAGATAGAGTATCTGAGCACGCCGGGTTAAGGGGACCATGAAACGTTTATTTTTCCTTGATTTTCCTAAATACTACTGAGACGCCATCACTGATGTTTAGAATGTATACATGTATTGCAAGTTACGTCATTGCAGCATGCTAATGGTAACTTTTACTTATATTGCGGAGAAGAGTGAATTTGGTTGCGCGAAATGTGTCCTGCGTGAAGGTACGCGCTCAGCGGTGAGACCACCACAGTGGATGCAAATGGGACATCAATGGAAGACATCTTTGGCAGGCTTGCTATCTCGCTGTTTGTGAAGTACCTAACCACGAACCTGCGTGAAGTAAGCTCAAGCGTGAAATAAGCAAGACAGCCAAAGATATCTTCGCGTGCATGCTGCATGTTCTTGAGGATGGTCACTGTCGGTAGTCGCTGTTTGTCCACTCAAGTGGGACTAGGGCTGTTGATCCTCCTCAAATCGTGGACAGAAGGAGCTTCCAGGTGTTTCTTCGTCGGCTCGTGCCGCCAGTGTTAATCGCAGTCACGTGCCTAGCTTGGTAATGCACAGAGAACCTGCTCGGCTTCTTACATTGTTAGAGTTAGGTGATTTCCGTCACCGTACTAACTTGAATACGCCCCGATGACTTGATGGTTACCGAGAATAAGCTGACCTATGACGCATGCTCGTGACCAATGCAGTGAGCCGCATTCATATATCGTCATTGGCGAACACTGCGACTTTGAAACTCTACGTCATCGAGTTTTGATAAGGAGATATTGAGAGAAAACGCTCGCTTTTCTTCTTGAAAGTACACCGCACCAAAGGGGCGTCCTGTAAAATGACGTTCCGTGCGAGTATATTCGAATTCTAATAGTGCCAGTAAGCGCGTTTCAAGTGAAAAACATCCCAACTGTATATCGCTGCACCGCCCCTTTAATATACGTCTCTGATTCCCGATGAAAACGTTGGCAGTGATTTTATTCATATTTTTTTACACTTCGCGATCTGCAGTTAGTAAAATCACACCGACAGTTCGTACTATCGCTGGTAGGAATCTGTAAATTTAAAAGGAAAGAATAACTGATCTTGGGAGTCGACGGTGTGATGTGCAGGTTATAGAAAATAAGAATTCGACTTTGTTCCACGAAAAATTAGGCGAAAGGTACTGGGTTATCGGAGACTTGTGTAATGCGTATTTTTCTCCAATTGTAATTTGCAAGTGATAAATAAACTTGATTTTCAAGAGAAAAACTAAATCCACCATACGTGTAGAAAGGACGACATGATGAGACCCAAATTTAATAAATTTTTAAATCTCAAAATTCTTCAGCAACCGACCATATCTATCCCAACTTCTCATCGTATTTCGGTATCTGACACCTTCTGCCCTTCCTAATTATAAATTATCTCTATGATAATACTTTTCTGGCATAGCTGGCATAGCTACATGCTCTTCGCAATCTTTACAAGGATACCTCCGCTCATCGCGATGCTTCACAAAAGGCCTGGCCATAAAGAAATTGAGTGTGCAGTGCTTTTAACCTCAGCTATACTTGGTCCTGTAATTATTTAGCACAAGCCGGTTTAAATGAAAGAAAAGGCTCCCGACGTTTCGAGGCCAACTCGGCCCCTTGATCACGGGTGACTGTTTTGGCCTTATCGTATTTCATAGTGCCGGGTGCTGTCGTCTTCTTTTAAAACGGCTGTTTTTTTTTGTCTTTGTTGCTGATGACGTGGCGCTCGACGCACTCCGCATGACGCATCGTAATCCAGACACGTAGGCGCTCGGAAGTGTCCCCCAGAAGTGTCCCTAAATTTCATTGACCCGGCGATCCAATTTACCATCGAGCTGGAGTCTGACGGTTGCCTTCCCTTCACGGACGTGCTTACTAGGGGAGGGTCCGATCGTTTAACATTCGATGTTTACAGAAAACCAACACAGACCGGCCGGTATCTCGACTTCTCGTCCAACCACCCTACGACGCACAAGTCTTCCATGGCTTTTGCACTCTTCAAGTGAGCCATTACTGTTTGCTCCACTTAAGAGACTCTGAAGATAGGTGTCACAACGATCAAACAGGACCTTAAAAAGGAACGGATATCATGCCAGGTTCTTTAACAAAACGTACAAAAATCTTCGACACAATCTAACAAAAGACGTCCCCCCCCCCCCCCTTTTCCAACCAAAGGATCGTCTGCTTAAAGAAAAGGCGCAGGGACTTGTCTAAAAAAAAAAAAATATCCCTTGCGGTGACTGCCCCGCATCATTCGTTGGGGAAACTAATAACTTCCCGGAACGCTTACGCTAGCATCAATACGACGTCAAAAAGATTTATGTGCAGGGTAACGCGCTGGCAAAACACGTTGCAAAGAAGGGCCACACTATCGCATTCAACAACAGCTCGCTTCTTGACACGGAGAGAAACTGGCGAAGACGTCTTTTACTGGCGTCTTGGCACATTCAAAACACCAAAGACAACATCAACCAGTCAGCTGGGGCACTTCCAAGCGCCTACGTGTCTGGTTTTCGATGCATCATGCGGGGTGCGTCGAGCAATGCATCATCAGCAACAAAGACGAAACAATAACGGCCGTTTTGAAAGAAGACAACAACACTGGGCACTACGAAAGACGACAAGGCCAAAACAGTCACCCGTGATCAAGGGGCAGAACTGGCCTCAAAACGTCGGGACCTATTATTATTGGTTAGAGCCTTACTTCTTTCATTTCAATCATTCCTAACCAGGTGGATGTCCACAAGAATGTTACTTTCAAACCGGTTTAAGTAGAGGCGTTCTAGACCGTTTAAAGATTTCAAGCATAAACGTATAATAATCCTAAAGAACTAAGAAAGACTCGGCTAAATACAAGTTAAGAGAGCAGCATTTTAACTATCGTGCCCATTTGAACAAAGTGTACTGCTGTTCCACTAACGTTCCTTTATATAAATTAAGGATGTTTACCAGAACTTTACGTTTGCCCATGTTGAGAGGAGGTCAAAAACCCTAAAAAAAAGCGATAAAAAACGTTAAAAAAAAAAGATTCTTAGTGAATAAAATCGAATATGATGGAAACATTTTGGCAAACTAAAGTTAGTTGAGCAGCTTTTTAGGCAAGTCTTTTACAGCGACCTTCGTAAGAGAGAAAAATGACCGAATTAGAATTAGATGTGCCTCCGCCACAGCTCATTTTAAACGCGAAAAATGGGGTCAAACATATACTATTACTATGTATTTCTAAGCCAGGTCTCAAAATGTTTTTCAATGTGTGTGTAAGAAACCGTCATGGTATGCGCAAATTCAATGCCTTGGTCTTGTAGCATGATCATGCGTCGTTCTTTCCGCTCAAGTTGTTTTTTTTTTTTCTTTTTTGCTGCTGGTGACGCCGTGTTTGTTTCATGCAAACTTGCATCGATTCCTTTCTTTATGCGCAACGTGCATCAAGAGCATGAAAAGTGTATGAAATAATTCAAGTGCATCTTGATCCCTTGTATCTTTTGATAACAAGTGTTTTATTTCTCGCTATTTTTATAACCAGATACATGTTTTGTGGCCAAGTTAAAAAATAATCTATAGCAACGTTTCCTTGCTGTATCACAAATATCACGAACGTTAGTAAACAGTTTAAATATATATGACCGTTTCAAATTAATGAAAATTCCTTACCGCAATCAACCTTCTCTCATTTCACACCGCGAATTGTTTTTCATGACATGTACGTTTGTTTTTTGTTTTTTTTCATCCACATTTTGTGCAAATACAAATAACCCTCTGTGAATATCTCCTAAAATTTTCAGAACCCTTCAATTAAAACTTGTATTACGCCAAGCTGTACACATGTGTCGTGTATATGAGCCTTTCGCCAATCTTTTAACAGATTCTAATTAAGCTATTTAAGTTGTGTAATAATTCACTTCATGATATTTACTAGCTGCATATTTTTTTTACGTGAGGTTGGTATATCGCGTTATTTATCTAGCTGCTCCTCAATGCTGTTATTTCTTTTCTGCTCAAGTTCAGAAAATACACATTTTTGCGTTCCATTTTCTTTCCAAAATTCTGTGCGTGTTTATTAGGGATTTACTGCTATGATTAATATGATTATTTTTTCGTGGTTTGTAAATCGCGCTTTTTTTATTTGCAGCTCAGATGGACAGATGGCGCTAGCTCCTAATTGGGCAAAAGCACCCCCCCCCCCCTTTTTCCCGGGGGCGTTTTGTAATCAGTAGCAACTTTTCCAAAAGTTGCTGCTGATTTTAGACCTGCTCTATAAAATGTAACGACTAAAATCTTGCACAAATAAAACCGCTTCATGAGAAAAAAACATATTGTTGTATTGTTTGCGACAGAGTGCCGAACCGAAATTTTTGCAGTAAAAGCTGTTATGTACTATACTTCGTTTCAGCTTAGGTCCGAGCGCGGCCGATGTTATGAGCCGAAGGGCCAATCAAACAGCGAAAGAGGCACAACGTCATGGCGTGCTCTCTGCAGTTGATAGGACCAGCCGGGATTCGCCGTCTCTCTGTGCGTGCTCCTCCGCCGGCTAGTCCTATCAAGCGCAGAGAGGATGCCATGACTTTGCGCTTTTTGCGCTGTTTGATTGGCCCTTTGGCTCATAACATCGGCCGCGCTCGGACCTAAGCTGAAACGAAGTATAGGATAAAATGTGTCCTTGGACGTTAACAAAAAACTCCCGTCTAAACGGCGCTCCTTCGTTCCGATTGGTCGTGGCAAGTATATATAAATAAAAAGAGGGGGCAACTCGCGTGAGTCAGCCTTCCTTGGCATTAAAGGTCCTGATCCCTTGTTACCATCTAGGGTCACCGACTTATCTCAGGTAAGAGTGCGTTGTAACGATGCTGAGGGCAGAACGCGCCCATCTAACCTTCTTTTCTTTCGCTTCCGCGATGCTGATAAAGAGACCTGGGCGCAATCGAAAAAAAAAACATCCTCGAGGTATGCCTCGAAAAATTGGGTTTAGAACTTGCCCATAAGTAGGGCTCCGTGTTTTCAGAGTTGATTTTTCGTGAAATTCGGAGGGTGTTTTTCGAAGCTTATATTTTAGAAATAATTCGGTGTTTATCGTAGTTTATTTTTCGTAAATCCCCAATTCTCCGAAATTTGGAGATTAATTTCGCAGTGTTTCCTATTAAAAAATAATAAATATTAACCGGATGCAAACGTATGCCAGATAAAAAATAAAACGCGCTTGTATCAATTAAGATTTCTTCAGTTGAATTTGGCGTTGGTGTCATTGGCCATACTAATTTGTCCCACGACAAATGTCGCACACAAGTGTGGTTTCGACAAACGTCGATACCTTAAAATCAATAAACTGCCGGAGGTAGCCGCAAGAAAGCTCGTAGTAATCCCATCAATCTATCCCGCGGCCGCGCGAGGTGAAGTGGTTAAGGATGTAATAGAGAAGTTTCAACTGCCCCTCTTCTCCATTTTATACAACCTCTATGGTCCATAGGTTTCACTGTCACCCCAGAAACATACCCTCTCCTTTCTCTGAATCCCAAATCCCATGGCCCAAACTGGAAACCAAAAGAGTGGCTTTTGTCGTGACACGAATGGTACGATGGCCTGTTTCCCTGAACCAACCTTGACGAGACAAGCCGTAAGACCCCCTTTTGACAACAGTCCGAGGCTTGAAAGATAATTATGGTGTCACTTTCCCAGGACCATTGATGCTGCGCTGCTCAAATTGTAAAAAAAAAAAAAAAAAAATATTTTTCTTTTTTTGTTGGGGGGGGGGGGGGGGGGGTGGCATGGGCACATAACAATTCGGAGTTTATCGGATAAATCCGAATTGAGAAAAATTTTACCGACGGGTGTTTTCCGGAGTTTTTCGGATTTATCCGAAAACACGGAGCCCTACCCACAAGTGACCATAAGTCACTTTAGTCACTAAGAATTAAATAAAGACAATTAAACAAACAAAGTCGTTTACGTGTCTTCACTGCAATCATATGAAAATCGTATAGATGTCGTAAAGTTGTCGCAAATATAACAACTTCGCTGGTCCTCCATCTCCACGTGAAGTGGATGGGCTCTATTATCGGTTCCGTTCGGGTTCGGGTTCGCGATTTCGGTTCAGTTCCGGTTCAGTTCCGATAGCAGAAATAACGGTTCAAACCGGTTTGAACCGCTAAAGTAAGAAGAGATTTTATGCGTTGTTTTGGCAATAGGCGCTATTTCCGCCGTGAAATGAGCAACTATATAGTTTTTTGTCATTCGTACAACACATCTTTATTTTCAAATACCAAAAAATTAAGAATTTGCTTTATTTAATTTTTTGACGAAACGGTAAAAGAAAATCTATATTAACAAACAAAACGTCGCGTTTATATGACTCGACATCCATTTGTTTACCTCAGTCACATATATTTTACCTGTAACGAATGGTTGTCACAACGTGTGCTAGGCCGCTAAAATGCCCGTGATTGGTACAACATTGCATCGCAGTATTAAAAGTTGAATCGTATTTGTGCTTTAAGGAATTAATTACATTACCCAAAAACCCAATATAACTTTCACTATCTGGGTTATGAAACTGAAAATATATCTGTATTTTTTTTTCCTTGAAGCCTGAAATCCAGATTGCAGATAAAGGATTAATATCTGAAATCCAGAATCCAGATAGATTTCAAGTTCCATAATCCAGATAGCGAAAAGTTATATAGGGTGTTTCGGTAGGGTAGGGTGCATAAAATCATGGAATAAGCACCTCATCATCATAGCTAGCTTACAGTGTTATAATTGTGTTTACTGTTCTATCTTTTTTTTTTTTTTTTTTGTTCTACTGCCACCCCCTTGTATAATGCCCCACCGGCTTTCAGGGAAATAAATGATGATGATGATGATGGTGTGTATGAAATATACTGTAAACGACTAAATTTTCGGGAGGACCTAATTTTCGCGAATCGCCTACGATTCGCGAAAAATACGTCCCGCGAACAATTCGGACAATATGTGAACGCTACGGAAGCTACACTCGATTCGCGAAAATTAGAACCCGCGAATAATTTAAAATTTTCAGCTTTGGCCCGATTCGCGAAAATTTGAGCTCGCGAAAATTAAGTCGTTTACAGTAATTTACGAAATATGTTTCACAATATAGTGTATGATGACGACGTAACTGAGTTAGCTAAAGGCAATACTATTTTCGAAATCTCACGAAAGTTTTAGGATAAGCACTTTCAGTCTATATTTTACAGAGACACTGAGCGACAATCAACTCTTGTTTTCCTAACCAACATTGAATACACTCCGCACCGTGGTGCAGGCGAAGGAATTACGCATAAAGGAGTAATGAAAATTGTTCATCCTAATCTATACGAACCTTCGTACTCACATCGAATCCGGCCTAAAATAGCGCGTACCCGAGTGAACATTTTCTTACGCAGGATCAGCTGGCATAGCCTGGCTGTTGAAGTTTGATTTGACAAGATGCTGGTGAATTTAATTTGCAAAAAACATATCACCCTTGCTCATTCATGATTTCTTGTTAAATAGAACAAAGCAGTATTTAATGCTCTACTCGAGATAGCAGCTCCTCAATCATGGTCCCTTTCTGACGGTCTGCGTACGTAATCGTCATAGTTACGCCATGCGCCCCAGTGTCCTTTGTTTTTGTCCAGCCCACGGACACATAATCTTGCTGTTCAAAACATGAAAAGGGCACTAACAGACTTTCCTAAGTTTGAGAAGTTGAATATCTGTCAGGAACACAGGCATTTAAATCAGCTTCAAAATAATAAATTTGTTTAAGGCTCTCCTAAATCACCTATACACGTGCCTATCGTGGATAAAAACGACGGAAAAGATTTGCAGAGCATCTTTCAGATAACTTGGGGGTGCAATTTACTCATGACGTATATACTTACACTGATCGACCCTTTATTTATGTTGTAAAATCTTCAGTCAATCATTAAATACATTTTTATTATCATCAATAAATTTGTCTATATCAAATTCGCATAACCACTTCAGACCGACATGAAAGGACGGTACTCGAAAACACGCAAGCTGTTGAGTCTGCGGGAACGTGCTTTTTTGTTCGCAGTTCGGCAGTGTGAAACACCGGTCGTGGGGAATGCCAAAAGGGACTCTGCGCTCACATGATAGATCCGAAGGCAAATACACGAGATAAGCGCACAGAGAACGATAATAAATGGCTCCGATACACGGTGGCGCCAAAAGAAGTACAGGGGAATGTAATGATATTCATAATTACACATAAATAGCGCGAAGGAAAGACAAAGGTTCTTACATGAATCCCATTCGGGCATCGCCGCATCGGCTTGCACGAGCTCGAAACTTGGCGAAATGCTGTCTCGGGAGGCTATATACTGTTATATTCGGTTTTACGCGCACTTGTTTTTGGGCATTCACGTTACAACTCTGTCCTTTATCACTCATGCGCTCTGGCATTTTATTACGCTGCCGCATACCGTCGCGAGATCGCTATGAAAAGGTTTTTTGCTGTTGTTTTGTTTTTTATTGAATACAGATTAAAACAAAACGTGATAGCTACAAAAATGCGGCCTGCGCAAGTGAGTTATACGGCCAGGCGGACATTATGTTCAAGAGAAAATGAAATAGATGACTAGCCAACAAACATTCACTAATTACTTTTTTAATTGGACGTCTTAGGGCACATTTTTATATTAAAAAAAATGGAGGCAATCAAAATTAAAAAGCTACCCAGCTATAAAAAAAAAAAGAAGAAAATCTGTATCGAGCACGCAGTTGGAGTTATTCATTGTCAAATTTTGTTCTGGAAAACTGTCGATACCGAAACTAAACGCCAGATGCCCGCCGGAAGGACAACCTTCATTTATCGCCGGAGGGTCACGTGTTATTAACAAAATGTGCGTCCCTTCCGCTTCACAGCGCGTCGAAGCATCCACTTTTTGTTGAGTAGTTTATGTTCAGGTTTTTCTTGTTTTATTTTTTTTTAACCTGACTCGCACCCATTATTAAAACGTTTTCCAGTGGCAGCGCGCTGCGAAGCGAAGCAACTTGTCGCGGCCAATAAGCTGCAGCTTATCGCTTTACTTCGCCAGCCACGGTACACCGACTACAACCAGCTCCGGCGCGTTGCGCCGCAAAATAATGACGCAAATATTGTCATTAGGGAGTTGTGGTAGATCGTTTTTCTCCTCCGCTACGGTATCCCCGAAGAAAACGCCGCAGCTGCGCATGCGCGCCGCCAGCCTTGTCTGCATAGTTCAAGGTCTTGTGGCGGATTACGAAGCGCTATCCGGGTGCTTAGCAGGCTGCGGAAACGGTCTGCAATTCCCTATTATCACGCGACCCTTCGGCGTAAAACGGGTGTTGTTCTTCCTGCGGGCATCGCGCGTTTGGTTTCGGTATCCACAAGTTTCCAGAAAATGTTTTTGGCAATCATTAACTCAAACTGCGTGCTCGATTCAGGATGAAAAAACAAACAAAAAAAAACGGGCTAACCTTTGACAATGATTGTCTCCATTTCTAAAATATAAACGTGTGCCCTAGAAAGTCTAATTAAAAAAGTAATTAGCGAATCTTCGTTAATATTTCGTCTACTAGTTGTATTCTCTCTTGAACACGATGTTCGCATGGCCGTATAATTCACGCAGACCGCATTTGTGTAACTCTCACGGCTTTCTTTATATATATATATATATATATATATATATATATATAAAGGGTGTTTTTTTTTTTTAAGCTTAACAGATTTGTTTAAAAAAAGCCGTAAAAGTTACACTTATGCAGCTTGTGGAGGTGAGTTATACGGCCAGGGGGACAGATTATCGGGGGCTAATCGTAACGATCAGTCGGCTAATTACTTAAAATTCGTTAAGTAACTTTTTAATTAATGAAAATAGACATATGGTTCCAATTAGAAATTTGCTCAGCGTCGTCGAAAACCCCTAAATCAGTCATTTTCAGAAAGACTTTGAGCGCGTGAGAAGCGTAGTAGTGAACTGAAGTTACAGCTCGTGGAGCAGGTACAGACAAAGCTAGAGGTTGCGATAAGGCGCCCGTGCGATTTTTCCGTCTCTTATCTAGCCCCAGCCTTGTACCTGCTCCACGAGTAGTAACTTTAGTGCACTACTACGCTTCTCACGCGCTCAAAGTTTTTCTGAAAATGACTGATATAGGGGTTTTTGATGACACTGAGCAAGTTTCTAATTGGAACCATGTCTATTTTCATTAATTAAAAAGTTAATTAACGAATTTTAATTAATTAGCCGACTGATCATTACGATTAGCCCCCTATAATATGTCCCCCTGGCCGTATAACTCGCCTCCACAAGCTGCATAAGCGTAACTTTCACGGGTTTTTTTAAACAAATATGTTAAGCTTAAAAAAAAAAAAACACCCTGTATATATATGGGTGGTTTCATCTTAAATCGTGCAGGCAAAAAGGGAAGAATTTTTAATTTCGCTGAAAAAAATATATATTGTGGCGCCGTCTCTAAAAACGCAGTAGCCACAAACCGCAGGCTCGTCGGATTGGCCGCGGCGGAAAACAGTGTTTTTCACATCCGTCGTGGGTCGGATGTTTCCCTCGACCTCCCGCCGTGGATTTTCAGTCCACATTATATTAAATTTTTTTAGGCACTCTGTGAGCACAGGTAGACGGCTCTAATACCATAAAATAATTTTAGGGCTTTTGCTTTTTTTCTGTAAAAATGTCAAAAACGCCCCCTCGGTTAATTGTTGACAAACTTTGACAATTAAATACTGGCGATCTACTTGGGTTACATCAATGCTTTTTATGTCTATGGAGAGCCCAAAACACGCTCTTCATAGATATTATAAAATCACTCAGCTGTATAAAATTCCATTTGCGGTACGTTTACGTTAATGTTATGCGAAAACCAAAAAGTGCCAATTTTGAAATCGATTTTCTCAAAAAACCCATTTTTTTATTTATTTTTATTTTTCGTTAAAATGTAGATATGATAGTTGTCTACTCGAAAAGCAAGTCTAGAAAGTGTGTATTTTGTTTGTATGTTCTATATTTAAGCATCAATATCGTACAAAAACGTGTTTTTACAGCTCGAAACGGACTTGCGAATTGCGCGTCTTTACAAATTTGGAAATATTTTTTGCCTTTTTTCAACTTCCCACATGAAAATGAAATACAGTATTTCCACCCTGTTATATTTATTGATAATTTAAATTTTATTATGGGCGGCAAGCTTCATTGGAGGAGTTCAAAAGAGAAAGCAACACTTCTTAACAGACCAGCAGGCGTCGTAAATTTTTAATGTGTAGAAATCGGCAGACGTCGTATTGATTCGGGGCCTTTATTGGCCTATATGAACGTCCAGCCCTTTCGGAACCAGCAGATGACCACGACCTTTCGCGCTCGTTGTGTTAGATAGGACGGCCCGTGACAGTAAAGCGAGCAGCGCACCCTGTGTCACGAGGAGTGAAACGGTACGAATGTGTCGTTGACGCGGCGAACACTGACGGCCGCCCTGAAGG
Source organism: Ixodes persulcatus (assembly GCA_013358835.2). NCBI lineage: Eukaryota > Metazoa > Arthropoda > Arachnida > Ixodida > Ixodidae > Ixodes > Ixodes persulcatus. Next base: position 148,692 of record JABSTQ010009912.1, read on the forward strand.
AGTCAGTCAGTCGAAAGCAAAGGAAGTGTTGCCTGGGAGGATGAGGACACCAGGGCCTTACAATATCGACGGTCAACAACAGTTCTGCCGGCCAAAACAACGCCGCGAGCGCGCTAAAACCGGCGGCGCGGGACAAAAATCCCGCAGACGCACACGCGAAGATGCGCCGGTTTCGTTAGGGATGTCGGGAAATTTTGAAACCAACCATTCCTGCACGCGTGAAACGATACCGCGTATTTGCCCAAACTTCGAGCGCCCTATCCTTGAAACGGCCGTGCTCTATCTCTCTCCGCGGAGATCCGATAGCAACGAAAGGTTATCTCTTTTGGAAACAGCAAAGCCCGGAGACCATACATGTACGTAACGCGTTACAAGTAACGAGTTACTTGTACCTAGTTACTATTTTGGGTAACGAGTAACGCATTTAGTTACTTTTTTAGAAAAGGAACGAGTAACGGTATTTAGTTACTTTGAAGGCCAAGTAACGAGTAACGGTATCTCGTTACTTTTGAGGAGTAACGTGTACAACACCGCTTAAACGGCCTTGTTTTTATTCTAGCCTGAGTATGCGTCTATTGTGACAAAGGCAGATGGGCAACCCGAAAAACAAGTAACCAGTATGACAGTACAGCAGCGTATATCGCTGAACACGTCAGTCGAACGGTTCGACTGACGTGTCCAGCGATAAGCGTTGCTGTACTGAACTCTACAGCTGGGAATGTCCTTCACCCAGCGAGCACAATCAGGTTCGTTGGTTGAACCTTCTAGAAACGGGTACGGACCGAATGTAAACCCGGAGGTTGCAAACACGGGGAGGCACATAACCCATTACCCGCTGTCCTCAATGAAGGCGCAGTTCTCGAAGATTCACCAGCTCTTCCTGAAGCACAACACTGCCATTCCTTCGAGCAAGTCGGTAGACCGACTCTTCAGCGTCGCCGGAGATGTATTTTCAAGGAAGCGGGGAAACATAACTGATGAAAACTTCTACAGGCAGCTGCTGCTGAAGGGCAATGACTACTAAAAAGAAAACAATAAACCATGAAACAAAAACAGTTGTGTATTTGGTTGTCAAAGTAACGTGGAAAGTAACTCGTTACTTTTGAGGTAACTCACGCGTTCCTTTTGAGAATCGGTAACGAGTAACGTATTTAGTTACTTTTTGAGCGAGTAACGAGTAACGGTATTTAGTTACTTTTTTGGGGTAACGTGTACATGTCTGCCGGAGACTAACATTAAAAACGAGCGTGTTGGTAAATATATTTGTGTTTATTCTGCCCGGAGACTAGTTGGGTCGAAGTCAGCCTCCTTGTCAACTTCAACCGTTTGTGAAGAGTGGTCTTCTCCCGAGATGAAAAGTTAGCGCCGGCTGATGTGTTATTTTGAAAAAGGGAAGGGGAAAGAGAAAGTTTGAGTAACTGCAGTAACTACCTCGAAAGCTCCTCTTCCGATGATGAAGCTCGAGGCATGTTACGTCTCGGTTACCTTCTCGCGTATTGCTGCTCGAATCTATTCTTCACTTTGTTCCGCACAGTCACTGTTCCGCACAGCCGTCGTGGCTGTGCGGAACAGAGTGAAGAATAGATTCGAGCATCATCTGGACGCCGTCATCCTGCCAGGCTTCAGTGTCGTGGGACTGGACTCGGCGTCGGTCAGTTAAGACTTTTTTTTATTATTATTTCGTGTGTGTTTCTTTGTTCCGCTGAACTTTGTTTCTCGGTTGCGGTTCTGCTGAACGTTTTTTTTTTTTTATTTGAATGTTTTCTTACTAACTGTTTGTTAGCATTGTTTAGTTTTTGGGTTTATTTCGTCATGGCGTAGCGGCCTGACGGTGCTGTAGAGAGCGTGTTCGCACGCATTTGGTTGCGTACCGTTTAGGGAATGCCCGGAGGAGTTGGTTTTTGTTCTTTTCGTGTGCGGCTGAGTTTTTCCGTCTTGATTAAATTTTTTATTTTTATTTTACCTTTACGTGTCGTCGACTTCTTTGTCTGACTCTCCACCAGGCGTGGACCTATCGCCTTGGCACCACTCGAACCTAAATCTTTTATCTTTTTAACGCTATTTTCGTTAAGATCGGAGTTGGGTAATATTATTCTTAGTTATTTATTTTTATTCCCTACCCCTCTCCGTGACAATCTCTCTTGTGTTTCGGACCGTTTCTGTGTCTTCACTTTTGTGTATTACGGAAGTGAAAGGCCATTCCCTGGTGATCTGAGCAATGTGCGGTCAACAAACCCTAGCGTTTAGTTTCGGAAAGAATTGTATATAATATGTCGATGATGTGGTGACTTTCCTATGTCTTAGTAATATGACAGCTAATAGCTAGTCGTGCTAGTTTACAGTGAAAGTTTTATAAATCGAAACAATACAACGTCTATGCCTCTTCGATATTGAAGGTCTACTCGGCCTGCTGATTTGATTAGATATGTTTCTCATGGTTTCCCGCTCTTATAAAAACATAAATAACTATTCAATACCACAAAATGCGTTTATAATTGATTACAAAACGCAGACAAAAATTCAAGAAAACTTTTTCACAATTCATAGAGACGCACGGGTCGCTATGCCTGACTTAGGTCTTGCAAAACGAAGACGTCTTCTTTCTGACATTGAGGCTTAAATATAGAACATACAAACAAAATACACACTTTCTCGACTTGCTTTTCGAGTAGACAACTGTCATATCTACATTTTAACAAAAAATAAAAAAAATGAAAAATGGGTTTTTTGAGAAAATCGATTTCGAATTTGGCACTTTTTGGTTTTCACATAACATCAAGGTAAACGTACCGCAAAGGGAATTTTATACAGCTGAGTGATTTTATAATATCTATAAAGAGCTTGTTTTGGGCTCTCCGTAGACATAAAAAGTATTGATGTAACCCAAGTAGATCGCCAGTATTTAATTGTCAAATTTCGTCAACAATTAACCGAGGGGGCGTTTTTGACATTTTTACAGAAAAAAAGCAAAACGCCTAAAATTATTTTATGGTATTATATAGAGCCGTTTACCTGTGCTCACAGAATGCTTGAAAAAAGTTAATATTATGTGGACTGAAAATCCACGGCGGGAGATCGAACGAAACATCCAACCCACGACGGATGTGAAAAACACTGTTTTCCGCCGCGGCCTCTTTTAAAATTCGTAACTCGAGAACTAAAAATCCGACGAACTTGCGGTTTGTGGCTACTGCGTTTTTAGAGACGGCGCCATAACATATATCTTTTTCAGCGAAATTAAAAATTCGACCTTTTTTGCTTTCACGATTTGAGATGAAACCACTCATATATATATATATAATATATATATATACATATATATATACATATATATATACATATATTATAAAAAAATAGTATGTATGTATACGGCAAAACTTTACAATTCAGAGATCGTCTTTTGGTAGTGCTGCGAATATTACATTTCACCAGGAAACTGAACTGTTTAACATCGTTTGCTCGCGACGTCACTGGGATTTGTTCTTGCTGAGAAAATCAAATCTGGAGACGCAAAATGCACGGTGCAGAAGGTTCTCGCTCAGTGCAAAGCATGGCATTTGACATACACAAAGCATTCTTGCTTGGTGCAGCGTCCTGAAAAAACGGCGAAAGCGTCTGATACCAAGAAAACGCGCTTTCTGGCAAGAGTGTTTTTGTAAATCGAGTTGTTCCCGGGGTCAGGCTTTCTTCTTTGTGCCGAAGATGCGGGGCAGTATTCACGCGGGGGACAAATTTTGCGCAGGGATGTGCGTGACGTTGACAGCGGGCGCAATTTACTTTACAGCTTCGTCGTTCACTCCGACCAGGTGCCGGATCGGTAGGGATGGCGGCGTTTCAAGCCAAATTGAGCGGTTTTCACAATTGACAACACCGCAGACGCATTTAGCGAGCTCTTCATTTGACACTAAAAAGTTTAATTAACGACGAAATATTAATGAGAGCAAACTTATCCGCCGCCAAACCAGGATTGTTTGTGCAGCCCGCCGAGTGCCCCTCCCTCCCTCCCTCCCTCCGTCGCGTAGCTGATGTCATAGCGCCGCAACGCAAAATCTGACGTTTTCGATGCGTGATGCTCGCGCCGGGGAGAAATCCCCGAGATTTGTCCCTCGTGTCAATACCACTTTGTCCCACAGTACGTTTGTAATAAAGCTACCCCCCCCCCCCCCTTTTTTTTTCGTTGCATTTTTAGAGAATACTTTTTATTCCGGAGGTAATTCCTCCTCTGTTAGGGGGTGTTCATTCGGCAATTTTATTTGTGCCACTTGTTAACAGTAATGCATTCGTTGCTTTTATTTTGCTCCCAAAAACGGTGAGAGAGAGAGAGAGTAAACTTTATTGTGGAAATGGAGTTTTCCATATCCCAGCCCTAGTCCGGGCCTATGCGGTTGGGGCAGTCTCCGTCCCATCCAGCACATTGCGAATGTGGTGGACAAGGTGGGGCCACCACAGCCTCTGAAGTTCTGAAGGGGGAGAAGTCCATTCCTCCCAGCTCCCTGGTGGACGTTCAGGGGGTAGGTGAGAGAGAGATTGCTGTCGGCTTTGGTGGGATGCAATGCATTCCCAGAGTGTACTGTTGGTTGGATGGGTATTGTTAGAGGCGAGGTTTAAGCCGCACGTCCGGAGGCTTCCTGGCCTTTGACGACGACCATTCCCCGAAGTGAGGAACCCAGGGGTCCAGTGGAGGTGGGAGAATTGGTAACGTAACGAACGGTTTAATTACATGGTTGCGATACAGTCGTCAAATCCGAGAGAGAACAACCGGAGCAACCTCACGCTCCGCCTTATATAGGGTCCGTTTCTTCCTCACTCTCCACCAGGGCAGCAGGTGCGACGTAGCAAACCGCCGCCAAGTGCGTTGTAGCAAAGACCGCCGCGTCGTAGCCAGAAGTGCGTCGTAGCCATGGTTCTCCGCAGTTAGGCCATGCCTCTCTCCCCTTCCGGAGCGCACGAACCCACACGCACGCACACACACGTCCCGTTGACGTCACGGACGCGTTGAGACTCGTTTCGGGCAGGCCCCGACAGGCGGGCGACTGTCCTGAACAGATCGTGACTCGTTTCCGCAGCGTTGAAACTAGGAAGAAGGTCGCCGAAGGTTCCATTCTTAACAGTATCCTTCGCAGTGAGGGCAGGAGGGGTAGCCTGGCATTTTGTGTATGTAGTGGATGTAGTTTTGGGTGAGGATGGAATTTGTCTGTGCTCTACGAATGAGTGTTGCTTCTTCTCTTGTGTGAGTTCGTGAGGGCGATGGGAGGAGAGTAGAGGCCTTGCGTCTTTCCTTTAGAATTTGTTGCCTGGCTTTGTGAAGTATTTTTCTTTCTTGTTTGGGGTCGTATTCTTGATCACAAGGCCAGGCGAGAGGGCTACCCGGATTTGGTTCGCGGGTAAGCTGATGTGCTTGTATGTTCCCTCTTGATGCCTGGTGTCCTGGGACCCATTGAATTCTAATTTGGAGTAGTGGGTACTTGTGCATGTGATGTTGCAACCGGTTCTGTATTGATGTGGGAAGTCTGTTCTTCACAAAAGCCCTGCATGCATCCTGGCTGTCTGTTCTTATGATAATTTTATCGTTGCTTTTGGTGAATTCCGTGATAGCTGTAGATATGGCTAGTAGTTCGGCGTGCCTTGGGGATGGGATGTCTTGATGTCTTCGCGTTAAGGTTTCCTTGATGTTCCATACAGCTATGAGGCCATGTCCTGCGTTGTAACTTGCATCTGTATAGTATGTTTTGGTGCTCGTATCTTCTTCGTCCTTCTTCTCTAGGCGCTGGACTCTGTCGTTTCTTCTGTCTGCATTGCGTTTTGTATGCATGCTCTTGGGGATTGGGTCTACATGAATTCTAGGGGGAGGCACTCACTTGATCGAATGACGTTTGAGCGAACGCCCACGTTTCACCGAATGACACTTTAGCGAATAGTCGGACGCCGCGAAGCGGCGTTTTCGGGTGGGCCAAATGGGTTCACATTTTTGTAATGAGCCGACACAGACTGTCGCCGCGAAGCGGCGTAAGCGCAGCGCGGCGGATGGTTTAACGCGCGCCCCCGTTATTCGCTAAAACGTCAATTCGCTCAAATGTCGCTGTTCGCTAAAATGTCATTCGCTCATGTGATATGGACTCCTAGGTATTTGTTCCCATGGGGGAGTTTCTAGTGGGATAGGAGGAAGGTTTGTTGTTTCATAGTTTAGTTTTGTTAGTATTTTTTCTGCCTTGAAGCGATGTTCCCAGTCTTTGTTTTTGTCCTAGTTTGTGGATATCTGTCGTCTAATGAATTGAAGAGCCCCGCATCTTTTATTTTGTAGGTGGCTGTAAAGCGGGGTACGCCCAATGCTAGCTTAGAGGCTTTGCGCAGAGTTGTTTCTATTTTTCTCTGTTGTGTCTTGGTGAGACTGATATATGGTAAGTGGTACATGACTCTAGAGTATATTAGTGCTTCTATGACTTTCCTTAATTCATGCTCTTTCGATACCTCTCTTCTGTCTTGTGATTCTGCGGATCATGCTAAGAATTTGTTCTATTTGTGCTATGAGTTTATTTAAGGTGATGTTATGTTTACCGTCTTCTTGTAGATAGTATCCTAGCACTTTTATGTGTTTTTTTCTTGGCAATGGTTCGTTTTTTATACACCTTTTCTACGTGGGCGCCGCCATCTTCAATTCTGGCACTTCCGGTATGCGTGAAAACGTCGCTTTCTTCTCCCCTCGACAGTAGAATGTGTTAATATTTTAATTGCAACCGTCAGTCGTTCTTGTTATGACCCTTCTATACTTTTTTACTTGTTCGGTGTTGTAATCTCTTGCTTTTTTTTTTTTCGGAACGCATACCGGATATGGGGACGACGTGGCTGGGTGCGAGGCTAAACGAAAAAGGTGTATTGTTAAGCTTATCATTTCTCTATATTCTGAGGTTCTATTTGCGGGGGATCGAATTATTACTACATATTCAGATTTCTCTGCAGAGCATGTAAGTCCGATGGAGGCCGCGTACCTTTGCACTGTGTCTATACCCCTTTGCATTGCTTCTTCTTGTTCTCCTGCAGACCCTTTAGTCGTCCAGAGGGTGATGTCGTCTGCGTATATGCTATGTTCGAGGTCATCTATGACGTTAAGCTGTTTCGGTAGGTTTTTCATTGCTATGTTGAAGAGGGATGGTGATAGAATGGATCCCTGGGGTGTCCCTCTGAATATCGGGTGGCTGTCTGAGGTGTAGTCGTCCAGTCTTATTTTAACTGTTCGGTCAGAGAGGACATTTTTCACGTAGTTGTACATCTTGTGTCCGGGGTTTATTTCTTTTAGGTTCTTTAATATAGCCGCGTGTGATATTTGGTCAAACGCCTTGCTCATGTCGATTCCCGCGACTATTCTAAGCTTTACCGTACTCGGGTGATCGAGTATTTGTTGTTTGATCCTGATTATCATGTCTTGCGTACTTACGTGTTTTCTGAATCCTATCATTGTCTCCGGTAGTGATTCTTGACTTTCCATGAGCCATTCTAGCCTCGTTAAAACCATTTTTTCCATTACCTTTCCCACACAGGATGTTAAGGAAATTGGTCGATAGTTGTCGATGGAGTTTGGTTGTTTCCCTGGTTTGGGGATTGGTATAATGATTGCCTCCTTCCACTGGGTTGATAAGTTACCTTCGTCCCATACTCTGTTAATTTCTTTAAGTAGAAGTGTTATATATTCGTCTGGGAGATTTCGTAGCATTCCGTATGTTATGCCGTCCTCTCCCGGGGCAGTATATCGTTTGAATTCACTAAGTGCGCTTCTTAACTCCCCTTCACAGTTAATGGGCTGTTGATTCCTTCCACGTCCTCAATATTATATTCTGTTTCTGTGCCAGGGAAAGTTATTCTGTCCTTGTTAGGGTAGAATTTGTACAGTAATTTTTCTGATATTTCTTTAGGTCCTGTTTGGTAATGGAGGCATAGTTTGTTTGTAGTGTGTTTTGTTTTAGGTTGCCCTAATAAAGTTCGAAGGATTTGCCATACTCTCGGGGTGTGTAGTAGGCCGTTTAGTTGATCGCAAGTTTGGAGCCAATTTTTTTGTGCTAACTCATTTGCGTAATTGTATGCTTCCTCTGTGATTCCCTGGATGGCTTTCTTGAGACCTTTTCTGGATTTCTTCTTTTTTCAAATTTTAACAATCCTGTTGCGCTTGTCCCATAAGCTAAGAAGATGTGAGTCTACGTACGGTGCTTGTTCACTGTTTGCTATTCATTTAGTGTTATTTTTGTAGCTGCTCTGTATTTTATCTATCCCCTGCGCCCGCGTAAGGTCAGGATTATTTTCTACGGTTTCTTTAAGTTCTTTTCTTATTTCGTCCCACTTGGTGATTTTGCTTTTTGTTCCCGTTGGTGTTTTCTTACTTTTCCTGCGTGTTTTTATAGTAATGTTGATAACATAGTGATCACTACCTAAGTTTTCTAGCTGGCTTTCCCAATGGCACGTTGGCTTGCCTTTGTACCAGGTTAGGTCCGGGTTGGTGTCCCTTTGCACGCTATTGCCTGTCCTGGTGGGTATCGTGGTGTCATTCATGAGAGTTAATTGTCTGTTAGTCATGATGTTTTCAAGTTTTCTACCGTTAGGTGAAGAATAGCTGTAATTCCATCCTACATGTGCGCTGTTGAAGTGACCTGCAATTAGTATTGGATATTTATTGTTTTGTTGTATAAATCGATCTAGTTCTTTAGAATGTTTGAACTCTTTTTTCGGTGTCCAATATGCGTTTAGGATTATTATATCTGTTTCTATGGTTTGAATTTTAATTGCCACGTGCTCTTGTTCCTCAGAATTGAGGTGATTAGTGTCTATTTGTATAGCCGTAATGGATTTATGAGTGTATGTTATTGTCGTTCCTTGGGGGGGAGCGGGGTTATCACGGTTCTTTTTTGGGAGGTTCCTTGTGATACTGGGTTGGGAGTGAAGGTCGTAGCCCGGTATGTTGAAGACTCCGTTACTTTCTTGTACCAGTATAATGTCTGGCTGTTCTTTTGATTGCTGCATGTATTGTTTTAATAAATTGACCTTTTTACGCAAGCCGCGGCTATTCCATTGCCAAATTAATATTTCGCCATTTGGGGAGTTTTGGTTCGGTTGTTTGATCTTATTCATGGTTCTTAGTTGTCTCAGTGCCCTGGTTGGTATCCTCTGTGATAACTACTTTGTATGGGCTACTTTCGACGTCAAGGCTCGGTGTTTGGGGTCTTTTTCTCAAAGAATTAAGTACAGATTCTAATTTAATGAGCGAGCTTTCAAGCTGCCTTTGTCCGATTTCGAGGTTGACAAATTGTTCAGCAAAAAGGGTATCTCTTTTCTGGAGTTCTTGTTGCATATTCTGTATGATTGTGTCCCTTTTGTGGAATTCCTTTTGAAAGAGTTCGTTTCTCTGTTGTAGTTCTCTTTGAAGGGAGTCTAGCTTTCTAAGTATTTCCATTGTGGTTTCATTTTGTGTTGTGTTTGTTTCAGTCACGGGTTTGTCCAGGTTGATGCCTGCCTTCATTGCTCTAACGATGTTGATTTGCGACGGCGTTTCTTTAGCTGCGGATAGCACGACCGCATATTGTTTTTTAGGGTCCTCTGCGGGGGTTGACGAAAGCTGGATGTTGGATTTGTTTGCGGCGGGGGAAGGAGATGATTCACTCACCCTCCAGGTCCGTCTGTCCAAGGGGGGTGATGCCGTCGTCTTCTGTAGGGCCGGTGGGGTTTCCCTGAGGGGTTGCCGTGACCTTTCGTTCTGGTCTTTCGCTTGTTTGTCCCGGTGGTCGTTGTTTTGTACTTGTGGGTTTTTGCTCCTGCTTCTTGATCTTTCGGGGTCTCCTAGCATTGCGAAGCTGTTGCGTGTCGGAAGCCTGGGCCATGGGGTGCTTGAGGTGCTCCTGTCGTGGCTGTGCTGTGGTTTGCTCCGAGTGTCCTGTCTACTTCTTGGGTTTGTTACGTCTACTCGTGGAGGTATATTTGCTTGGCGCCAGCTTCGGATGCGCATTCCTTCTCTGCGGTTTCTGTCTGCCTCTTGGCGTACTGGACATTGTGGGTAGTCTGCCGGGTGTTCTCCGCGGCAGTTTTGGCATTGGATTTCACAGTTGTGCTCTGATATCCCGTTGGGGTCAGGTGGAAGTTTAGTTCCGCACTGTAAGCATCTCTGGTAGTGTACTTTGTTTGGGCAGACATCTGCTCGGTGGCCTATGGAGGCGCAGTTGTTGCAGAATAGGCTCCTTGGGGTGTAGGGATGGAGCCTCATGACTACTCTGCTGTAGAGAGCGAATCTAGGTAGGCGGGTTCCCTCCATGACGATAAGTACGGAGTGGGATGAGCCTATTCTCCGAGCTTCTATGACCTTGGTTCCTTGGATCTCAAGTTCGAGTTGAATTTCTTCGTCTGGGACGGACATTTGGATGCCGTGTATAACACCTTTGACTGTGTTATTTCCACTGGTTTTATAGGCGAGAATGGGGTGTTGTTTGTTGAGGACTAGTATTGGCGTAGGTGGAGGAATTTCTCTGCTGCGGTCGCGCGGTACGTGTCTATCGCAATGAGGTTCGGAATGGCTCTCACTTTTACGTAGGTGTCCCTTTTTTCTACCGTGGTGAGTGCCGCCACTTGTACAAGGCTTCGTCCTATAGCATCAGGTGGTAATTTACTGAGGTCTGTGCCGTCTGTGAGTTTGATTATCACAGTTATATGTTCTTCGAGTCGTTGGATTGGCGCACCTACGACTTTCCAGTCTTGTCCTGTGGCGATTTCTTCTGTGTCCATGCTTGATGGAGGTGTCGGGGCGGGAGTAGCCAACATGCCGCGGGGCGGTAGTCGATTCCTTGTTCTTACGCCGGGTGTTAGGCTTGTCTCCGTTCGGCCATGGGAGATGAGCAAAGGTCCGGTGTCCTTTGACACCGGGCTTGGTGGTGGCTTTACTCACTTGTCGTGCCTGGTGTCCTTGTGCTAATTTCTTTTCGTATGGCCTTTGCTCGCGGCGATTATATATAGAGTTTGGGTAAAATTATTGGAGCTCGCTGTTCTGCCGTGCTGTCTGATCAACGCTTCTTCTTCTTCCTCCAAAAACGGTGAAGTTTAAACAAAATACGGAGTGAGTCGAAGCTTGGGAAAGAATTTGAGAACAACACCCCTGTGAGACTTTGAGCAGCTGCCAACGTTCGGCTGTCCCTCCGAGTCCACTAGGACCTTCCTTTTCGGGTATCACTCTCGTACACACTTGTGATTCTATGTAACGTCGGATTAAGCGGGATTCGCCCCGCGATTTATTTGTAGCCTTTTCCTTATAGATGGCGCACAATTTTTCCGGAACAAACGAGTTGCATGCTCGCAGCTGCGCATGCAGGTCGGACGCCCGGGGTGAGCTCGGGCCACGGACGTTTCACCGCCGGCCGACCTAGGCGAGCTAGATTTTGTTCGCTCGGCGTCCGCCACTATTGGCACGAGCCAACGGCCGGCGCGGGGCACGAGCAATATAGTAAAAAAAAAATTGATCTGACTTCCGATTGTCTCCGAAGTGCGGAATTAATGGCCATTCAGCTGGCCATCGAAACCGCAGCTTTCAGCCCACGCAAGAAAAGCTACATCTACACAGACGCCAAGAAGGCTTTCGAGGAGTATTGTAACCCCTCGAGCAGAAGTAAGACGGTGCAAAAACCATAAGGTGGATCCCGGGAAATACCCGGGAACGACGCCGCGGACAGCCGCACGGGTCTTCCTCCCTCCTCATCAATGGACCTCTTGGCGAATATGTGCTGCCACCTAGACACGCGAATCGGTTCGAGACTAGGTGACTGGAAAACAACGCGCGCCCAAGGCCTCTCCCACCCGTTCCACACCCAAAACGTCAGCTACATCCTGTTCACTCATTGAGGCGATGTGACCTAGATACGGCTCCCCCAAGCTCACCTTTTTCCCCATCGTGCGTAATCTTCCGCCCCGAGGTCGACACAACAAAACCGCTCAAAGGCGAGAAATGCAAGATGGCGGATTGTTTGGAACTAGATACTCTAGACCCAGGCGCATGAAATACTCCGCGCATGCGCACCGCGTATTTCTACAAAAGGTCCATTACCCGGCCTTGGCACTGACAGCGACGACGTACAAACATTGAACACTGGATCTCCAATCCAACCGGAAGCAGAAGAAGTCGACCCCTTGGCACTGAAGGCTGTCGAACGCCAGGCACGCCGCGACCGGCTCAAGAACCTCCTCCGAGAAGACCCTCCTCCCCTCCCAGCGGATAACATACACCCGTTGGGAGAAAGTATGCCTTAGAAGATTACGCACCCATACAGCAATGGTTCCCAGACGCACAGTCATTTTCAAGAAAAGCAGACTAGCAGCGAAACAGCAAGAGACAAAACTTCAGGACTCACAAGCAGGACCCTCGACCCAACCCAGGAACGAGAGCCTCTGTGAATACTGCGAGGAGACCGCCTCGGAGACCCACGTCTTCTGGGACTGTCCTCGCACTCAAGAGACGAGATGGAAAACCCTAGAGGCATTGCCACTTCAAATGCTACCGAATAGCTTTGAAGAATGGGTCCTGCCCACTGGATCCCCCGAGCATCGCAAGGCAACCCTCGATTCCCTCCTCACATACGTGAAGGAGGCCAAACTCACACGATTCATCTACAAAAAAAAAAATAACATATATTTATTTGCTTAAATAAAATGACTTGAGTCAAGATCGGCGAGCGTAAATCACCTTTTTATAATTATAATAAAAACATTTTTCAACCAACCAACCGCGTTCGAAGCATTCAGACGTATACTGTGTGAACACCCTACATTTGCTGTTGTTGTTGTGCGTTGGTGGTGCACACCAGTTTTCAACGTTTGAAAGTGCGTCACTTCTGTGCAAATGAAGTCGCTCACGCAACTGATGCCTTGACATCATGTGTTGGCTTTGGCGGCGTTCATCGCTTGTTTGTCGCGTGGAATTTGGTTCCCCATGAATATGCGGCGGCGTGTTGTAATAGATTTCTGCACCACGAATTTCGCCGTTAATATGAGTTACAATTGTAGGTGGTAAAGAGCTTCTGACTGTGGTGCCATTTTCAGCGCTTGTAGGTACGGCGTGGGCTTTGCCCGCTTTCGGAAGTTGTGAAGATCGCATACTGAGCTGTGAAGATCGCATGCTGAGCAGTGCGATCTTCACAGCCCAGCATTTTGTAAACAAAGAGCTTCTGGCCAGTACGATCCTCAGCGTTCTTGCATATCGGTGGCCGAGGGGAGAAAGAAGAAGACGCCGTTTCGAACGGTCGTGCTTTCATGTTATCCGCTGAAAATCAACAATCGGCCTCAGGCCACCCTTCTACCTCTACTTCTTATACTGGTAACGAAAATTACAAGATGTACTCGGAAAACACTGTAGCGCCACCCGTGGCCCCAAGAGACGTTCCCATTCCGGCGACCGGCCAAGATGAGTATAAGATTATACTTCCACGTTTTCCACCTGAAGCCTTGTGCGTAAACTCGGTCTTCCTCCACGCTGACCTCACGGGTCGGCCCTACCGTGCAGTTGACTTTCGCGATGGACTTAGAGGAGTCGTCGATCTGAACGAAGTGGTGTCTCTCGGACAGTTTCAGATGAGCCATGTGTGGATGGCGACGCTGGCTACTCCAGAAGCCACATAAAAGTTGATAACCGCGAAAGAACTCAGCGTGAAAGGGAAAAAGTGTTTAATCATCGACCCGAACTCAAAGGATGTGAAGCTCAAGCTACTCTGGCTACCGTCATACTTAGAAGATAAAAAGGTCGTCGAAGCCTTAGCACCGTTCGGCACGGTTCGAAGCATGGCGCGAGAAAAGTGGCGCGTGCCAGGAATGGAGAACATGGAGACGCAAAATAGGGAGGTCTGCCAAACACTGCACGACACCGTGACGTCGGAAGACATCCCTCACCTACTGAAGGTCTACAACATACAATCCCTTCTGGTGATGTCAGGGCGGCCACCCTTGTGTCTACGATGCAAGAAGGTTGGTCATATTCGGCTTAGTAAACAGGATAACTGGGCGAGTTGGTATGGATTCATAATGGAACAGCGCGAATTTTTGCAAGGACAAAGGAAGGAACTGGACAGGACGAGCGCTGACTAACAACTGAAAGGTTTATTCTCAGGAAACCACGAAGAAAACATACGACAACACGACTCTCTAATCACGACGGAAACGCGCATGCGCCTCACAAAATTGGGTGCTATCTGTTACACAGTGTTATATGCGTCATCCCCGATCTAAAAATTCGACCTCACTGTCCAGCAAACTCAAGGAAGCCTGACTCACGCAGGCTGGCCCCTCCTTCTTTATTCTATGAGCTTCAACAATCTCTCGAGCTTTTTGGTCCCTGTGTTTATACAAAACAATGGTTTTGTCAAGTAACGGTGTACAGGCGCAGTCCCTGCAGTGTAACGCCAAGTGGGAGCTTGCTGTTCCTGTCAAAGAACTACGGTGTTCCCGCAGGCGAATGTTGAGGCACCGCCCCGTTTGTCCGATGTATACCTTCCCGCAGGTGAAGGGTATCTTGTATACTACACCCAAGGTGCATGGCACGAACTCAATGCGGTGTTTTATGCCGCACGGGCTCTCCCCCTGTTTCTCTACCTTGTTAACGCGCTTTTCCACTGCAGAGCAAATACTGCTTAGCTTGTTACGTGCCGAGAACACCACATCTACCCCAAACTTCGAGGCTGCTCTTTTGAAGCCGTGTGACATGTGGTGCACATAAGGGATGACTGTGACCTGCCTTTTTACTTTTTTTGCTACTATTCCCCGCGCCTCACCTTTAATGCTTTTCACTATTGCTTCCGCCGCCGAGGCGATTACCGATTCCGGGAAACCGGCGTCTTCTAGTCTGCCTACCTGGGCGGCAAGGCTTTCTCCCACTCTGTGGTAGCAAGACTTTGTTACCGCGGACAGAATACATGATTTTGCAATGCCTCTTTTGACGAGCTTAGAATGCCCCGATCTAAAATCAAGGAGATTCTTGGTGGTCCTGGGATGATGCCACCAACAAACGTGACTCTGGCTCACATCCACGCTGAGATCCAAAAACTGGATTGTCTGGTCTTTCGGGGTTTCAAAAGTGAACCTCAGGCCCAAACCCTGCTCCTTGAACGTTTTTAGCGCGAAATCAAGGGTCCGACTAAAGTTACTTTTGTCGACGAAAACCAAATAATCGTCGACATACCTAGCGAGACACCAACCTGTCAAGGTTGGTGTCTCGCCAGGTTCCGGAAGAGGACAAACCAAGGTGTGTCGCAGGATGCGTTGATGTGCTGTTGAGGTCAGAGGGGGCTCCTACGAGGAGTAGAAGTTTAGAACCTGTTATTGACTTTCTCGCTACCAGTGGGCTACGTGCACTTGTGTCCGATAAGGAAGGCTTCTTCGTCATCATGCCGGAGGACATGTTCGCTGAGAAGGCGACCTGTGCTGTGCAGAAGAACTTCAAGGCGGTCCTAGAAAAACCAGCCAAGGTTAAGGAAAGAGCCGTGGAGCTTTTGGAAAGATTGAACCTTAAGCAGGTGTGTGCAGGGGTAAAGAAGGAAAAGAACCTCACTTTGGAGGTTTCCTTCGCGGCCAAGACGCATAAGGCGGAAATTCCGTTTCGCACCATTGTGTCTGAGCGTGACACCTGGTTGCGTGTTGTGTCTGGGTACCTCAAAAAGAACTTGGACACGTTGAATGCCGAGGACCCTTTCGTGATCCCTAGCTCAAATGCCGTTATT
>JABSTQ010009913.1:0-285691 GCA_013358835.2 Ixodes persulcatus
AGCGTCAAGTCAAATCAGACTCAGAATTGTCCATGTCGGACAAGGCGGGTCCGACGAGGAAGGCAAGCGAAGGACGACGCACCGCCTGGGACATAATCTGGCGCAAAGCACAATAAATATATTCAGGCAAGGAAATGATTCGTCTCCTTCTCTAGAGCTGCGTGTTTACCTGTAAGGTGCGAGAGCGAGATGACTGTGGCTCGTCACAACTTCGACCGCGCACCGGCACCGGTGGCGAAGAAAAACGTCGCACTGTCGTTTCTCCGTTCTCGGCAGCAAGTTTTGTGCAGTACATACGTGAACTTTATTTGATGAAAAAGAAACACAACACAGGGGTGTCCAACGCAACTTCATTGTTCGGAAACAAACACTAACTAAATCGGATAGCATTAACCAGAAAGGCAGTACAGGAGACTGTTTCCCGTGTTCCGATAACAATACCTCAGTGGACACGCGTTGGAGATAATCGAATCGAACATACTCACTTGTGTGGTGTGTGCCACTATGACCGTAATTATGGTCACGAAATGTGTCTGTACCGAACAGCACGTACGGCATCGATCTCTTACGGCGATGAAAACATGCCGCTTTCGTTTGTATTTCCACGTGCACCAAGCATGCATATTTTGGTCGTAATCCGGAACCGAAAACAATTTTCCCTCGATGTCTGGCTACCGTTCTCGACAAACATCTAAAATAATATAAACTAAGGCGGAACATTTATTTATTACTGTGATATTATATTACAATGTTATTTTGTGGACTTTGTAGAATTTAGTGAATTTAATATCAAGAAAAGTTGAAACACCCATCAACATGATTTGGCAACCATGGCAACGCTCCCAATCTTTCCGAACTTTTCCGATTCGGCTACTTTTCCGAATCTTCAGATTCGGCTCCGAATCTTCAGATTCGGCTCCGAATCTCGATTCGGATAAAGATTCGTCCCAAGCTGACGTCAAAGACCTCTCGCTCCTTGGCAGCCTGGGTTGTCCCGCTGCAGTCCTAATGGAGAACCGCGCCGAGTGTTCCTCATTCTGATCTAGTTTCTTCAAAAGTTATGCCGCGGTACTGCGCTGCACAAGACTGCTCGAACAGCGTATGTTACAGCGGCAGGCCTGCGCACAAGTTTCCGAGTGAGCCCACATTGCGCAAGCTGTGGATTCGCGCGGCCCGTCCTTCCCAGCCAACATGGAAGCCCGCCAAAGGCGATTGTCTTTGCACGGAGCACTTCGAAGACGAGGACTACAAGACGAGCCCGAAGTTACTGGAAAGTCTGGGCCTGCCTGTAAAACAGGCCTATTTGAAGCCTGGCGTGGTGCCATCGCTCTTCACACGAAAACGCAAGCGAGAGCGGCACAGCGGCGCCGTGGAAAAACGGCGACGCAAAGAGGTGAGCGCAGCTACTGAAATATTTTTCTGCTTGTTTCCGAGTGGAAAGCACGAATGCGAGTGGTCGTGGAATTAGCGTAGTACATAGCGCAACACTGTTAGCGCGAGCAAGCGAACGCCGATTTTTTGCTTTTGTTTTGCTGTCACGTAAAGTGGGGAGTGCTCATTTGCGGCACTCACCTGAGCGGTAAAGTATCGTGCCTGCTAACTCGCCTTTGAGGTCGAATGCGGAGAAACGCCGAGATCGTGTTCTCGCTAACAGCGTCGCGCAGGGTAAGTCACCCGTAAGTGTGTACTACATCCGTGTTCGCTCTCGTGCCCTTAGCCGGACGAAAGGGTGCCGCCAATCGCAGGTACTCCACTGTCGGGATCGTGCTCATGGCGAGACTGCAGCTAGTAGCTGCGGCGATGGCACTCGGTACGCGGGCTCATGTGGTAGAAACTTGCTTTGAAGCTACGAGCTTGCGCCGGCACCTTTGGCTCTATTGTGAAGGCTGGTATTTATCGGTATTACTACTGATAAATGCCAGCTAATTTTAATTTGAGAAATTTGGCATAAACCAATAAATATCGAATTTTGGTTTGGGCTATTTGAAAATGGCACATAGGACCGAGTTGAACCATTCCTGGGAGAATACGGTTAATTGATGATCTACGTACTTCCTTTTGGTTTGCAGCTGGTATATTCCGAGCCTGAGCAGGATGTGCAAGCTCCACGGCATCTTGAGCATGTGCTATTCCTTATTGTGGCGAATAAGGAGACGCGGCTGAATTTCGGAATAGGATACCCACAGTATGAGTGCCACGCCATTTAGAAGAGTGCCTGCATACATCATTCTGTTTTAAAAAACTCATTTCCCTCACTGGTCCTCTCTCCCTGTTGAAGTGGTCAAGCTGCTGTCGCTTCATGTGTTCAGTGTGTAGTAAAGTACTACCGAATCGCCGGTGTGGCGATATGTTCTACTAAGAACTGAAGAGCCAGGACAATAAACGTCTTTACTTCATGATGGCGGATCCCGAACAACCCGCTCGCGCACTCGGCTCCAGAAGAGTGTGCATTGTCGTCGTCGTCTGGTCTCAGTTCCCATCATATCTTCCCCCTTAAAAAGAAGACTGGAAGGGCTGAACCTGTTTCCTATCTCGAGTCGAGCGCCGTGGAAGTGGCACAGGAGTTGAGAGGGGCTGGTTCTGGTTTGTTGAGGGACTTTTAGATGGACTTGGGTTTGCGGGACTTGAATCAGTGGGATTCTGGCCCGGCAACGGGTCCAGCGCTCGTTCAGCTAGAGCTCCGTCGCAGGGAACCTTGCCCTCTGATGTAGGTGTGAGTGGCACCTCTGGGTCAGTCCATTCGGGAAACCCAAGTGGGTCTTCTGTGCGCCGCTGGCGACCTTGGTCAAGATGGCGATGGACCAGGTCCGAATTGGCTTGTATCGTCACCATGCGTGAGCCTTCCGCGCTCTTGACGATTCCCGGCAGCCACTTTGGGCCCTTACCAAAGTTTCGGAAGAATATATTTCTGCCCGGTTTAAAAAATGGCGGAGTGGGCTGACTCCCGCCCTGTGCAGTCAGCTCTGACCTCTTGTCCGGAAAGCACGTGTCCAAACGTGACCGGATCTGGTATCCCAAAAGTAACTGGGATGGAGACTTGCCCGAAGCCACAGGCTTGCGCCGATAATTGAGAAGCAGTCGGCACAACTTGTTGTCCAGTGTGAACCCGCTTGTCTTCTTCAAGGCATCCTTAACCGTACGTACGGCTCGTTCGGCAAGGCCGTTCGATTGTGGATGATAGGGGGCCGTGCGGTAGTGCTCCACGTGGTTCCTCTTTAGGAACTGAGAGAACTCTTCACTTGTAAATGGTGTACCATTATCCGTGACGACAGTCCGTGGGATTCCAAAGCAGGCTGAACAGCTCCCGAAGTTGTCGGATTGTGGAATCCGACGTTGCATGATTGGTAGCTGTAGCTTCAATCCACTTCGAGTATGCGTCGATGACAATCAGGATCATCTTTCCGTCGACGGGCCCGGCATAATCTAAGTGTAACCTCGACCAGGGTTCACCGGTCACCGGCCAGTCGACAGGTTTCTGTGCTGCTGGCATAGAAGCCGCTTGAATACATGTCTCACATCTCTGGGTGAGGTCTACGATAGCCGAGTCCAATGAGGGCCACCAGAACTTTGAGCGAGCCACCGTCTTCATGGCCGATGCACCTTGGTGGGTCTCGTGGAGGAGCTTGAGGACAGCTTCGCGAGCCTTTTTTGGAACGACGACTCGGTTTCCCCAGTACAGCAAGCTGTGATGCACCGAAAGCTCGTCTTTCCTGCTCCAGAAAAAGAGAAAAAGAAACTGAAGAGCCAGGACAATTAACGTCTTTACTTCATGATGGCGGATCCCGAACAACCCGCTCGCGCACTCGGCTCCAGAAGAGTGTGCGTTGTCGTCGTCGTCGTCTGGTTTCAGTTCCCATCAAGTGTTAACCTGGGAAGGCAGTTTCTCTCAGTTGCGGGAAATAAATGAGAAAGAGCGCTGCAGTTTTTTTTAATGAGAACCTTGTTATGTACAGTCGGCAGCAAAAGTTTGCGGGGCAAGGGAGCGCCAACCAAAAAGACTGGCTGCGCCTTCTCACGGCGCGTTGCCGCTCTCAAGACTCAGGCTTTGCAGCATGCACTTCCTTTCTTGTTCGCAGTCATGCTTTTTTCGCTGGCTTCCGTTCAATGTCCACGAGATAACAGGGACTGGTGCAAGGTGCCGCGAAATGTTATCTGTAGCATGCGCGAGCTCCGTCACACATCACGGTGGCTGAGGCAGACTGCTCGGCATGATAGCTAACAAAGCGGCACCTTGCGCCGGTCCCGGTTATCTCGCGCATGTCGGGCGAAAGCGAGCAGAAACGACATGGCTTCGAGCACGAAAGGAAGCACATTCTCGAAGCGTGAATCTTGAGAGCGGCCGCGCGCCGTCAGAAGGCGCAACCAGTCATTTCGGCTGACGCTCTCGCGCCCCGTAAACTTTTGCCGCCGACTGTACATATGCATGAACTATAGCCTTAACCTGCCATTAATGTTTCCGCTCCTCGTTTATATTTCTGATTACTATGACGATATCTCAGTTATAGACCAACACACGGCCCTGACGTCACGCAGCTGTGGTGGCGCTGTTAACGGCACTGCGCAGGCGCAGACGCTTCACTTCACGTGAATTCGGTTTCTGCGCACGCGCAGTCCCCACACCTGGTGTGGGCAAATGCGGGCTTGTTTGTAAACAGTGTGTCGGTCCATAAGATCTTGTTTCGTCTATGTTCTTCCCATACATTGAATACATGCTCGCAATAATGCTTCAAGACGACAAGTGCCGAGAATGCCTAAAAACCTGGTGGTGTATGAAATTAAATTGCAGCAAAAATCGAATCTTGTGCCAAAAATAAATGCTGCTAAACGCGTGCCAATTTAGAACAAAAATAAACACTGCGAAATCTTATGCTGAGTTACTCTGTTTTAATCTCGTGGAATGTGGTGTTTATTTATAAAGTTCACTGGGAGCACCAGCTAGCCATTTATGACAGTTGCACCCCAATCAAGAGGCTATTACAAGCGCTTGTTCAATTTCTCGACTCGAGGCAAGGCCACTAGTTAAACTCGGTCGTCATTCGACCGTTTCACCTTAGTGTTCATGATTGTGCACTTGACGGTGCGATTTGCTTTCCAGTTCGAGTAAAGTCAAGATGAGAAAGGTACACAGAGTGACATGATCCTAACGGAGATAAGGGCTCGGGCCAGTCACCCTCATTTGTGCCAAACCTGGGTGTTAACAGCATATTGACAGTGTGTTTGATTACATGTTGTTAATTTTTATGCCTATCATTTATAGATAATTGCTGAATTGATGAAGGCACCGGCACAAGCAACGGCCACGCTCATCGCTGAAGAGGTCAGCTCATCGTCAACCCCTTCTGTTGACGACACAGAGCAAGGTCCTGACTCTGGACATGACCTAATGCACGATAGCAAGTGCTGGCATCGGAGAACCTTGTTCGAGCTCAGGTATGTGCGTCGATTGAAACCACTCGGCTGACATATTTTAGTACCTAATTCTGCCAAATTAGGGTAATCTAGTCTATTGCTGACTACATGAGCCAAGGATGATTTTGTTTTGAAACACACTTTATTTCCTCTGCTTTGAACAGCCCCCTCCATCAGTAATGCCAAACAGGCTCAGCCTGACCTTCGGAACGCTGCTACGCAGACCTCGGGCATCTACATAAATCAATGTACGTATCTGCAAAAAGAAATTTTACAGAAGGCAGCATTGTTCAGATCTTTGTAACACGTTATGATGGCACAGGCATACAAGTCACCATGAAGACTTCATCACGACAGTCCCAAACAAGTCCTGTCCTCCTGACACCACCATGCTCATCACCAAATCATGTCCTCCAGGCTCCATTGGATTGGATGTTGCCTGAAGGGCTGACGCTGTCGCCACAGCCGCCGGTGCCCAGACAACCAGCTCCACCACCAGACCCACCATAGCTGCCAACAATAGACAAAAAAAAATTGACCGCATCTCCACGTGGTGAATGATGTTGCTTGGGGCGAAGCTCTGGTGGTGCTTGTCTGCGTAGACGCCGAGCCGCAGCATGCCGAGTCTTTTCATTCATGTCAGTAGGAGAATGTGTGGTTTTCTTCTTTTTCTTTTTTTAAGCAGACAGAGAGATTTTTTTTTTTCAAATTTTTATTTTTTTTTGCCCTACACGAGCATGTGAGCATGTGTTCACGCGCTCGTGAGCACGTGATCTCACGAGCAGAAGCACGAGCACCCCCGGCGGACGGACATGGCTAGCCCCTAAAGGGGTATTCACACGAGGGAGAAATCCCGGGGATTTCTCCCCGGCACGCGCATCCCACGACGAAAACGTCAGGCTTTGCAATCTGCAAAAGCCTCGCGTTTTCATCTCGTGAGGCGCGCGTGCCGGGGAGAAATCCCCGGGATTTCTCCCTCGTGTGAATACCCCTTAAGGAGCTTCGCCCCTAAAATTTACCGAACTGGCATGGTGAAATGTGGTTGATGCAAACGCATTGGTCACATGAAGGCAGTGTTGGGTAAAGTGCATATCAAAAGTACTTGTAAATAAGGGTTTATATACTTCAGGTAAAATAGTAAGTACACTGGGTGCAATGTACTTCAAGTAAAATACTATAAATACAATGTACTTTCAAATTAAAGCGGAAGTAATTTTTAACACAATATTTCACAATAGAGGAAACATGACTAGGAGAGAGCATGACGTCAGCCCAGTAGCTTAATCCTCTCGTGGAGGAGTGTCCTCTCCTAATATTTTTAATCTCTTCGCTCGCGCTCACTGAGCGAGAAGTGGCGGGAGTTCGAAATGCTGCATGTCGTCTGCTCCCTCCCAGTATTTCTTTAGAGTCGACAAAACATCATTTTGTGATACAATTTAATAAGAAAAAAATTTGTGTAATCAGGAGTTGTACATTCTTCGCAAAGTTCAGAGAACCTATACTTCAAGTAAAGTTTAAGTTGAAGTTGCTGCTTTAAGCAAAATGTACTTCCTACCATTGCATAAATGTTGCGTGTTGGTGTGGTTGTGTTTGAGCTTTTCAGATTTATTTGAACCAAGTGCCATCAATACAACGGAAGAGCTGTCTACCGTGTTCTCTGCTGGTGCGGGCATCCAAGAGCCTTTAGCAGCTATGAACAAATTGAGCGTCCCTGTGGTGAACGCATGTCGGCGGTAGCTGTGTCATGGCCCCTCGAATACGTTTCCACAGACGTGCAGAACAGACTGTTTAGATATGCACGCTTTCGCAAAAGTGAGAAAACGTGCCAGGGGAAATCAATCTCAACATTTCTTTGGTTAAAAGTAAGAAAATGTGCCATGCATCTGCGTTCAATCCCTGCCCCCGCGCGGCTCTTGTCCGAGAAGGACGTAATATCTTTCATTCGCCTCCTGAAATCCTAGAATTGATATGTAAGATTGAATGCGGGTGAATTTCGGAGGCCTTCGTTATAAGTCGTTTCTAGGGAAAACCGAAAGTTAACCAAAATGTGTCTTAAAACGTCCGGAAAGGGCTGAAAGATGTCACATTTTTCCGGTAGAAAGTTGCGCGGCAAAGGCGGGGACCCGCTGGTCTGTGAGAGGAGATAGAGATTGATCAGTACTGCATGATTCACGTTAAGGACCCCAAATGAGCAGCCGTTCTGTAATTAGTAAATTGCTCATCTACAGCATGAACTGGTGTCATCATTTCTTAACTGCAAGCCTACCGTCTCGCTGACTAACCACCTGGCTTGCGCTCAGTAATAGTCAATCCGTTGGTGGATACTTGCGTTTACGATCGTGCCAAATTAGATTGGAGGCGTATTTCGCCAAATATATCCTGCGTGATGCAGTCAAACTAGGCTCGTGGCGGTGGTGAGCATCGGGGGCATATGTCGCGGGCATTGCATGTAGGGTGGCCACCTTCCTGCTAGCAAAATGCGGGACACGCGGGGCAAAGTGGGGGGAAGGGGCCCTGTTACCGAGGCTCTGTTAACACATTTATTATCCTGCACTGTTTATACACCTGCTAATTTTATTGCAGCAATTAAGCTCAAATAATTTCCATTCGCGCCGATATATTTTTTTAATGCCAAACGTGTTATTAAATGCGTCGAAGTTGAAAACATAAAAATCGACTGTATCGGAACTCGATGCATCAAATGGAAATAAGGAACAGTAAATGTTTTTCTGGTTATTGTTTCCTGTCAACGCTTACTTTTATCAGCATGGTCCTACGCAAATTTTCATCATGTTCTTTTTCGACTTTTGCGAATGTGGCTATCTTCTCTAAAAAAAAAAAAAAGAAATCCACAGCAACCCTTTCGCATTGATAGAGCAATTTGAAAATAAATACAATATTTTGTATTTAAACTTTTGGCAAACAAAATTTTTTTACAATATTTTCATTCATTCATTCATCTATTGATACTGTCAGCCCATTGGGCTATTACAGGAGTGGGCATACAAAAATAAAAGATGAAAGTAACCACTATACAAAGAGTAATTAACGATACAGTGGATTGCACAAGACCGCTTCACACACTTAAAAGCACACAAGAAAAAGTTACAAAACTGAAAGCAGCAGAAACAGCAGCAGAAACTTGGTCCGTATTTGTACAATTACAGCCTTTACAATATAATGACAATATAATGTATACTTTCTAAAAAGTCGCATGTATAATGCGACAATATAATGTATACTTTCTAAAAAGGGATTAAGGGATGTTGACGAGACAGCAGAATCGGGCAGCATATTCCACTCTTTGATGGTTCTAGGGAAAAAACTGAATTTAAAACAATCATTTCGTACAGATGGATTACGAATGAACATGCTATGGCGATGCCTTGAGGATTCGTTAGTGCCGATTTCGAAGTAATTCGATTTGTTGATCTTTATAAAGTTATGTATAATTTGGAAAAGGAATTTCAATCTTTCGTACTTGGTCCTCGATTCCAAAGTTGGGAGATTTGCGAGTTCACAGTTTTGTTGGAGAAAATGCGTGGCCGAATCTGTTAAAGATGAACCTGGAAGCAAGTCGCTGAATTTTTTCTAATTTATGGCAATTTGTTACAGTATGTGGATCCCATACAATTTTCGCGTACTCAATAATCGGTCTTACCAGGGCTGTATAAGTCAGGTTTCTTATTTCCGGAGTTGCACTCGTAAGGTTTCGCCTGAGGCACCATAGTGCTTTGTTGGCCTTGAGACAGACTTTATCAATGTGGGTATTCCAACGTAGGTCAGGTGTAAATACTAAACCTAGGTACTTATGCTCTTTCACTCTTTTAAGTCCGACGCCGTAAATGTGATAGTTGTATGCTAAAATATTTTTTTTTTCTAGATACTGACATGAAAACTGATTTTTCAAGATTTAACACCATCTGCCAATGATCACACCAGTGTTGAATTTTTTTGTAGATTACGACTTAGTTCCTCCTGATCATCTGGAGTTTCTATCTTATGGTATATCACACAGTCATCTGCAAATAGTCTGATTGGTTGCCACGAAAGGGAGAGCCACAACGGCGCATGCGCGTCGGTGCTCCTGCAAGAACAACGGTTGCTTCCCGCAATGCTTGGATAGAAAAGTAGCGTACTATTTCGGTTCACACGATTGCCAGTGACCTTCGCGCTTAGCCGCGCCCCGTTGTTTGGCAGCACCATGAGTTGCGGAGTGAATTTTAGGACGGTGTGAAATGCGGGACATTTTGAAGATATGGGAATTTCTCGCGGGACGCGGGACACAAGCCCTCAATACGGGACAGTCCGGCGAGTCGTGGGATGGGTGGTCCCCCTAATTACATGTGACAGCTCGTCCAGATCACCGTGTTAGGAGGGTGGCGCTGCTCAATTTTAGTTCTTGTTTTCTTTGGCAGTCAGCAGGTGACGCTAAAAGTAACGCATGTCTCATATATTATAAACATCAGAGATCACATTAAAACAGCTTTGTTGCAGCATGCACTGCTCCATTTGCTTCCAAATGCCGTAAAGGTGCGCGCCTTATGCACTGTCTAATCCACACCAGGTACAAGGCCTTTGCACTGTTCTCTCTCCACAACATGCACTCAACAAAACTTTAGATGTCCAAAGTCACAGCTGGCTTTTGGCTGCGCCAAGAAAGACACGTGGATATAACATCTGTAAAAGAGGGAGCGAATCGACAGTTGTGTCGCCCGTTACTGCACCCTCAGTGTTAGGTCATAGGGGAGAGTAAGCAGACGTTGTAAGTAGGGTAAAAAGTATTGATTGAAAAATCAAATTTATTTCATTGAAATCAGATTTTTCTTACGTAAATCAGGTTTAAATATTTTAAATATATTTTTATCTTTTATAGTTTTATTAGATATGGCAGATTTGTTATCTGTTTCAAAGGGCCTTAAACCTCAAAACAACCCAAGCAGCTCACACGGTCCTCCGGATATCCTCAGGATGTCCCGATGTTCTAGGAATGCCTGCTAGGGAACTGCCATTAAAAGTAATGCATTCTAATTCAATTGCGCATTTAAGCACAACTGAATGAAACACGCTCTAGATTTTCTATACAAACCACGCGTATTTCTGCTTTAAATGTTGGTGAATATATTTTAATTGCCCTGGCACAGTGGCGTAGCCAGGAATTTTTTTTCAGGGAGGGGGGAGGTAGGGGGGGGGGGGGGGGCTGAGGTGGCTGGGATGTTTATAACTTGGGGGGTGGGGAGGGGGTGGTAAAATGTGTGCATATATTATAGGGTCGGCTGAAGCCCCATAAGCCCCTCCTTCCCCCCCATGCTACGGCCCTGCTAAGGCATTCATCTAAATATGATTCACTCGAGATAAATATTCAAATCTTGTGAAAACAACATTCGAACGTTCCCAAAAAGCCCAGCACTCTCACTCTAAAATGCTTCCTATACTAAAAGAAGTAAAAAAAAAGTCAATGCCTTGTGCCAGCCAGTAAAGTTATATTAGCCAGAATTATGCGAATGCCACATATATGAGACGCGCCGCGTTAGAGAAATAATGACGAAACGAAAGTTGCTTGCCGGTACATTCTATCCGCTGATGAGGCTAAAAATAGGTCTAACAAACCGTTGAAAATTGGGCGAGTTGGTTATGCATAGTTACGAAGAGGGAAACAGCGCTCGGTCTGTGTTCCTCATTCTTTGTCCTCCATACTTTTGGCGCTGTTTCCCTCTTCGTAGCTCATTATAGAACTGCGCGTCAAGAACGACGCGGCTTGTCACATGATAAGCGGCGCGCCCTGCTTGATCGAGAGTGCGACAGAGCCACACGGGGACGACCCCAAACAACACATAACAAACCAAGCAAAACCTTGCCAAACCAATCTAAACGAAACCAAACCAAGGTTAGTGTATTTGTTCCACCTGGTCTAAAGTTATGAATTGTTTATATAATTTTTTAATTCATAAAGCGCATAATAATTGCATGCAGTTGACTTACCTTTTGGTGTGTTACAAGAAACAGGAAACATTTTTGGCGTACCACTCTTTGCCTACCTTCCACAGGACCGCAGAGTTGGCAACTAATGCAGTCCGTGGTGGGAGAAAGGCCAGCGCGAAATCTTGAAACATCTTTTTTTCTCAAAGTGAAAACAAGTTTTCGAGACAAACAGTTCAGCTTCGTGCAATTTATTTGTGTTCATCGCATATAAAAAAAAAAGAAAAATGTTGAGTGGACCTGCTGGTTCGATCTTGTGGAATCACCCTGGGAAGGCTGTCCAAAAAAACACTGAGCAGCGCCATTCTAACAACAAACTATGCCATCATTGTAGATGGCACGCCGGATGTGGCTGGTGTTGAGCAGGAGAGCATATGCGTGCGCTATGTGGACGAGAACCTCAGACCGGTTGAGGTCTTTCTAGGGCTCTGTACCCCGCCGAATACAAAGGGAGCCACGATTGCAGAAGCCATTGTGGATTTCTTGACTATAGTTGGGCTTCCACTCTGGTTGCCGGGCGCAGACCTACGACGGGGCTGCCAACATGAGCGTGGAGTTTAATGGATGCCAAGAGATTATAAAATTGCAAAACCCACTTGCTATTTACTTTCACTGCGGGGCCCACAGTTCCAACCTTGTAGCTGCCGACGTCTCAAACTCATGTCCAGAACTTCGAGATGCGCTCATGGCCGTTAGGGAATTGGGCACGCTCTTAGCACGTTCTGGGAAGTTAAAGAAGATTTTTTGCGAAAGAAAGCTGGGCAAAAACATCAAACCCCTATGCCCAACGCGCTTCTTATGCAGAAGACCAGCGATATCTGCCGCGCTGGACGAGCAAGAGGCCATAATTGCTTCCCTAGAAGAAATGAAAGAAACACAGACTGAGCAGTCTAAGGTTGGTGGTATCCTACACACCATATCATCGGGAAACATACGCCTTCTGTTGGAAATTGCTTTGAGGGTGTTCTCAGTGCTTGAGGACCTAAACACATACCCCCAAGGACGTTCGTCGACAGTTCAGGGGATGCTCCAGGTGGTGAAGTCTGCCAAGCGCGAGTTGCGCCATCTGCAGTCTGAAGAAATGTTCGATGAACTGTTTGAACAGGGCAGCGTACATGCAGTGGAACCACCGAGATCCAGACGGCGCTCCGCCAGGTACAAGAAAGGGAGCACCGGTGACCTTCCAGTTGAAGCGAGAGCCTATTTTCGACGTGTATTTTTTTTCAATAGTTGATACAGCACTGTCGGGCGTTGAGAGACGCTTTAGTCCCTACTCCGAAGGAATGGTGACATATAAGGCGCTGGAAAGTGTTCTTTTGAACACGCAATCGGAAGCAGATGTGGACGTAATCCGACGATACAAAGACATTAATTACAATAAAGTCATATCTCGTGTGCGCCTGTTGCACGAAGAGCACTCCGATCTAAGATCTATCGACGATGTGGCAGCGGCAATTTGGAACATGCATGAGTCGACACGCCAGTACTTCAAATATGTAGTGTCCTCGGGGTCTTCCTGGTGATGCCATCTTCTCCTGTGAGGCGGAACGATTGTTCAGTGCCCCGAGAAGCTTAAAGACACGGCTGCGAAGTACCATGGGGGAGACACGCCTAAGCTGTATGGCACTGGCACATGTACATCAAGACGTAGACCGCATAGAGTTGTCGCAGCTGATGGCAGTTTTGTCAGCGTATGCAAGAACCGCGCTCTCGTTTTTGGACCCTCTCTAGGGTTCTAAACCGGGAAGCTTAGGGACCTATTACGATTCCATATTTCAGAGTCCTGGGTTGCCATTACGCGTGTTACTCGCAAGCACCGAAACTATTTTTGCGAGTCTAAACGTCATCGTTGTTGCACGTGAAGCGGTACATGTGAACGAGCACATTTCGCGAAACTTGAGTGTCGCGAAACTGTTGCGCGCCTAAAAGATGCATCGTGTGAACAGACCTTTAGACTCGCGAAAAGTTTCGGTGTTGACCATAATGTGGCGCTCCGAATCAGATCGCTATTTTTCTGGGGACCTGCTTTGCGCATTTTATGCAGTCAATTCACTTTATTTTTTTTTTCTCACATACTGCACTACTTGGAGCGATCTCGCATGTGCGCAAAGCCGATTGAAGCGGCAACCTGTACGTGCAGGACATGTGCCGGCGCCGAGCCCGTACGCAGCCAATTCATTGCCAAAGCTCCTATCAATGCACATGGTATTCATAGAAACGCTACGTGCCCAATCTGGTTACTTCTCGGCGCCCATGTCTGCACCGATTTTACTGTGCCAACTGTTTCAGAGAGCGCACATGGTTTCACGTTCGCTAACAAAGCAAACTTGGTTTCAGTTTACTCGCTGGTCTCTTATCCAGCGGTATCGTCGCGACAACATCGCTATGAGCACTATTCTAATCTCGCCAACTCCCGCTAATTGTCTTCGTCCATCGCTCGATTTTTTTCCAATATGCTACTCACTTTTCGTTCAGTGGTGCTTGACGTGCTTGCGGAAGCGCCGGCAGTATCCATCGTTCATGGTTTCGGTTTTTTCGGATTTGGCTCGGCTACAACACCGGCAGTGAAGTGGTCTTCTCAAACAGCTCACTCCCCCCTCAAAGGCCACGTGAGAGCGTTTCTGAGCGGCCATTGGAGGCGCCCTCAGAGTGATTGACAGGACTCGGCGAAGTTTCAGCAAAAGCTCTCTCCAGAAGCGAGGTGTGCGCGCAACTTTTTTTAGATGCGCTCGTCCTTTTCGGACTCGTTCAGACGGCGCAACCATTTCGCGAAACTACATTTCGCGACACTAGATGCGCGAGAAAAATGCATTGTGCGAACGGGCCTTTACACTGCTTTTTCTATGGGTCCGGACATTTCGTCGAAGCCTTTTCATCAAACGCCATTTCATTGAACGCCATTTCATCGAAGCAGTTTCGTCAAACATCGCCTACTTGAGCAGTAGGAATTCTATACCTAGGAAATATTTTTCTTTTTAGCGCCGGGAGGATAGCATAAAAGGAAGAAACCTTTTTCGTCACCTATCTTTTTTTTTGTGAATGATGACCTCTGTTGTTAATGTGGCCAATAAGAAACGGAAACACTGACGACTCGTTAAAGCAATGATCATCAGGTGCAGTGATGAATGCACGTCTGTTCAAGGGCGTACATATCTTCGTCCTTGAAGATACCTATTCTGCTTCAAGAAGAAGCCGTCCTCGAAGCGGTGATCTGTCTCGGTGTCCCACGATACGTGAAAAAAAAAAGACCCGTCTCCCCTCTTCGTTAATTTATTATAACCGACAGAACCATGGACCTGCCGGATATTTGACACGCAGTATATATACTGCACGTCGAAGATCCGGCGGGTCCATGTTGGTTCTGTCGACTGTTGTTACAATAAATTAACGGAGGGGAGACTAGTCTTTTTTAAGTTCTCCTAGGATAAAATAAAACGGGTAAATTGACAAATGCAAAATAAAAAAGGCGCTGCAGAGAATAGCTGTTTCCCTCTTAAGTGCCTTTCACTCGTAAATAAATAGAGGGATGAGGTCGAAGAAAACTGCGTGGCCGAGAACAGCCGCCTACCTCGCCAGGAAGGAGCAAGTCGCGTATCCACTCAAGTTTTGATACGATAGCCGCCTTCTATGACTCAGTAGCCAACGTTTAGGTGGACAAAAAATTGACCAGGTAGTAATTCTATTTCTGGTGGACGTAGAGCGGCGTCAAAACTATTTCGAAAGCGATAGTAAATTATGTAAAATGTATCGTATTACTCCAAAATTCAGTAAAGGAAAATTCGATGAAACGGCGTTCGATGAAATGTCCACTTATTCGATAAAACGGCGTTCAATGAAATGTCCGGTACCCCTTTTTCTACATTTGTCTTGTTTTTAGTGTGTAGATCTCATTGGTTCTTTTTTTTTATATATATATATATATATATATATATATACACAATTTGAGTTCAGAATGTTGTTCGAGCAGATTAATTCGTTGTGCACTGTAAATCGTTAATATTATAATAACGCTAGATGTGAACACGTTTTTTTGTTTCAGTGTACAGTTTTGATTTGTGTGTAAAATAAAACTCATAATTTTAATAATCAAGACGGCTGCCATGGCATAGTTTGTGACCCCCCAATATTTTCCTGGATTTACGCCACCGATGTGGAGCGAGGACCTCAAATCATGTGCTTGAGGATATCAGCCAGGAACGATGGGAACATCTTATATCGAAAAGATACTCCCCTGCAAACAAATTCATTCGCACGCAACACCTTATAAATTGCGACAACAATATGTCCTCAAATAAAAAATTGTTTTTAGACAAGCTTGCGACATACTAAAAGTCCAGAACAAAGGGATGGGACGTAATGAAATGGCAATGATGATGTTTTTTATTGGTCATAATCAAGAACCAGTCAATCAAATCTTGAATGAGACAACACAATTCGAACAGTGTGTGCTTTCAATCACACTCTTTTCCCACGCCTTCTCTTTACTGGCACCTGGAAAAAAAAAATGAATGAAATGGATCATTCATCTTTTTTGTGACAAGTCCGAGTGTACTCTACATGTTCCTGTGCAGTTTCAGTTTGCTCCCTGTCCCTCCCAACTAAGATATCATTTTTTTTTTTTTATTACGTGTAGCTGCATGTACGAGCAAGCGATGAAAACAATGTTTTACCTTTTGACGCCACCTTAATTATTTTAATGTACATTTTTTCGTTTAGGAGATTTCTGTTTCGGCACATTACTAAAATGTTACAAAAATGGCAAATATACGTCACTCCACCTTGCACTTCATGGGGAACACAGAGATCTAGAAATTACTAAGGAACTCCGTATTCTACACCCGCAATAACGAGGAAGTTGCAGTTTCCAATAAACAAAAGTCAAGTAAGGCCGCTCATAAAGTGACCTCGGGGTGCGAGGTCAAGGCGGCACTACATAGTACTACGTCTCGAATAGCACAATACGAGAAATATGTCACACGGATGCCAATGAACTTTCTGCCCCTAAAATAGTCCGCCTTTTACGAACACAAGTTTTCACAAAGCATGCGGGGATAAAAGCCCGGCACTGAAAAGAATAAGAAGAAAGAATAAACGGTAGAACGTCGTACCTCTTCAGTTTCCTTTGGCTCCTCAACAGTCGACCTCTTGACACGGCGGCTCGGAGTCCCTCCTCCCTCGTCTACAAAGAAAGGAGAGTTGCCACAGATGGAAGTTGATGGGGCAAACGGCATCAAAAGAATGAAAGACATTTACAATTCCCTGTAATGCCGAATTAGAGCGCAGCTCTTCAGGAGGGGGACGGGAGGGTATCCTCTCCTCCTCCTCTATACCCTCCCTCGTGACGTCACTCGTGATCCTTGCGACTTCACTCGTGTCCCTTGTGACCCTCGCGATGTCACTCGTGTCCCTTGTGACCCTCGCGACGACACTCGTGACCATCGTCGAGGCCTTCACGAGCGGCCTTCGTGACGTCACTCGTGACCCTAGTAACGTCACGTGCGACGTCATTATGGGAAACGTCCCATAATGCAACGCGCAGTTACGCCGACGGTGATGGCAACGCTACTCAAGCCGGAAACGGGCGCCTAAGAGCTGCGCTCTAAAACAATGCAGTCCCTTACCCGCAGTTGCCTGGCGCTTTCCGCGTCCCCTGGTCACCGGCGTCAGGACGCCCATGGCAGCCGCAGCAGCCACAGCAGCCTTGCGCCTGCCTCGTGTGGGAACGGAGCCAGATGCCTCCTCAACCGCACCGCTTTCTTCCGCGTCACCTCCGCCCGGGCCGTCCGTGCCGGATCGTGCGGCCCGGAGTTTCTTGCTGGTCGCGGGCGCCTTCTTGGTTTTTTTCGTAGCCTTGGCACCACGTGCGGGCGAGGTCTCTCCAGTTGCGGCGCCTTCCTCCGCGGCGGCCTCGCCTTTGGTCGGGCTTTGTTCGGGCACCTCGATAGTTTTCCTGGGGGTCTCGTTCTGGGGCACGTCCGCCCCGCTCTGCTCTGCGGCAGCCCGACCTCTACGCTTCGACGGCGGAGCCCGTTTTGACGGCTTGCTCGGGCTCTTCTTCACGGCCGTCTTTCTCGCTCGTACGGCCCTGGCACTTGGAGCTGGAGAGTCCTTGGTCACCTTTGGAGCCTTCGGGCTACCGGGGGAAGTGGACTCTCTCTGTACAGCGGCACGCTTGAGCGGCAGCCGCCCTCTCCTGGCTTTAGGGCTGGGCGCCGGAGAACCCGCCCCGTCGACAGACGAGCTAGGCTCCGCTTTCGGCGCGGCCGCTCGGGTCTTTCCGCGCGCATTTTTTGCCGGCGAAACGTTCTCCGAGATGTCCGCTCCGGGGCTGCGTGCGAGGAAACTACCACCGCGATGCGACGCT
This sequence comes from Ixodes persulcatus, assembly GCA_013358835.2. Classification (NCBI taxonomy): domain Eukaryota; kingdom Metazoa; phylum Arthropoda; class Arachnida; order Ixodida; family Ixodidae; genus Ixodes; species Ixodes persulcatus. The sequence goes on from JABSTQ010009913.1 coordinate 17,753, forward strand.
GGGCTCGCAGAACTTTCTGCGGTCCTCGCGCTTCTCGTGCTGCGAGATGCGACGCTTACGTCTTTCTTGGCGGGTCTCCTACCTCTGTGAGCGGGCGTCGCCGGCGGCGTGCTATGCGCGAACGGGGGTGGGGCAACGCCGGCGTCCTTTCGGTCTGGCGACGGGGAACCTTTGTCTTTCTCAGCCGAAGCGCCTGCTTCCGACCCCCTCGCGCTGCGCTTGGGGGAGCCTTGGTCGATGCCACCGTCCTTTCGGCTGGTCGAAGACGAATTTCTGCCCTTTTGAGACGGACTCGTACTCCGACGAAAGGTTGCTTCCGCGTCCTCAGGCTGCTGGTTGGGTGACAATGAAACTTTTCGTGCCTTGCTGGCGCTTTTAACTTGACTGGAGTCTCCCTCTAGACTGCCAACTTGCAACCTTCTCGTGCGATGCCCAACTGAATTCTTCGAGGAACGTGACGGAGACTCTTCGCTTCCCTTGGGCGTACTATTGCTTCGACGAGTGACCACCTCCAGATCGCCAACTCGCAATCTTCTCGGTGGCGTGGGAGAGGTGCTAGTTTGTCCCAGGGACGGAGAACTTTCGACCTTCTTGGATGCACTCATCCTTAGTTTCAGCTGTACCTTGACGCTGCCGGGTAAAGATATCCTCACAGTACGCCCGGGAGAACCCTGGTCAATAGTCGTGGTCATCACGTTGTGCGACGAAGGACTTGCGTCCCTCTTGGTAGCGCTCCTACTTCGACGCGAGGTCGGCCCCGGACTGCCGCTTTGCGACGTCCTTGGGCTGCGCACGGGGGAGCTCTGGACAATGCTGGTGTCCCTTCGGGTGGGTGAAGGAGAACTTTCATTCTCTTTGGGCGTGCTCCTTCTGCGGCGAGAGGCTACTTCCGACGTGTCGGGCTGCGACGTCCTCGGGCTGTGGTCGGGAGAACCGTGGTCGAGGCTAACATTCTTTTGGCTGGGCGATGACGATGAAACTCTGGCAGTCTTGAGTGCACTCCCACTCCGTCTGGAAGCTACCTCCGGACTTCTGGCTTGCAAGCTCACGTCACGGTCCGAAGAGCCCTGACTGAAGCTGACATTCTTCTGCTTAAGTGACTGGGAAACTTCACCTGTCTTAGGAGTTCTCCCACTTTGACGCGAGGCTACCTCTGGACTGGCTAGTTGCGATCTTCTGACGCTGCGTTCGGGAGAACTGTCGTCAATGCTGACATTCTTTCGGCTGGGTGACGGTGAACCTTTGCCCAACTTGGGTGTGCTCATATTTTGTTGGTGGATTACCGTTGGACTTTCAGCTTGTGATTTCTCATTACGATCGAAGGAGCCATTACCAACACCAGTATTCCTCGAGCTGCGTGACAGAGAATCTTTGCCTTTCTTGGTGATGCTCCTACTTCGGCGAGAGGTCACCTCCATACTGCCACTTTGCGATGTACCCGGGCTGAGCTCGGGAGAGCTATGGACAATGCTGGTTTCCTTTCTGCTGGGTGAGGGAGAACTTTCGCCTTTCTTGGGTGTGCTCCTCCTTTGATGGGAGGCAACTTCTGGAGTGGCAGGTAGCAAACTCCTCGAACTGCGTCCGGGAGAGTCATCGACAAAGCTGACGCTCCTTCGGTTGGGCGAGGGAGAACTTCCACCTTTCTTGGGCATGCTCTTCCTTTGGTGAGAGGTTACTTCCGGAGTGGCAGGCTGCCATTTCCCCGGGCTGTAGCCCGGAGAACTGCGGCGAACGCCGGCGTTCTTTCGGTCGAGTGATGCTGGATCTCCGCCAATATTAGGTGTGCTCACACTTTGTCGAGAGGATACGTCTGGACTTGAGGCTTGCGATCTCTTGCCGCGAACAAGAGGGCCATTGTCGACGCTTACGTTCCTCGGGCTACGTGAAAGGTAACCTCTGCCTTTCTTGGTGGTACTCCTACTTTGACGAGGGGCCACCACTGGACTGGCATCTTGCGATCTCAGGCTGCGCTCGGGAGAATCGTGGTCCGCTGACACTTTTCTGGCTGGGCGACAGACCACCTTTGGTGGTCGTACTCTCACTTCGACGCGATATCTCCAGGTTGCCAGCTGGCGATCTCCCCAGGCTCCGATCGGAAGACCCACGGTCGGTGCCGACATTCGCTCGGCTGGGTGAAGCTACATCCGCGCCTCTCTTGGCTGTGCTTCTGCTTTGTCGAGAGGCTACCTCTGGACTTGCGGCTTGCGATCTCTTGCCGTGAACGGGAGAGCCATCGTCGACGCTGACGTTCCTCGGGCTACGTGAAAGGTAACCTCTGCCTTTCTTGGTGATGCTCCTACTTTGACGAGGGGCCACCACTGGACTGGCATCTTGCGATCTCAGGCTGCGCTCGGGAGAATCGTGGTCGACGCTGACACTCTTCTGGCGGGCAGATAGATTGCCCTCACTTCGACGCGGTATCTCCAGGTTGCCAGCTGGCGATCTCCCCAGGCTCCGATCGGAAGACCCACGGTCGGTGCCGACATTCGTTCGGCTGGGTGATGCTGTAACGGCACCTCTCTTGGCTGTTCCCACACTTTGTCGAGAGGCCGCCTCTGAACTTTCAGCCTGCGAGTAACATACGGGAGAGTCGTGGTTGGCGCCGGCCCTCTTTTGGTCGGGCGACCGAGAACCTTTCTTGGCCGTGCTTGTACTTTGCCGGGGGGCAACCACCGGACTGTCAGCAGCGTCCTCTAGATAGCTGGAAGACGCTTTGTCAATTTGGCTCCTGCTCTGACGAGAGGCTGCCCTTGGGCTGGCAGCTTGAAGACTCCTCGCGCTGCGCTCGGGAGACCCCTGGCCAACGTTCTTTGGGCTTACGGTTCGTGGCGCTTTCGCTCCGTGTCCGGAGGATCCTCGTTTGGTGTCGAGTTCCCTCTGGCGGCGTGCTGGACCTCCCTCCTCCTCGACGACGCTGGCGCTCCGATGGGATGCCTTCTTCGGACTGCCGGACTGAGATGACCCCGGAGAACTAGTCCGACGATGCGCAGAACTTATGTCGAGGGCCCAATAGCTCCCTTCTCCGCCGAACTTCAGGGAGCTAAGACTGCGCGAGGCAGCCGGCTTCGAGTTCAGTTTCCTGGACAGAGACCGTGCACTCCCGTCCTCCGTCGTTTCCCCGTCACTCTCGGCCGCGTCGTGGCTCCAGGACACCGAACTGACCGACCTCTTCTGCAGAGGAGTCGACGCCAACAGCCCCTGTTGCTTCGAAACGTGAGCCTCTTCGGAAAGGCCCTGTCCAGGCTTCCGGTCTATGGTCAACCGCCTGCTAAGACGGCCTCCGGGTGTCGAACTGGGTGACGCGCAACCAGAGGCAGTTTTCTTGTGCGACTTTTTCGAGCCGGTCCCGCTGCCAAGCCAGGACAGGTGCTTAGCGGGAGTGCCGTCGCCGACACCACCGACTCGAAGACGCTTGAGGGCACTCTTTTGAACGCTCTTTGCTGCGCCGCTTAGCGACGAAGTCGTCAGGGGCGAGACAAACATCTCCGGCGGAATCCGAGGCGTTTGGTACGATGATCCGCTGAGGGAGCGTGGGGTGATGCCGACACCTCTAGAGAGACCTTGCACGCGGTCGGGTGTGGCCTGCGCGGAGGCCCCGCCGGATCTCCTGGGCCCTGCAATGTTTTTGTCAATTTTTGAACAACCACTACAGTGCCACGCAAGCACTCTATAACCCTGGTCTCAGCCAGGCCCATGGATCTACTGTAGTAGGCTGGATCACGGATGGGGGGGCCCGTTGGTGGCACCACAGACGGCCATTGCTTGTCACCAGGCAATACACGCGAGTCTATCGGGAAAGCACACAGAAGCAGGAATATTGAAGCTTCTACGCGGTGTTCGAAGGCGAGTATTTTATGATGCGCTGCTATCATTATATTGGGTGTTTAGAGATCTAATCGGTATTTGTCAAGCGCTCGAACGCCCATTAAAAAATCAAACGTGCCACAGCACTCACGGTTGAGCTGGCAAGCTTGCTCTCGTAGTGGAGTAAACAAAGGAACTTGCCATTGGTAAGACCAATCTCGGGGAAGCCCAGAAGTTTATGAATGTCAAAATAGTCCCATCTTGACAGTGGCTATCCTGAGTGAGCCCATTTCGCGTAGCTGAACCGATCTCACTGAAACCACCACCGACTCTGCGGTAAGTAACTTTTGTCTCGTTAAGCTGCACTACATTTTTGGCCCGGCGGAGTCACTCTCGGCCACAAAACATTTATGTATAAGAACTGCGAGGGCTGTCTGTTTTAACATTTGCGCACAAGCTAATTGAGAGGCTTCCCAAAAAGCAGCCAAAATGTTTCCGTGTGGACAACAACTTGGTCACGAAAGAAAGAACACTTTTTCTCGTTTTTCTCATAGAGTCCCATGCATTAGCTGATGTCAATCAACGGCTGCCGGGGGTGCCGCTCGACCCCAGCAAGACGATCCTTGATCCAGCCTACTACAATGCGGAGAGCAAGTTGTCTGCTTCTTGCGTAGGAGTTGGGGCGACGTCAGAAAGGCGCCGAGGTCTCATTGGCTCCGATTGAAGGATAGTGGGTAGACCTCAAAGCAAGCTGCCTTGAGGTCTACCCACTATCCTTCATTCAGAATCAATCAGAGCTCGGCGTTCGGACATCACCACAACCCCTGGAAAAGAAGCAGACAAACTTGCGCTCCACATACAGATCAGTGGCCACCCCTGACATCACTCGATGGCAGTCTGTTCTATGCTGTGGGGTAACGTAGCAAGGCCCCCCTTTGAAATGAAGAGCAGAGTTAAGAAAGACTAGTGCAGGGTGCCTTCCCAAAAAATGTACAGCATTCTTTCACCGCAAAAATAAACTATGGGTCGCCGAACGCTCGTTCTCCGCCCGAGTGTAGCGCTAGTGGTCCAAACCAGACTTTTAAGTTACAAAACTACTAACCATTATCTCATTCAAAAGTCGTAAGTAGGATTCAGTGTTTTCCGATAAATCCGATAAAATTCAAACAACGCTTGGCATTAAAATTTTCGTTAATTCGGATTTATTCTAAAAACTCCAAATTTCAATGTCACAATAGCAAGAAAAAAAACACAATACTTTATAAATAAGCTGGGCCAGAGCACAGGGGGTTCACCATTCATCTCGTCAAATTTTGTGCAGGACACCGGGTCGTTGTAACTTTAGATCACGACAAAAGCCACCGCTCTTGTTTTCAGTTTGCAGTTCTTACAGGAAGGCGGGGCTGTTTCTGAGCTGTTTCAGTGGGAGATGCTGTCCTACCTTTTCTTGAAGAAAAATAAATACCTAAAACACGGAACCCTAGTCGTAAAGTTTTGCAAACAAAATTTCTCTCTCGTATCTTAAAAAGACATTGGCAGGGTATTTATGCCCGCCAAGGTTTTTATTAGTACATGACATATGAGAGCCCAACTACACAGCACGCAATTTGCGGCTCGAGATTCGTTTTCTTTCCCCCCGAAAACCGCCGATCGAGAACTGGCCAGTTTGAGTCATGCTCACTCTCTTCTCCGTGGTCACGGGCCGTTTTCTAAGGTTTAGGCACAACCACCAAAGATAATCGAAGTCGTGGGTCATTGAAGGCACACACTCAATACTAGAAATGGACAAAAAATAAGACACCCATTTTTCGTGGCTTCTAAAAAAGTGCAATACAACGACTAAAAAAAAAAGTTGCACAGCCACGTGATTTCCGGTAACTTTCTCCTCCTCTATATTTCTTCTTCCTCTCAAGTCCAGTTTTGGTTTTGAGCAGTGGCATTTGTTCACTTTATCAAGATTATATACAACACTGTAGCAAAATGTTGATTGGCTAGTCTTCTGACACCATAATGGATCGCCTGGCAAAAAATTAAAAAAACAAATTTGGGGGGTGTCAGAGTCTCTATAAGTTACAATTGTCCATGATTAGGCATGAAATTAACCCGATCTCCCACATTAAATTTCCAGAATGTGCACTAAATCTTCGTAATATTAGCAGAAACTGCCCTTTCGGAAATTCTTAGTTTTGGTAGCTGGAAAAAAAAAAAAAAAAAAAAAAAAAAACTGCCTCTAAATGATGCATAGTTAGCTCATCAGCATGAGCATGCTGAGAATCCAAGTTGTGAATGGTGTCCATAGGACAGGGGTCCTCAAACGTTTCCATCTCGAGGAACTTGTACTACCCCCAAGACTGATACCGAGGAACTCAACCCTCCCCGGTTTCGGCCTTCTCCACTAAAGCAGTAAAGGGGCCTCCAGACCCTACAAACAGTGTCCTGGCCCATAGCTGTCTGTCAATGGCTGGCATTAATCTGCTAATAGCGCTTAAAGGGTCACTAAACCACTTTCTCCTCATCCGACAGCGCCCTGTGGTGTCCGCGATAGTTCCGAGGTAATCAATCTTTGACGCCAATTTTAATAAAAAAATCGGTCAAGCACGAAAGTAATGTTTAGTTTTTTAGGAAACTTAGAGCCCATAGATCGAGTTACGACCAAAAATGCCCCATTGCCAAAAGTGGTTAAGTGCCCCTTTAAATTGGGAAAACGCTCGGGGCCAGAGACAACAGAGAAAATTTTATGGCAAGGCCGTAAAGCAGCCCACTTTTCCTAGGAACCTCGGGCCCATAAGATGTCGATTAGTCGATCCGCATTCACTGCCGGCAAAAGGAACGACTCGAACCCAGAGAAAAGAAAGAGAAACTCACACTTGGACGGCTCTACTGCCGCGAGGGCACCGTCGGCGCTCGTCGCGGGCTTCTTGGCATGCTTGAGACACCACTCGAAGCGAAACAGGCGGTTGTGAATGGCAAAGAAGTCTCCGTGGGCCAAGGAGGCCGCGTTCAGCACGGGCTGCTTGTTGAGGGCCAAGCCCCGCGCGCCGTCCACGTTCACCAGGTGCGCCTGCGCAAAGGACGGCCTTCGTGTGAACCCCCGCTCGACCGTGCCCGCAACGCGTCTCCGACCGGTGCGTTTACCGCGTTCGAACGAGCGGCCCCATCACCGGCCGCTCATTCTGGCGGTGTCGGTTGTAGGAGACTCCCATTCTGCTGCGGGCCGCTCCGACTTGACGGTCCGCGAAGAATTCGACGGCTAGGAGTCAATACGCCGCGACGACGGCGACACTCGCGCTTTTTACCGGGACTTTCAGTACCCAACGCCGAGATCGCGACACCCGACGGCATAAAACCCCGACTTCCGCGACGTCGCCTGTTACCGCTTCAGGACCACTTCCGAAGCGTGGACGCGATGGGACGCCAAACACGTCGGTCCGACGCGCGTTTAAGGCGCCGAAAAGAGACTGCACAAAGCGGGGTGCCACGTGCGGGGCTGCCTGTATCTCTCCAGTTTGGGCAGCACCTCTGGCGAGCAGAATCGAACACTTCTCGGTCGTGTTCCAAGCTGGCAGAATTCCATTGGCGAGTATAAATTTATGAAAGAAAACAATGAAAACAAATGATTGCTACGAGGAAAAAGTTCTTTTTATTACGATAGGACACTGAAAGTGAGAGCTGCATCTCTTTTTTTGTTCATTAAACTTTTCTCAAACCTTCCAGACACTGTTATCGCGCGTAGACAAATGCTGACGCATGCTCGTGAACGACCGTGGCTCGTGCACCATCGAACGCTGCAGTGCCGCTTCATGCTTAGTAACGTTAACAGGGTCGAGCGTCACGGACGCTGGACCATTACAAGCCGGGGCACCAGATCTGTTTTTCTCGGTCCTCTGGCCGAGAGAACTTGGCAGGTCCAGGTGTCAGCAACGCAAACCCGAGGGCCCCGAAAGTCGGCAATCTGTCGTAACGTATAAAGTTGCTCCTCTAGAAGCGCATGTTCTGTCCCACGCTGTCGTGAGATCAGATTTGCAGCTACGCTTCATCATTTGAAAGCCAGCCTTGCCCGTCGACAGGCGCCTACAATTGCGAGCTCCCTCGGGTCACACTTGGTCCAGCCGGCTTGCACTCTTGTCTGCCACCTCCTACTGGCGTGGAGCAAAGCCATCAAGTTTATACTCAGAGGGTCCTCGGTTCGATTCCTGCTGCGCTGCCGAGTAAATCTACCCAATTACAATCAAGTTTGATTAAAGGCCAACGTACACTTTGCAGTTTCTATTTTCGCTCACCTCCTCCTTTCCTATATCCTCTCCACTTATTACCTTGCCCCAGCTTGGCTCACCTCGCACGTGTGTAATCCAGCTTATTTACACATTCTGCATTCACTCACTCACTCACTCACTCAGATGTACCCAGGCATGAATCGCGAAATGTCATCCCGCGACAACAGCTGCAAATCGGGAAATATTTCTTAGCCTTCCAGTAACTCAGCATAATTATGGTATTCGGGTGAAGCGGCGCGTTATATTGTGCTAGCTTCAAGATCAAAGAAGATGAAACAAAGTTCTAGTTAACGTTATGTCAAAATCACTTCTACTTCGTCTCATCCTAAGACGCACTGACCGTGAAGATGCTAACTCCTTACAGTGGTCTGTTCAAGCGAGTGTCAAGAGTTGCCGAAGACTTCCCGGTCGCACCTCGGCCACACGAACGCTCGGACGGCAAGACGGCAGTCGAAGCTACCAACGCAGGCTTGTAGCCTTTAGTAAAGCGAGACAAAGCAAAGTGGACCCTCCGAGAAACGCAACTCCCCAAATCCCAGCCGTACGCCACACTGCTCCGTGGCCCAACAGTTTCGTAACGTACGAGGGAATCAAATACGGTCAAGAGGACTGGGGCAGGGCTCAAAACGGTGCCAGCACATTGAAAAGGTCCCGCTCGCCCAGAAAATTCCGTTCCGAGAATTCCCCAGCGACCGCCGACACCACGCCTCGACTTCCGGCCCGTCCAACGCAGAGTTCGCACCTCGAGGAATTTCCGGCTCATGGTATGCAACGTGGACACAATCCTTTGGATGTGTAAACCGAGCCCCGGTAAAAGGCTGTTCAAACAAGACACAGAAAGTGCCGACCCCCCACGCCAAAAAAAAAAGAAGAAAGTGCATGTTTTTTGAAAGGTGTGAACGTCCCGGCGCACGCGCATGTTTTCAGCGAGGACATTAACCGTGCAAGCAACAGTGGCCTTCCTCCACGCCGTCGTCTCCTCCCCTTTCTTGTTTTCGAGAAACTCAGTTTCTGTCCGAGGGCGCAAATGGAAGGCAGCTCTTTCCCCGGCAGAAAGGGCGTCCCGCAGCGAACTGGAACCGGAGGAAAACCTCCACTTCTGGTAGAGAAAATGCCATGCACGACACCTGCCGTGTCCCGTTTCGACAGCCCTCAAGGGAGGACACAACCCTAAAATGCCCATCTTTCGAAAAAAAAAAAAAAAAAAAAAGTTTTTCAAATGTTGCATTTTTGGCACATCTAACTATTAATGAGCAATATGGCGAAATTTGGTAAACTTCCGCGCCGTAATTACCGAGAAAATAAACATTTTCGATGCCTCCGCGGTGCTCTAAGGTGCGGTGCGCTTGCGAAAGATGCGAGGAAAGCACCATTTTTCCGATTTTCAGTACGGTACCGCGCCCCACCCGGGAGCCCTCGAACATTTTAGAAAAATAGTAAACACGGGTCGAGGGTGTGCGCCGGAAGAACCCCGTCGAAAAAACTAGAACCCTGTCGCAAAAATAGGGAAGTTGACGGAACTCGTCTTCCTAATGGTCGGAGAACCGAAACTAGAGCCACGATTGGTTTTCAGCCATCCCGTGTTATCTTTCGCGGCGGTTCTTGCTCCAGACCACGTTTTATCGTTGAATCTGCTACATCTCGCTTTTTCGCTTCAATCGTATCTCATCTTTTTTCGTTCCGAAAAATGATGCCGAGTAAAGCCTATCTGCACGGAAGCTTCGGTAAGCATTCTCGGTTTACGAAATTGAGAGGCACAGCGGGTGGCCGGCATTCTACAGCTCCTGACGAGGCCCCGTCGGCGACGTCGCTTGGACCGTCACGCCCATCACAGTCTCCGGAAGCCTTTTCTTCTCCGCCGCTTCCCCAAAGTGGTTCAGCATCGACGGAAGCAGATGAGCTGACGACCTTCGAGCGGAAGATCACGCTTTTGGACCAAAACCAGCTGACGACATTCGCGACGCAGCGCTTGACGGGTATCGTTTCGTGGATGTGTCTCCCGTGAAGACATTTGCGAGTGCCTCGCTGTCTCCCAACTGCTATGGAAATGAACTGGACTCGAAGGGAAGTGGCGTTGGAGCTAATCTTCAGTTTGTCAGTCGTGTGCAGAGCTTGTGGGGACATTGTGACGACGCCCTAGTCGGCGGCCGTCGGAGAGACCCAGCGGAGCAGGCTTCCCGCACGTTTTTGTGCCAACAGAAAGGACTGCGGCATCAGCTTCACGAAGCTGAAGAACCTTTATCGGCGCATGAATGCTCTATCGCCGACGTGATGCAGGAGGCAGCGACCGCAGCGAGAGGAGCACAGGTGTCCGAGGATGAAGAAGACCGTGTCAACGACACAGATGACTCGCTTGACGTCTGCGTCAGTTACGACAGTACCTGGCAGAAGCGCGGCCAGACTTACAACTTCAAGGTTGGCGCAGCCATTGAAGAGACAACCGGTTTGGTGCTTGACTTCTCCGTTCACAGCAAGTACTGTCACGGATGCAACCTGGGCCCAAAGGAGGATGCAGAAGGCTACCAGGCCTGGATGGAGTCTCATAAAGATGTTTGCCAGAAAAACTTCGGAGGATCAACCAAACGCTATGGAGGTTGCGGCTGCACGAGTCATCTTCAACAGATCTTTGGAGCTCCACAAGCTGCAGTATGTCACCATGCTAAGTGATGGTGACAGCAAGGCGTACACGCACGTTGCTGGTCTTGGCGTCTATGACAAGGACATCCAGAAGGAAGACTGTGTCAACCACGTGGCCAAGAGGATGTGCAGCGGCATGGTAAAGTTGAAGAAGAGCAAAAAAGGCCTTGGAGGGAAGGGGAACTTGACTAACGTCAGGATGAGAAGGCTAACGAACTATTATGCGACTGTTCTGAAAGACAACGCTCCTGACGTCACCAAGATGCAGAAAGGTGTGTACTCAAGTCTCTTGCACTCATACTCTACTGATGAAGCACCACGGCATGTCGCTTGCCCTAGCGGAGAAGACTCGTGGTGCCACTACAACCGCCACAACGCGCTGGTTGCTGCTGGGAAACAGTCTGTGCCACGCACACATCGCCCAGCCTTCACGAGGGACATTGCAAAGGAGCTGGTGCCCATCTACAACCGGCTGTCCAATCGGAGCCTGCTTCAAAGGTGCTGCAGAATGATTCAGAACGCGAATGAGTCAATCAATGCACTCATCTGGAAAAGATGCCCCAAGACGGAATTCGCATCGCTGAGGACAGCGGAAACTGCTGGGGCCATGGCTGTTCTCGAATACAACTTGGGGCCTAAGGGCTTTGAGAGGATCCTGAAGATGGGCATCTGCCCCGGAAGCCACCACGAGGAGCACACCAGGAAGGCAACCCAGCAGAAGTTCCTGAAGGCCAAGGTGAAGGCACTGGACACCTCTAAGACCGCCCAGAAACGTTGCAAGCTAGAAGCCATCGCAAATGAGCAGAAGAGAATCGAAGAAGGACTAACATATGGAGCTGGAGAGTTCTAGGTCACACGAAGACACCACAGACAATGCTTTTGAGGAAAGAAGTTGAAATAATAAAAAAAAGTGGACTTGAAATTTTAAACGTGTTTTTCTCAGTTCAGCTTGTTGGCAGCAAATCCCACCTTAATAAAACTATCGTTTCAGTATGAAACTACCGAGACTTAATATTTGCGGATTATATGTCAAAATTTTATCGAGCCGGTTACTATGAACTTAGATTTTGCATTTTCATGTTCCTTTATTATGAAAAATTGTAATTTGGAAAACTTGGTAAATGTAAAAAAGAGAAATTCATACTTTCTTTTACCTGAAAATTGCACATTTTCTGGAATTTCTTTTCATAGTAACCGGCAACAAGTATTCCAGTATGCATTCCACCAGAAAAATATGTTGCGATTAACACCATTTCTCAACGACAGATTCATTGAGCAGATTCCACGCTTTACTTCGTTTGGGGGGGTATAGAACCTCATAGAATTGGTTCACAGGGCTGAAACTTTGCATGCCCTCCTCCTATATGGCTACAAACACCACCCGCAAATTTCACACCGATTGAGTGAGCGGTTCCAAAGTAGACATGCCCAGGTAGTGTCCCCCCTTAAACAGCCCGAGGAAATGTCACCAACCTGTTCATGGCCGTCCACAACCACCAGGCAGTGCACTGGGTCTTTGTCTGGCATCTTCTGGATGCAAATGTCACAGTCAGGGTTCCTGCAAAATTGGGAGTTTCTAAAATTATTGAGATCGTGCCGACTACACTTTGCAAGCAGGTGAAGTGGCTCAACCAGCTCAACGTAGCAACAACGTAGCTGGTCCGAAAGCAACACTGGCTCCTACTGCATTTTATTGAAATCTCGGACACAAAACCCCTCCAGTTCACACAGAAAGATTAAAAACAATGAAATAGACGAGGGACAGACACTGACAGTTCTTTCATTGGGTCCTAAGGACCCCAATGAAAGAACTGCGAGTGTCTGTCCCTCGTCTATTTCAGCGTTTTTATTCTTTCTGCGTGGACTGTAGTCTATCCAACACGCTCTGCTACGTGTAACAAAACCCCTAAGCTAATGTTGTATATGCAGGGGTGATCCAGCCAGTTTTGAATTCAAAGCGATAGACCTTTCCAGAAATATATGGTGCCCCCAGCACCTCCTTTACGCATTGCGACGTTAGGATGTACGGCGCGTGAAATTATTCAAAAAGCAAAGACAAAGTTGATATTGGTTTAACAGTTTGTGATTCCAGATTGCAGAAAAGGCGGAAGGAAAGCAAAACAGAGTATGTGAAAACCTTTTTTCATTCGCTTTACTTTTTTTGTGTGTTCTCAGCTCCTAGTGACAAGAGCCGGGACAAGCATACATCCGAACAGCCCCACAATTCCCCTCATTGAAAGGCCTCCTGGGATTTTCCGGAAAGCTCTATCGTTGGAGCAGAAAAATCTGGTTTCGGAGCACCTTTGAATCAGAAAAATCACAATTTGGGGGATCACACGCGTAAATTTGGAGCAGTTCAGTGCACTTTCCTATTAGTGATGCCGGCATGCATTCGTGTAATCACTACTGCACGATGCCCATTAAAAACCAAAAGTTGGCATTATACTTTCCAGCCAAATTGCCTCGAACTGCTGCGAAGCTGTGCCATAAACTTGGTGAAATTCGCATTTTGTTTTCATTAGTGCTAGTGGACAAAGGTTACCAGGATTGATGTAGATGTACAAAACTACCACCATTGAGAAGTCGGTGCAGAGCACCAATTTAACCTTCTAGGGTCGAGATAATAAAAACAAAAAAGCTTAATAAATAAAAAAAATATTCTGGGAATTCTTCGATGTACGGACGTTTTAAAGAATAGTATGATCGAGAATTCACATCGTTTGACATGAAACGAGGAAACAATTCGTAACCAAGCAGTCCCGACCGATCATGCTACGAAATGAAAACTATGTGCAAGCACATTTCTATAAAACAGCGTCATACTCTCGGCTGTTTTGGACGACCCAGGCTCATTCATAGCTTAGTTTGCAGCGCTGCTCAGCGCATGTTTTTATTGTACACATTTTTAAAAATGGCAAATGTTCAATAAAAACTTAGACAACTTAAAATAAAAAAGAGCAAAAAAAAAAAAAAACGGTCGAGGGGTTATTTTTAGTGGTGCGCTTTGAAATGCTACTGAAACTGCACTGCATTAGGAATGTCGGTAAAATTGGTGCGTAACAATGCCGCAGAGCCGGAAACCTGGATTGGATTGCGATGGCCAAAGCCCAAAAACCAATTTGTTCGAAGATAAATGCTTTGGCACAGTTTGGAGTGATCTTTCCCCTTGGGCGCAGCAAGGTGCAGGCGAGCGGAAATTCATCAAAATGGTGCAAATAGACCACTCCTCTGTTTTCCATCATACCGACTAAAAGTTTCTGATTGCAGCCTTTTAAAAGAATACGAGAAAAAAAAAAAGATTGGTGTTGGCCCGTTTGTCACACAGTGTCTTTCAAAGATGCCATGAACAAGAGCATAGGACATTTGTGTTGAATACCACGCAAGACTCCTACTGAGAAGTTTGCACATTGCACTGAAGTGGAAACTTACGACGGATAATGCCATTTAGCGCTACTTTATGCCAATTCATTCATCTTGGTGCAGCAACGTAACAAATAAAACTGTATGCTGCCTCGAGTTTGCCTGTGAGACGTTTAAAAGATAAAAGTTTTTTTTTTTTTGCACACCCTGGCAATGGCTTAAATTATAATGCGGCCCTTATGCTGCCCTCTGCACCTGAGGACATTAGCCCAAAACTTCAACTGATATGGCCAGAATGTGTAGGAAAATTTTAAACAAGTACGAGGTGTGCCAAAAAAAATATTTGCCGTCTCTTTTTACCGCAAAAATAAACTGTGCATCACCAAACGCTCAGTTTCCACCCAAAAGCGCTAGGGGTCCGGATCACATGCTAAAGTTTCAGTGCTAACCGAAGAAAACACCCAAGTTATCTTCGAGAACACATTGTATATTGATTCGGGCACACGACTCCCAACTGCAAAGCCCAAGAATCATCCGTTCGCGGAAAGCCTTTCAACGCGAAACTCGCGAGAGTGCCCCCGAAAACCACATTGATGCCGTTCCATACTTGGTGTGCAACTCTGTCAAAGCTGCTGGATTGATTTGGATACATTCCGTTTCGTGGAAAGCCGTTTCGCGGACACATGTGCCTGCAATGTTTCGCCGACGACATACTTTTTTTTTACTAAGTGCGTAATGAAATTTGGAAGTCGCTAAAGGCTAGTGCATAGTTCACCTAAGCGCGTTTACTCGAGCCTAATTGCCCCGCCTCCTCTGTTGCGGAAACAGCGGGGTTGCGTTCAACGAAACATCACAAGGCATGCGGATGAAACGAACGCCAGGAACTAATCAATGAAATGTCGCCCGTCGACGGAACAATCGGCCGACGAAACGTTGTTCGACGACCAATCACCACTGGCTCGATCCTGCGGTTCACTCGCACGTGCTCTCGCGCAAATGAGACACTAGATGAAGCCACACTAGTCATACCCCCCACTAGTAGCTTCGACGGCGTTGTACTGCGTTGTGCCAAGTACATTCTAACGATAAACTGAAATGACAGTCCTTTTGAACACGTGTGGAGCACACCTCGGTATGACTGAATGGCAGCAAGGGTGGAGTCGTGCGTCGGCACTTACCGTCCAATAGAACATCGTCCCGACGTCAGCGGGAATTCCGAACCATCCTGACCGTTCTTCTTCACCACCACGACCTTTGGGTAGCGTTTCATCGACATCGTTGACACTGGAAAGCAAATGAGACACAACGCTGCTTCAAACAATTTTCGAACGGAGAACAGCGCGATGACAGATACTGCATTTTCCAGACCATGGCTCCCACCCGGTGCATAGTCTGCATGTAAAAGGTCCTCATACCCAGCACAGCTTGACAAATGCCTACTTCATTAGCTCGCAAAGAAGTTTGTATCATACAGAAATCATTAACAGACTTCGCCATTCACAAAATTTGTCACATCTCGTCATAATGAATGATCTAAAAGAAACTAATCCTTTTACAGCCTGCGCCGCGTAAAATTTTTACTGATAAACATGTATAGTCCGCAGGTAATACAGGGCGACTAGGTAATACAGTGTGTCTAGGAAATTATTATTTTGAAATTCCCCATTTTTACAGGTTTTCCCTGACAATTTTAGGCGAAATTCTCTGACCACTGTAGAGGCGGTTAAATATATAAGAACATTACAACACAAGGCATTGAGCACTGTGAGGATAATTTTGCAACTTGCATATTCCGAAATATTAGGGTTCACATCCAGTCCGGATAAGACGAGCACTTTCTTGCTGCCGACATCGTCAGTGAAGCGGCCACTTCCGGAAACACAATGAAAACATGACGCTCAGCCACACACGTCAATAAGTGTGCACCTGGCAGCATGGCCGCCAGATGCACACTTTCGAATACTCTAGACTTAAGGCTTGGATTGGGGTCTGCAGCTTTCCCATTTGTTACTAAATCTAGCTCTAAATGAACCTAGCCTAGTGTCGCGCCCACAATCCAATCCAAGGCTTGGACTAGATTTGTCGGTTGTTCCCTCCGCATCGGGTAGCACACTCTACATTGGGTGCGCAGAGCCCGCGCTCCACTCTATGCAGAATTTATTGTCTATTTTTCTGCCCCCAAGTCTTCAAGTCTTTGCTCAGGGCACTCGGTGGGGTTTTCTGCTCATTTTCTCTGACTGGGCTCACTTTTTGACAATAGCCCTGACAATTCCCCGATTTTTCCTGGTAATTAAAATTTCCCTGACAATTCCCGGTTTTCCCGGTCCCTAGACACCCTGTAATAGTGTGAAAAATATGGCAGCTATGGCCCTCATCCCATCTGCAAACACCCGTGGAACTTACCTGCGTGGGCATCATTTTGAACGCAGCTGGTACATGTGGACACTGTTGGTGTGCAACGGAGCTGCCACGAAGCGGGCATTGCTCAACACTGCGTCACATATACTTTAAGTTCACAAAACACAAATAGAGTTTGCTCAATGAATTCATTTTTCCAAACCCAAGGCTTACAGCGACATAAAAATATTGTAGTAGTTTTGCGTGCGGAATGGAAACACCATTTTAGACGGCACGACGTGCAGACCAAGATTAGGTTAAATTGTCCACAAAACACAATTCCTCGACGGCTCTGTTGAGCTCTAGAACACAGCGTGGATATGCGAAGCAAGCGTTCAATCCGCGACCCACAAACTTACCCGAAATCGAACACAGGCTCCAGTGCGATCGCTATCAGACCCTAGCGGCGACCACTTGGGAAGCTGGAAGCCGTCGAGCGAGCCGACGAGCAAACTGCGAAAGTAGTCAATGGTAAAAAATTTTAACTTGTGAAAAACGAAGGACAACACAACGCAGACTCAAACACAGCTGAATTTATTTGACAAAATGTTGAGGTTTATATAGGGTTCAAGTACCCCCAACAAACCAAAACAAAAGATAAGAAAAAAACCGAGCAGAAATGTAGTGCCAAAAACAAAGACCCCTACTCAGAAGTGTCAAAACATGCTGCCGAATGTAATAATTGTGTACCGCTTTGGCAATTCGCCTAGGTTGTCTCAACCGAGAGCGATGATCGTGAAAGGTCGTTTAAGGAGTCGCTCACAATTATAAATTGCGGGAATGCAGTAAATACACCTTCAGTTAGTTTAGACACGGAACTAAAAAGATTTCTACAAATCCAATTCCCACTTCCTTTCATTAAATTATCACTATGTGCGCCAAACATGTCCCACCGCTCGACTCTGTCGTCTCAGTCACCGCCCGCCGCTGACCCTGGCAAATTTTTGGCCCCATTTTTTACAGAAAGGGAGCTATGGTTTGTGATTTTTACGTGAAAAAAACTACCTCTGAAATGCATCTTTGGCGAAAAGTTTAGATTGCTACATGCAGGCAACGATTTTTACGGCCCATTTTAGATCGAGCCTAGCGACTTCAGACACTCTATATACATATATATAGAGTACTCATAAAAACTCACCGAGTGACACAAAAAGAAGTAATATCTTTGTTTGATTTACCTGCACCTCCTGTGCAGGGGCAGGAAAGAGTGGGGCGGTGTACTTCCGGGCGGTATCTCAATACACACGCCGGAAGAGCACGGCCCTACACTTTTCTGCACCGGTGCAGGTAAATCGAACGAAGTTCATATTTATTTGAGCGAGCACAAGTTGGGTAGCTGGATGGATACGGCTGGTTAACCCTTTAAATCGGGCGGCGGCCTGCGCCACCTAGCCAAAGCTTCTACCTTAGCTGTTCGAGGATCAGCTAGCGCCATCTATCGAGCGTACAGAGCAGAAAATGATATTTACGAGAAATACGCCAATATGTCACGCGCCTGATACGCTTCGTTTGGGAAGCCTACGGCTCCGCACTCCTGACTCTTGAGTACGCGGCCAAAGCAAGACCAAATGGTGTGGTCCTTCGGCCTTTCTGCTCTTCTCCCGAGCCAATTAAACGAAATGAAATGAAAGGCAACGAGTGCTGGAGGTCGGGCGTTCGAAAGACACGCCCCGCCGCTCTCGCTCTGTCAGAGAGACGAATTCTACAGTAGAAATTTAGGCGTTCCCAGTTCAGTCTGCGACGGTCTGGAAGCCGTTCACATTCGGCGCGTCGCCGTACAACGGCGTGAGCCACCCGCCTTTCCTCAAACCTAATAAACTATATTATTAGCGCTATTCACTCAGAAATTTAGAAGCCTATTTTTAATATTTTTTGTCCACCGATTTCTGTATTGCCACTATAAAGCAATAGTAACTGATATCCGCCCGTTATAAATGGTACAGCCATTAGCATCCAGTTGAAAAAGTTCAAAACGCCGTTTGAAATGGCGGCTGAAATGCGAAGGATATTTACGAATCTCGAAAGGCCTTCGGTTTAAAGGTGCTCTTAGATGCCCGTAAAACGACGGGTACAAGAATTCCTCCTCCTTGGATGGTTATTAAATGCCTGCTTCGGGCTGCATGCTTTATGTTGCCTTGGCCCGCGTACAACGCTTTACGGTGATATCCATTGTGTTAGAAATGAGACGCTGAAACCTAACAAGTGTCTCCGCTGCCATACAACCATTCTACGGACTCTTGGTATGGAGCGTACTCACCTCGTTCTTTCTTGACACAAGCGCTTGGAACTTTCAAATGCCGCCAGCCAGACCAGCCAAACACCCCAAACCACCGTTGTTACATTTAAGCGCATGCGCGAAAACGCGAAAATTTGAAAACGAGCTGACGCCACCTGGCGCAAAAGAAGTGCAGTTACTGTTGAGAAAGTAGACACGTAAAAAAATATATAAAATTATGGTCAACACGATATGCAAACAAACAGTCTTTGTACGGCAAACGTCAAACAGTCGAACTTTGCAAAAAGTTCGACGATTTGCTTGCCGAACCGGCCGAACCGCTACGCCGAACCAGGCGAACCGTGCCTCAGGCTCGAGGCTTCGACGGCCTCGAGTCGATACGAGTGCTCCAAGTACGGCAAGTTCTCCTCGCCCCCCTAGATAACGAGGCGGTCCTCTGCCAATGTTTTTTTTGGCTACCAAAACTATCTATTTACCCATCCCATCATGCTATTTCATATCTTTGCCTCAAATGGAGGTTATGAAGACGGTGAGGCGATAGAGAGGCGATGACAACGAAAAGAAAGCCAACGTCCAAATTTTCCCGCGCTTTGTACTGACGTAACTTTGCTTTATTTTCTTTTTTTTTTTTTTTGCGTGTGCGTTTTGATTTATGATCTGTTGAGCGAGTGCTGAAGTGAGCTTCTACAGCACTCATTCCACGCCATAAACTTTTTTAATTACTTGGGAGCAACTTCTGCCGTTCTACTAACTAAACAGAACCTATGTAAACCTGAGAGCTAGGCACGTAGCCAGGATTTTGATTCGGGGAGGGGTGCCTGCTGAAAGCTTTTGAGGCATTTGAGGTCCTAAACTCCTAAAGCTGAAGTACAGAGTCCCCCAATAGAGATCAGTGATGTCCCCTGCCCTGCCCTGCTCCCCCCCCCCCCCCCCCCCCCCCGAAAAAAAAAAAAAAATTACTTTTTTTTTTTTTTTTTTACCGCAAAAATAAACTACATATTGCCGAACGCTTATTCTCCGCCTAAGGGTAGTGGCACTAGAGGTCCGAACCAGATGCCAAAGTTTCGGAAATCAGTGGCCCGAAACTTGTGAGTGATTTTTAGAGGGCCCAGTTTTGCCCGTTTTCGGTTTCCGGCGAGAGCTCCGTCGGCCGCCATTTTCCCGTTGAAGTTTTCAGAAAATCACTTATAACTTTTGAATAAGATATTGGTTCGGTATGAAACTTAGGCATCTGGTTTGGACCTCTATCACTACCTTTGGGCGCAGAATGCGCGTTCGGCGTTGTCTAGTTTTTTTTTTTTTTTTTTTGCGGTGAAAAAAACACAAATTAATAATTACTAGCGCCACCAACGCAGCCAACGTGCACATACTGTACATCAGCATGACGGCCCTGGACGAGGCGATTTTGTGCATGGCTGCGATTGTTTGTGTTGATAGCTCGGAGTTCGTCCATAGGTTCGTCCGTCCAAACTCCAAGTCGCAACGCTTGCAAGGTGTTTGCGTGCCTGCGTAAATGTGTCGAGAGGCTCGTGCAGCAGAGAACAGACACTTGTCGCTTCCAGTCTCAAGAGGCAGGTGAAACCGATGACGTCAACAACCACCGCGAACTGAAACTGTTTCCCGCTGTGTCATGGAGGACGGCAAGTCTGCCCTGCTCGGCTTCCTCAAAGGCATGTACGATTCTGTCGCAGGAATCCGAGTCCTTTATGAGCTCGGCAGAAGGAGCAGCCAAGACGCGTCGGCCACCGATTTGGTGACCAAGCAGCGCGCGCCGAGCACAACCCCAACGCGTCGCAGGGTCGCCCCAGCGACCTCGCGTTCAGCCGACGAGCCACGGGTCCTCCAGCGCATCTTCCAGTGCTGTCTGCTGAACGGCGGCGTGTTCGGCCTCAGCATCCTGGTCTTCTACTGCGCGCTCCTCCCAGCCGTCTTCCTGCTCATCCGCCTCCTCTTCGGCGGCGACGGGTCCCCAGCGGGTCGCATCTGGAGCTGGCTGCATCCACTGCTGTCCTACACCTTCGAGGCCCTCTGGGTCCTACCCCTGTTCCTCCTCAGCAAGGTGGTGAACAGCCTCTGGTTCCAGGACATCGCCGACCAGGCATACCTGGAGATCCGCGGGAGGGCGCCACAGCTCCTGCCCAGCCTGAGCCGCGTCCTGGCCGACACCCTGTTCAGCGTGCTGGTGCAGACGCTGTTCCTGCTCCAGTCGCTGCTGGTGGCCATGCTGCCGCTGGGCCCGCTCGGGGCGCTGGTGAGCCTGGCGCACCTGAGCTTGCTCTACTCATTGTACGCCTTCGAGTACACCTGGTTCAACATGGGCTGGGAGCTGCACAAGCGGCTCTCGTTCATCGAGCAGAACTGGCCCTACTTCATGGGCTTCGGGCTGCCGCTGGCGGCGCTCACGCAGGGGGCGCCCACCTTCTTCGCCAGCGGCTGTTACTTCTCGGTCCTCTTCCCGCTGTTCATCATCAGCGCTCACGAAGCGGTGCCCAAGACAGACTCTTCCAGGTGGGTGGCTTTGTAACGCGCTGCCGCGACCCTGCTGCCTAACGCCACCTTTACACCGACTGTTCGACGCGGTGCTTTTGGCGCTACACGTGTGCAGACAAGTTGTCTCCTATGGATCCGGTTTCTGCACACATATCAATGTGAACTTGTTTGTAAACAGCGTGTAGAGTCGACGGCAGGTTGAGAACCCAGTAGGAGTTCTGCCTCCAGTATGTGCCTCTTGCATCCTGCCGGGTTTCGGCTGCACGTGCAACTGAGTGCTATAAAAGGCGCTCAAGGCGAAGCGTCTGCTGGCTTCTTAAACTGTTGTCCAATATAGACGGAGGACCGTTGGATGTTGCGCATGACCAAGCGGCGGCCAGCACAGGACGCGAGTACTGGGTCGGCGTTCGTCTGCAAGGCCCTCGCTGACTGAACGTGAATCCCAGTCCATCACTGAGTCGGCCCCTTGGCAGTGACTAATGCGGTGCTAATCGGTTTTCCCTGCAATGCATTGTTTTTGGCGGGGAAAGTTTGGCTGATGCTTGGTGAAATGCCCGGCATGTACTGGCTCTTTGGGGGAACGGAGAACAGCGTTTTAGAGCTCAGCTCTTAGGGCCCCGTTTCCGGGTTCCGCGGCGTCGGCGTAACCCCGCTAAATTTAGCGTGGAATTGAATTGGTGTGGAGGTCACGTCAATTTTCCCTCTACATCTAGCTGAGAGACTGCATTTGTTCATGGGTGGTGTGACCTCAAGTCATGTGACGTCATTTTCTCCGCTAAATTTAGCGGGGAAACTGAATTGGGGGAGGAAGAGAGGGTACGGAGAAGGAGGGGCATACCCTCGCCTCCATACCCTCTCCTCCTCAAGAGTTGCGCTCTAATTTCGCCTTACAGAGATTTGTAAACGTCTTTAATTTTTTTCCTGCTACAAACAGAAACCATGTGTTCCCAGACACAGGTTCTGCCCATACGTAATGTGGGGCTGGGCAGAGATGCTGTAAAAAGTATTTGAGAGTACAGATACCGAGATATTTGTATACTAAGGCCAAAATACAGATGCTGAGATGCATTTTTCTTTTACGCGACGGGATGCCCCTGAGATACCTCTACAAAGCTGGTAAAAAAAAGTATCCCGGAATACAGACGGAGTCACGTACAGAAGTGAATATTTTTCCGAACGGTGGTATTGTAGCGAACAAGCAGGCGACACCACCTACACGGTAAAGCAACGTGCACCAATGCACAGACAGCGAGCAACGCACCACGAGCGGCGGATACGCGACAGAAGGCTCCGATGGAACACGCCTAGCTGCTACCCAGTCTCGGCTTGCCCACTTCAGACACTATCTCGGACTGGCCAGTTAGTAAATATCTCCGTAAAATATGTAAATGACAAGAGTGTCGGCAAAGAACGCCTCTCGGTATGTTGACTGCAGTACCACCCACCACCGCTCGTCACGAACGGCATCCTCCGCACCGCGGGATGCAAATGCTTGCGGTTGTATTCCTCACTTTGTGTCAGTTTATGCACCCCGCCTCACCTCCGTCCCGAATGCTGCTAAATAAACATCGCCTCCAACGAACAATGCAGGTAGGGAGGCCAACGGCTGCTTGTCATGCTTGACAAAAGGCATCTGCCCAAAATGAACCCCATTTGGCAGTAAGGGTGCGTCTCAAACTGTCGTTTTAAGTGCTTCCGAGTCGCCTAGGGCACAACCGAGCGAGACTTGACTGCTTCTAAGGCTTGTCTCCACAGAACCTGTTGCAACTTATGAGGAGGAGGAGCCTCTCCCACGAAGCTCTCTGCTTGCCATGAATAATGGTTTCCTCCTTTCCACTCACTTCCTTTCCAGCGTTTGCTATGTTACGATGAAAAGGCAAGTGACCTTTCAGAGCACAGATCTTTGGCACCTTTTTTTTCGTAATAGCGGCGTCGCTGTTTGTATAACTGCGGCCCCAAACAAGACCTCTCGCCCGCTAGATTTAGCGAGAAAAGTGACGTTGCATGACCTAACACTTTCGGTTCCCCCGCTAAATTTAGTGCGGAAAATGACGTTGCATGGGTTTGCGTCACGTGACCTAGACATGAATTCAGTTTCCCCGCCAGATTTTGCGGCAAAACTGATGTCGCGTGACCTCATCACCAATTAAATTTTCCCGCCAAATTTAGCAGGGAAAATGATGTCACGCAACATCATGTCACGTAACCTATACGCAAATTCACCTTCCCCGCTAAATTTAGCGGGCAAATTGACACGTGACGGGCCGCAGCCTGTCATTTCCCATACTCTGTGGCCGTCCCGACGGCGCCCGTTCCTGCATATACCAGCGTCGGCGTAATTGCAGCCCCCCAAACAGGGCCCCACCATACACCCCTTCCTCTCTCGCTTACCCTCTTGGCGTAACCGCCACCTCCAAACGCCCTTCCACCCTTCCCCAATCCGCCTCTCTTGCCTACCCTTTCTTTAATACGGTATATCGCAAAATGAAAATGCCTCCAGAGCTGCGCTCTAATTTTGCATTACAGGAAACTGTAAAAGTCCATAATTTTTCTAATCACTTTTAATTCTTTTTTTCTTCAATTTTGCTGACTATCCTACAAGTCCTTAGACGCATGCAACGACTTAAAACCTACAGGTCCTTAGACTCGTTCAACTACTTCGTGATTGGCAAGGCATCTGCGATGGGCACCTACCTCACTCAGGCACCGAAGATGTGCACCGAGCTTCCCCGCAGGGTTCGCCCGAGCCGGGTCTTGGTTTTAGCAATCTTCTAAAAGTTTTTATTATGCTCCCTTCAGCACGACGCAAGTCTCTGTAATGCACAATTTTGTAATATTTTGACTTGCTTGCTTTGGTGTTCAAGGTTTCTTTCCCAGAGTACCGAGTCACCTTGCATTTATGCGTGCCGTGGAGATGGTCGGTTCAGGTGCCGCCAGCGCCGCATCCTCGCGTTTGTCATGTTGCGACATATGTTGGCAGCACATTGAAATAGACTTGCACCGTCTGCCAATGCCGTTGTCCTGCGATCACCCAGGCTCAGCGGCGTCGGTGGCGTCCCTTGTCTCGAGGTGATCGAAATTACTTCACTGGTGACATTTTGCTCGTGCCGGTGTGCATCGGCCACTCAAAAGCACGACACGGGCATTTCTAGAGCATAGCTCTCCCGCAATTGCTCTCTAGTGGGCCAAGAGTCGCCGCGCACTCACCCAAACGCAAGGTAAACATTGGAGAAGCTGAAGTATTTTTCTCCCCCTGCATCATGCTTATCATCATGCAAGAGAACTTGCAAACCATGGACATTGAGTCCAAATATTTGTCAAGGTCAGAGTGCCCTTTAACATAATCATCCAGGACTTTTTGTTTCCTTTGTATCCTGCAACCCATCTGCTCCTTGTGATGACAAAAACTGAAGCAGAATATTCCTGCAGCTAGGGAGGCAAAGTTATTCTTGCTTCTTTGCAAGATTCAACTGATAACAACCACCAGTGTATTTTTGAATACTGTCATCCAGCTCCGACTGAAATAGAACAAAATAATTGTGGCAATTTACGATGACCTAACTTTCATGCCACTGCCCTTCAAGGTGAGTGATTTAATGATTCGGGACTAGCAGAGCACCTGATTCTGGGTAAGGGTATGCGTCCGATGGACGTCTAAAGGAAGGCTTCGACAAACACCGTCCTTGCCGAAAGCAAAAACTTCCAGAAATCTGTGTCTTTTGTCTTTTCTGTATCAACAGATTTTGTATTTTTGACACTAGTTGATGTTTATCAATGTATTTTTTTTATGTTAAAATTGTTTCATTTAAGGCCGAGTTCTAACCGATTTTCAGTAACTTTCGGTGAGAAAATGGCAGCCATCAAAGCCCCCAAATGCACAGAAATGAATAGCACCTGCTACCAAGAATGGGCCCCATGTTTTGTCGAAAGTGTTCGTAAATCGCTCGCAAGTTTTTAATGAGATTAACGATAACTTCAGAAACTTCAGCACCTGGTCCGGAACGCTATACCCCGTTTCACTTGGAGTGTGCGTAACAGAAGCTACAAGAGCAAGCTCCGGGCTTTCAGGGTCCCTGCCAAGCACGCGCGCTCATGCAGTGCAAGCGCTACTCGGGGCCACATGCTCGCTCTTATAGTGTTGGCTGCGTCTGGACTTGAGCTGAAACAAAGTATAGCGCTACATTTGGATGAAGACCGAGAGTTTGGCGGCGCATAGCTTATTTTTGCAGCGAGAAAATCTCCCTTTTTTTTTTCTCCTGAACACCCAGTATTTCATTTTCTCGTGTTTTTTCAGCTGCCGAATGAGCTACGCTCAGAGAATCGACACTCCATTCCGCGATGACTCGTGGGCGCTGCCATCTTGTTGCCTAGTGCAGAGCAGGCGTAATTGGAGATGGCTAAAATTAAAAACTGTGACATTTCTTCATAGTGTTGGGGAGCTCGGGCAACATTGTTTTGCTCGATCGCAGACTACTTGAACGTCTCTGGGGGGCAAAAGAATGTTTCCTGCGACTTCAAGGCTGGTCCTCACACTTGCAACCGCTTACGCCGGTGTGCTTTAAAATCTCTTATGAGGAAAGAACACACTGGAGTCATCTATTGGGAAGTCGCTAACACTTTCAGTTGCTGTATATTGAATGGGCTAGCATTTATTGTCCTGGAGCATGCAGCTGTCTTTTGGTTTGGACTGGACCGGTCTCGTGAGGCCACAGCACGGTTCCTGCTGTGCTCTTTCGCTCCCTCCGTTCGCTCGTTACGTCCACTTTCCCTCTTACAAAAGCGAAAGGGTGTTTTGGCACGCTTACAATGACGTGCCGCAGGAGTGGGAAGGGGAGGGTCGAGCGGCTGTGGTGGTGAAGCAACATACACGAGGACGTAAAACTGAAGTGCAGCGACGATGGCGTTTGCTTGCAACCGCCGACACACGGGAGATCAGACTGGCTCTCCGAATGCAACGGTATGCAGACCGTCGCGAGGTTGGAATTCCCACTATTCGCCGACTCGGAGCCTCTGCTCCAATGGCGAATGCATATCGTCGAGAATCGGCGTAACAACAGCAGCAATTTCGGCATCACATTTTTTTCACTTTTTTTGCCCGTCATTGTTTTTTCGCAAATTGAAAATCCTTTGACAATGTTAGGACAATCTCGCAAATACCGCAGAACCTTCGCTTTAGTGAAATGCTGTTCCAGGGTCACCTCATAGATGGCACCAACGTGCTAGTGTGTGCCGTCGTCATGTTTGCAAGAGCTTGATCCTAAGCAGATGCAAGTGTGTGCACGGGCCTTTAGATAGAGCTTCAGATGACTAGCAACAGTGATTTTGAGCCACACGATCGCTGAAGTGTCGTTAGTGCTCAGTCAGTTGCAAAAGCAGGTGCCCAAACTTCCCCTTGCCCTTTGCAGGTTCCCCCTGCAGCTCTTCTCCCCGTCCATCTGGGTCTCCAACGCCATTTTCCGGCAGCTGACCACCAACTCTGCCGTCTCAAATCCGGCCCTGGACGGCTTGGTCCGTCGGACGCACAGCAAGGATCGCAAGGCGAGCCGGAGACACCATGCCCTGTCCAGGCCGCAGCTACCGCAGGGACTCGCTGCAAGTTGATGGACTGGTCTGAACTGACCTCCTTGTCTGCTAAATTCTACCTTTGTCCAAACTGATCTGGATCAATATGCTCCTCCGCTAAATTCTGCCTTTGTCCAAGCCAGTGGACTGGTCTGGATCCATCTCCTTGTCCGCTTAATCCAACCTTTGTCCAAGCTGATGGGCAGGTTTGAATCGACCTTGTGCGCTAAATTTTACCTTTGTTTATGTTACTGGACAGGTTTGAATCCATAATGTCTGCCAAGTTCTACCGTTGCTTAAGCCGAGGGACCGGTTTGGATCGATCTCCTGGTCCGCTAAATCGGACCTTTGTCCATCGAGTCCCTATGCCAATCTTTGGCAAGCGTTACTGGCTCTTACGGGCTGTACCCTAGCTGGTGTTTTATGTTTTCTGCGTGTGTGTCCGATCCAGGTATTGTTTGCAGGACCCATTGGATCACAAGCCCTTGTGTTAACTGCCCAAAGGAATGCATCTTCCTATGCTTCGTTTCACCGTAACTGGGCAAAGGACGAAGTCGGCGGCCCCAGCGAGCCAATTGGCATGTCGGAGCAAGGCACGTGACAACACATCGTTGGAGTGCACTTCTGCGGAGAGCTCTGCTCCGTCGCTCCGATCAGCTCTCGAGGGGGCCGTAACGTTCGCTCTTTGCCGAGTTGTGGTGAAGCGAAGCATGGAGACGCCCTGCTTGGAAAGCAGTTTTAAAATGAGCAATGCTCCCAAGGAAGGATGTCATAGCCAGTGGCGTCACAAGTGGGGGGGGGGGGACAGCCTTGGGTGCAGCGCTCAGGGGGGTGTCGCGGCGGGCCACAAGAGTGCGGGGGGTCTGGCGGGCCACGCGAGTGGGGGGGTGGGGAGGGGAGTCGCAGCGGGCCACGCGTGTCGCGGCAGGCTGCCGCCCCGGGTGCCACTGGCCCTCGTGACGCCACTGGTCACAGCTATCTATATCCCAAATTTCTGAGCTGTTTGCGTGGGAGAGACTGTCCTGCCTTTTTCCTTTTAGAAATTTTAGACTTCGGGGTTTTCACTCGCAGCCACACTTTCATGTCACATCCCTCAAACTTTTCTGTGCCTTTCACACTTCCGTGCAGCATACGAGTCTCGAATGTTGCTAAGCACTATGCACAATCTAACTTAATTGGTCGAATGACTCGCATCAAGTCGTGTCGCTCCGTGATTGCTGTACGTGACGTGCCACCTTGATGTTGCCAGTAGCTCGAACGAATTGAAGTGTCCCATGTAATCGAGCCGTCCCATTTGACGAGCGTAGTGCACCTCTTCAATGTCTGGTGTGCACGATGGGTGCAGCTCTGTGTGCGGCTACCATTTTGTGTGTGCTAGTCGGGCGCGAGGTACACTGACAAATTGGCGCGTTTGGTTGGGCGCTTTGTGAAGTGTACATTTCACTTGTGATAAACTTTGGTACTAGGACTGAGGCAGAGTCCCGGCCAGCGTTCGGTGTTTCTCGCGGTGTCCTGTGATCCTTGTAAAGCTGCTTGTACATAAGGACGTTTTGCAATATGCAGTACACAATGAGCGGAGGGAACAGTATTGTTTGCGAGTTCTTTTTTTTTCGTATTTGCGCGTATTGTTTTTGGGTGATGAGGAATACCTCGCTGTTTAAGGAGCACAGATTTTTGTACGATGTGTAGACGAAAGTAAGCATAGCTTTGAGAACTCTACGAAGTGCAAGTGTCGCCAATCAAATCACGCATGCATTTTGTCGCGCGAGATGTTCGTTCAACCCGTAATATAATTTTTATCGCATCATTTGTTTTTATTGGGTTGAATTGTTTTATTGTATATATATGTAGGTATTGTTTCATGGGCCAAGGAAGCGTTTTGGCATGCTACATGCGCTCTGCATTTTCCAAAGCCCATTTGCGTGCTAAAGAGGTCAAGTGTACTGGTATCTTGACTTAGTCTGGCAACAATAAATATACTCTCAATTGATTGTATGTAGTTGGTTTGTTTTCATACCTCGAGGTGGCTAGGAGAGAAGTGGTTAGTTGCTGTGGTTCCGGGTGCTGACACGACAGCAACACTCATCTTGCGAGCAGAAAGTGCTGTACAAAAGGTATTGCTTATGCTGCCAAGGTTGGCCTTCTCCCCACACTTCTCTCCCTGCTGTGGCGCATAACCTTTTAAAAATTACCCACGCACCAAGGAGTGTGCTGCAGCTAGCTGGCATCTGCAGCAGCAAATGTTAAAGCAAAAATCTAAAACAAATAGCCCTTGTCCATTTTTTAACGTCTTGTTTTGGTTAGTATTTACTTCTAATCTTTTATAGATATAAGGTGAGCATGTGTACCAATGCGTCCAGCATTCTCTTTGGTGCTTGGGTGATTTAGAGAAGACCTTTTCCTTTAAGTCCTACGCTGCCCTCGTGATGAGGGTAACCGCAATTCTGCGGCTGTGTCATCCTAGACGCAGCAGCTTAGGTTCTGATTGATAAGCTCTTGACCTAGATTTGTTTATCCTAGAACTTCCTACAAACAGTGGACCTAGACGAGACAAGGCCTTTATGCTACTCCTATGATGTCACTGGCAGTGGGCCAATGCAAACAAACTGTGCATAGATGTACTGTTGTACTGAGCTTTTATTGAAACAAGCATGTTTTATCAGCTGCAATACCAGCAGTAAACAGCAGCTGGGCTATTGTGCTCTATAAGCGAGGTGAAAAACTCTGAGTGGTACAATTATTCGTGGGAAGAGATCAGTTCTCGATAAAGAATCTCGTGAACTGACAACATAGGGAGCGACGGGAACATACATAGAGCAGAATGCATTACAGTAACAATTGGATAGGCATAGTTAATGGGTGTGGTCATTGGATTTTTGCGTGAGACCAGCATTTAGGAAATGACAGCTATCGCAATGTTGCTTATTTGAGGCTGGAGTGTTTTTAGTCAGAAAACGCATTTGATACAGAATCATAGGCTTTTGGTTGGCGTATGCTTAAACAATGCATCCGCTGGCTGACACAGAAATGTGTCCCGTTGAGATGGCGAGGTAAGGGCCTTCATGTCGCGACACTGCGAAATCGGCCTTAATGCACTTAGGTCCACAGTTGTTCCTTTCTAATGTTGTGTTTCAGACATAGTTTTTTAATACGACACCATTCAATATTCGTTCTGAGATTAACTGCAATATTAATATTTTTCGAAGTGTTGATTGCGGCGGGCAAGCTTTGTTGAGCGCGTTTCTTGCCGAGCACCGGTGCACTGTGGAGAAGCAACGCCCGCGGGCTCCTTGGGTGTTGCTTCTCCGCAGCGCGCCGGTGCTTGTTAAGAAGCGCACGCCTGGTGTATTTAAAAAGAAATTAAAACTATCTACATTGCAGCAAAATTTTGGAAATTAAATTGTGGCTGTTATGCAGTAGTATATGTTAAGCAGAGATGCTCCAACAACCTGCATTCATCCATTTGCATTTTGTTTTCTTCAAATTTGAGATGGAATGTTGAAAAAAAATTAAACATTGAATATTATATCCACTCAATTAGGTATAGCTGGGCGTGTCTATAGGTTTAATTGAATGTTGAATCTGTCTTTTACTTGCCATCCCAAGGCGTCGGACTTTCTAGGTCACAGCCCATAAATATACCGTAGAATACCGCGCATCCGCCCATACCACAGTAAGTGCCCACTCCCAAATTTCTAAGATCTGGGAAAATATGCGCAGTACACTGATGCGTAATATTCATGACCGACCAAGCGCCCATCCCCCATTTTTTCGAGATTATCTCTAAATCTAGAGTGGGCGCTTGCCCGGTATTTTACCGTTGTTAGAATAAAATTATCTTATAAATGGACAAGTTTAAGCTTGAGAACAACCTTCACGAGTTTAGCTGGGTTTTCGTTTAAACATGGTGCAACAGTAGTGAAAGGCTCGGAGAAACTATTTGATATTCAATTAAAAAAATATTCGGCCAAAACCGCTATTTTCTTCGAACACAAGTCCACATTCACATTTGACTATTCCTTTCCTGACGTACCGCAACGTCCCATCGGACCACCAGAAAAAATTCACAGGCTCATTGCCACTTTCTGCAAGTGATGTTGTGGTTTACCAGCCTGTCGTACATCTGCACCGTGTAAGAGCGACTCTTATCGTGAGTTTGAAACACGAACCACCTTTTTATTTAAATAATCTTTGGAGGTTTCCCACCTCCCATAACACCGGACGTCGTAGAAACTCTCCAAGCCTAGACAGTCACTGCTTTCTGCTCTGGTTATCATGCCGCCGTCCCATCTTCCAGCTTTTGGTAGGCCTAGCAAACCTTAGCTCGCTTTTTCTTGCAGTCCTCTTCCAGCGGATATGAACATGCTTCGGTGGTATTCTGGCCGTATGATGAACTTAAACGCTTTAGCTCGCTCCGTATATATACTAAATCTACCTCCTAGAACCTTGTCAAATTTGCCTCTGCAAGCCACCTGCTGCACAGTTGAAGTCTTCTCCGGTCACGTGAAACGTGCATCGCCACCGGCATGTCGCGTTGTATTCCAGTGTGACGATGTCGCACCAGCTGCGCTTCCTTCCCCGCAATGCAACATGCTATGCTCCCCACAGGCACATAGCCAGGATTTTGATTCGGGGGGGGGGGGAGGCTCACTTATGACATAATGCTGCATGAGGGGGAGGGGGGAGAGGAGGCCCCAGCAAATCGGGGGGAGGAGGGGCCAGGCCCCCCCCCCCCCCCCTACCCCCCAGCTACGTGCCTGGCTCTCCACCACCGTTGCCTAAGCAAACCACTCTGGTCGCAACGAGCACACCCCCCCAATCGGCTGGCAAATCAGGAAAATTTCTTTTCGTGTCTTTTTTAACGAGGTATTGGTGTGTCATTACCATAGAAACATCAGTATTCTGCTCGTAAATGCATGAAAACTAATCTTAAAACGAATGAAACGATTTCTCAACACCGCCTGGTAGTTGGGAGGCCAATGTAGTTACAACGTTGAATGCCTCCTACCCCAGTGTCACTCAGAAAAGTACAGTGCAAATGTATAAAGAACCCGGGCTTGAACGAAATCGCAAAGCTAGGCGAAGAAGTCCACAGTGTTTCCACAACGTGCGTCGCGCACCATCGAGATCCCCATTCTTAGCAGACAGTAGGTAGGAGCTTGATCCGAGGATGCAGGGACCTCTGCCAAATCAACCATACCACTCCCCCTCCCCGATGCACCGTGAACGACGTGCTCCAATAGGACACCCAGTAAATACCTCGTATACAAAGCTTGCAGGCGTCGCCACTACTAGGTACTGACGGTTATTTCTACTTACTGGTTCCCTCGAGCTCCTACTTCCGCAGTGTGAAACTAACACAGTGAACCGATTGCTTACAGCGCATAAAATATCTGCATGGCCGTGAATGACGTTACGAGCAAGCTATGTACAGGCCATAGGGCGTAGTCCTCGGATATTAATACTAGGCAAGGTTGTCACGCGTTAACGTCACCAAGCGGCAATGCTCGCAACTACAGAACCCTTGGCCGTGCAGAGGCCCCCCGACGTTTACGAGCGCGATACGCATTGCCCTTCTCGCTGGCCGATTTTTGAAGCGAGAGGTAGAAAGCTCGCTCCCACGTCATTTTCATCCCCCTTTAATGTATACCATCAGAAGCTCCTGGTCACACTTTTAGGCATGCACTGCTCAACGTTCTTAGATCTATCCACTGGCAAGCTCCACGGAAAGCGTCGATCCAAAATAACTAGTCTAAGCTCATTACAACAGACCTGGTTACAACCGACATTTAGATATAACATACCGATTTGTGAAGTTTGGTTGGTTTTTATCTACATACCATTGACTCAACTTCATATCTGCATACTCCTCTTACAACAGACCGAAATCTTGGCCAAAATCAAGGTCTGTTATACTGAGCTTAGATAGTACTTGGTTGTCCGTACGTGAGCAGGTATGATCGAATAGCGATCCTAGCACTATTGCTCCCACGAGCTATGAAGAGGGACCATTTTTGAGCGAATCTTTTTGCACAAACATCCGCACAAACTTTGTGTTACCCATAAAAATTGCGATAAAATCACTTTAAAAAAATATTGATGTTTGTGTTTATTTAGCGTAAGGTCGGTCTGCCTTTGAGGCGTGGCGACACTGGTTTACGCTGTAGGCGAGAAATTTAGCCAGTGCAGTATCACCGGGATTGGACCCAGGATTACTGGGTCCAATTCTCACCCCTGCTCATTTCGATCTTGATGAGCTTCGTACCTGCGTGCGACGCACATCCGTACGCAGGCAACGTGCGTCCAACGCGCCACCAGTTCTGTGGCTTCTTTCTATATGGGCTGGTCTAAAGTCACTCGATCCTGGGAAAGTAACGCCAAGCTCCCCGTGTGGTCGCCATCTTGGTCCGTGAAATGAGCGATTTCTCCTTGATCCCTCCGTTCTTGGTGAGCCGATCTAGATTCGCTGGTGACGGGTAGCTTTATGGAGTCGTTTTTTGTATACCGAGATTTTGCTAACCACACACCGGCGAAACAAGCGTACACCTTCGTACCACTACCAGACGTTGTGTCGGTGCTTGGAGGCACTGAAAATAAGTTTACTGTCTTGAAATACGCAAGAAGAACAATATAATTGTAAGAGATCCATGGAGATTGGCATGATTAATAAGTTGATCGGATACAAAGTGCCAAAGGCTCTTAAATTGGCGAGGAACGCTTCCAGTACGATGATTCTTCATGGTGATCTTGGCGCGACTGGTTTAGAACGACCCCCTGGAAGCTTCGAAGATTTAAATGGACCAAGATGGTGATTCCCATGGCAACGTAGACCGATTGGCCAATCGCCTTGCGAGGTTTGGGTCGTCTGTATGTTAGTATCCGTTTGTGTCCGGCTAGCAGGTAGGGAAGGCAATGGCACTACTTTCCCAGGATCCAGTGACTTTAGGCTGGTCTAGTGCCACTAAATAAGCTACGCTTCAGAGTAACGACACTTGCCCATATTGTGGCTTAAAATCATGGCTGCCAGTCATCTGAAGCTTTATCTGAAATCACGGGAAACGCTTTTCCGCCCGCCACAAATGTTTAAACAGTTCGAGACAGAGCAAAGCAATATTACATGAGCTTCCTAACAGAGAATCTAATGCTGAGGAAGTCGCACTTTTGAATCATGACGATCAGCAGTTGCGTCTGCTCTGCACAAGCCCCAAAATGGAGGCGCCCACAGCAATGTCGGGGAACAGAGTGCCGATACTCTAAGCAAAACTCATTTAGTGGCTCTAGGCTGGGCCAATAGCGCAGCAAGAGACAACGAGCGGACGCGCCACGAAAAGGCGCCAGGCGTCCTAGGAAGCTTGTCAACCGACTGATCTAGTAACATTGCTGTTCGTGCCCTACCACCATTGTGTGTTTCGTTGGGCTTCCAAACTAGTATTAATTCTCGCTTCACAGGGCAGCTGGGACATCCACCACCGCATTAATTACATGAACGAGTTCCTACCATCAGACGTGACAATGGACTTTCAGAACTCCAAATGCCACTAGAGTTCTTGACAAGCCGAACTTGTGCAGCTTGCTCCGCAATATAGTACTCCGTTTCACTTTAAGTTCGATTGCAGCCGCAATACGATCCGACACAGTCAATCAAGCAGTGCCAAAAGTGCGTCATCATGGCGCTCGTTGCCTTCGCACATTTGCGATCGCCGACTAAACCAATTGCACGCAGTGAATGCACCGCGATCCTGCACTTTTTCATTGCCCAATCACTTTAAACATTGATAGCAAATCCCCAAAGAAAAAAACGAGCGCCACAACGACATACTTTTGGCGATGCTCGACTCGCCCCATTTAAACGTAGCGTCGGCTGCGGTCGTACTTCGAAAGTGAAACGGAGTATGCGGAGCGCAAGTTTGTCTGCTTCTTGCACAGGGTTTGCAATGGTGTTAGAACGCCAACCTCTTATTGGCTGATTGAAACAAAATAGTGGGTAGACCTCGAGGCATACAGCATTGAGGTCTACCCACTATCCCTTCAATCAAAGCCAATTGGAGCTCGGCGTCGTTCTGGTGTCACTGCAACGCCTGCGCAAAGAGCAGACGACTTGCTCTCCGCATAGCGAAAGGGCAGAAAGATTGGGACGTCTGTTAAACAAACGCGATCGGTGCTTGCTTTCCCACGCTACGAGATTTCGGGCCGTTTGTCATTTCCCGTGTGTTTCAGGAAATACATTCTACATATCTGTAGAATGTATTTCCTCCGAAATGATCAGATACTTCGACCACCCTCCCGCAATAATAGCCATTGAGTACAGTAAACTAAATAAATATTTTTTGTTGCCTCGTGCAGCACAAACGCGTGTCGATAGTTACGATTAAAAATTTCGACTTCCTGAGCCTTGGGTGTCCTATGCCAGGAAGCGCGGCTGATATTTTTCTCCGTCCCAGACTGTTTTGACAACATCTGGAGGACGTAAAAGCGCTTTTTGCGGTATCGGACAAAGTTTCGGATAACCGGCAACGCGCAACAGGACGGCCGACGCAACGTTACTCTGGAGCGTAACTCATTTCGTGACTTTAGGAAATCGCAGTGTTTTACGGGCAGTCGACGAATCCCAGTGTTCCCAAAGCGGGCAGTTCCGAACCGCCGACCGAAAGAAAGAGGCGATGCAGGAGATAAGAAACCCGCGGAAATTTAATTGTAATAGCTATCTTAACTTAGTCGATGCAAACGCGACGAGAAGTCCTAGTCTTCCTCCTCCGCAGTCCTCGTAGCTGTCGCCGAGCAACTTTCACTCGTAAAGGAAAGTCTCGCGCCGGCGTAGTCCAGTGTCCCGGTCGAGCGTTTCTTTGGAAGTCGCTGCCGTGGTTGGCCGGAGGGGTGCGTACTGGCAAGTGCTGCTGCGATGGCCGCTGGAAGCACAACAAACGAGTGCTGCTGGCGTTGCTGCCGTTGCAAAGCGGAACATAGTAAAAAAAAAAGAGAGAGTTGGACCAGACAAGTTCCGCGAGATCCTCTTTAACGGCCTCTTCTCGTCATCACCGTGAGGTTTCCACAATGCACAATTTCTGCGAGAGGAAAGAAATGCGTCGAAATGAGCAACGCGGCAGACGGCCTTGACCAGAACCAAGCTACTAAAGTTGGCTCTCTTTGGTATTTCCCGAAGGCGTCTTAAATGTGTATCATGTACAGGCCCTCTGTGACGTCATAATGTCCCCCGCCATTGCATCACGTGACCACAAGCCACACCGTGACATTGCAGCGTTGTGTAACCATCGTGAAAGTGTGTGATCGGGCAATGTCACAGTGTCGCGTCATGGTACGCAACTTGACCAGGTGACGAGCCGTCAAGCCGCATGATAGCGTGATGTCCTAGTGTCACATGATGTCTCGGTGTCGCATAATGTCACAGTCTGACATGACATCATTGTGTGACGCGATGTCACGGCCTCGTGCGACGTCTGGGTTCTGTGACACTGACATTACCGAGGCTATATGCCAGTGGTCTACACTCGGTGTCAACCTTTCTGTACCCCGTCGAGGCTGGTGTAGTTTTCACGATGCTCCGACGCCGTTGAGGCTATTTTCACGAGCGCACCGCTCCGTTCGGTGTCTTCGCACGAGAGTGGGTGCAAACGAAAGGCAAGGCTCGCTCACGCAGAAGCGCGGGGCTGCAGCACCGTAGAAACTATGCTAGCCACGACAGCACGGCACGTAAGAGTTGATGCCAAATATACGACCGAGGGCACAAAAAAGCTGGTCAAGGTCGAACATAGTGACCGTTTCTCCGAGGTTGGAGTAACCGCCACATCGATTTACGTACAAAATGTACAAAAGGAAGCTCTAAAACCCAGTTAATCATCTCTTCCAGCATGAAACGAAGGTGTCGAGATGCGCAGAGCGACATTTGCGAGACACCTTTTTTATCTGCTTTGTTGCTCATTCTCCCAGCCCAGTTCCTAGTTCTACCGTTTCCACAACGAGCGTTGACGGCAGAAACATTTACTCTAAGAGTTTACAAGCTTAGGTGCTACAGTGGAGGCGAGAACGGCAGGGAGGAGCTTCAGTTGTCCCGCCTCCAGCTTCCTACGTCCGACGACACCTCAACGTCTCGTGCACCTGGAGCGCATGCCTGCGGCCAACGCACGTTCCAAAAACACGCCCTGCTGTTCTCGCTCTGTCTGTGACCATAGGAAGTTTGAATTAAAGTAAGACGCTGGGTGAGCTGGTTGACTGTCCTTGTGAGCTGGCAGCTCACAAGGACGAAAACACAGAAAAAGAGTACGCGAGAAACTTGCGGGCGCCGACTCACGACCAATGTTACGTATGAAAAAGGAAGACGAGGAAAGCTCCCCCACAAAAGTGCATTACTGCCTCAGCTCGACGTGCGAGCTAAAAAGGTGTCTCTTTATCTGGACAAGGTCGGAGAAGGCCAGCTGACACACCACTCCTCCAACTAAGTATGCTTCTAAAATTTCCCCGCTCAAAACGTTGTGACAACTTACGATACTAAGTATTTTCATCCCTGCGTGCCGTTTTTTTTTTTTTAACTATGTCTCGAATTCAACCGAGTCCGAGGTAACAAAATAATTGGCTGTTTCTTGGAACTTCCCAAAGGTGTTATAAATGTTTACGGGGTCTCTTCACACTCCTCCTCTTGCGGGCACAGCAAGGAGGCCACTCTGGGGCACAGTGAGATTCAATCATGAATTCTTAAAGCTGCGCATCGCGTCGCACGATACATGGCACAATGTCATACGATGTTACCCAATGTCCAGTGTCACATGACACGACGTCGCAATGTCACGTCACGGTTCCCAGACGGCCCGTCGTGGTGTTACCCAACGTTACACTGCAACGTGATGTCGCGGTGTCGCGTCGGTGTGACACTACGACGTCGCGTCACGATGTGACGCGACGTAACAGTGTTGTGTCGTGGCCTCGCTCGACGTCGCACGACCATGTGACGTGGACTCCTTTGATTTACCTGCACCAGTCTACCCCGGTGC
Organism: Ixodes persulcatus; assembly: GCA_013358835.2. Lineage (NCBI taxonomy): Eukaryota > Metazoa > Arthropoda > Arachnida > Ixodida > Ixodidae > Ixodes > Ixodes persulcatus. The sequence goes on from JABSTQ010009913.1 coordinate 55,516, forward strand.
AGGAAAGTGCGGGCCAGCACACTTCCGGTATGTGTTTTGAGACGGGCTGCACTCGTAAATTGACCCAATGCAGCTGGAGCGGGAGGTAAATCAAATGTAGCGAGTGTCTCGTGACGTCACAGAAGACCTCCTGCGATGTCATCGAAGCTACATTCTTGGATACGAAATCCCTAAAGCTGTGGTCGTACAGCTCGTACATCACACAGAAGGCGGTCTGCAAACATGGTCGGAGGAATTCCTTGTAGGACGCTCACACTGGCCACACAAAGTCGACTACAGACAAGTTGGAAGCATACGTAGGTATAGAGCGAACGTGCTTTGAGCATGCTCGAGTTCCGTCACCTCGTCTGCAGCAAACACCTTTCGCATAATGTACGAGCAGCGCGATTGTGGCGGCCCCACAGCACACCGAGCCCCATTGACGCCACACATCCGACGTGTGAAGCGCCGCGGACGAAACACGACGACGGGCAGTCCGCCGTCGGCGGGAGGGGTCCTCACACAGAGTGTACAGCGGGGGGCCGGGCCTCGGCGTCCTAGGGGTCCGTGGGCACCCCGTGGGCCCTGAGCACCTCCCTGAAGGCGGCCAGGGTCTTGCGCAGCGTCAGGCAGAAGCCCCTCGAGGCCGGCAGCAGCGGGAAGTCCGGGAACGAGCCCCCGCCCCCGCCCGCCTCCCCTGCCACAAGGAGGAGAAACGCAGAAGGCATACGTACCGTCAGATGGGCGTCCTCCAACTTTCCAATCTCGAACAACCTTTGTCTAGCTTCGTTGAAGCCGAGGAACCCCCGTTGGTCTCGGCATTTATGTAATAGAGCAACGCTGAAGACTAACGACCTTCCGAAAATAATCGTCGCAGTCAAATTCGAAGGTTTCACATGCCGAACCAACCAAGGGCTCAACGCGTCTGGCACCCACCGGGCAGAAGTTCGAGGATTAATTTCGACCGCCCGCGCTTCTTTTGACGTGCAACCGGAATCTCGGCTACATGGCGCCTTCTCCGCAATAAGCCTACATCGGATTGCGGGCACCTCGGCCGGGATTCAAACCCGCACCTGGGGATTCGTAGGCCGGCGCTTGGCCTCGGAGCCATCGAGGCAGCTTGTAAAAAATAGTGCACATAGCGAGGGTCTGAAAGATAGTTACGCGTCGATTGGTGGCTCCGGCCGGCTAAAATTAGTGCTTAACTTAATAAAAATGCTTTAGTTAGGCGCATGGACGGTCGAGGAAATTTGGGAGCTCAGAAAACCTGCGATGGTACTCAAAGAGACCTCTGGATTCCTCGAAACGCAGTTTGAGAACCAATGCCTTAAAATACCGGGCAACTGCTCACGCAAAAGGATGATTGCGATAAAACTAGCATGGGCGTTTGTGAAGTCCGAAAGCGAAAAAGCAGAAGGGGCTCGTGGTGGGGTAGGTCCTCGTTTGATCCAATGCAACTGGGCGTAAAATTTTTAAAGCGGCCGCATTGTTCTCATTGAGTTTGCTTTGTGCCAGAGCCGTCGCAATAGACCCTTTTACTGCGTACAAACACGAGCCGTTTCTTGGCCCCCGAGAGACTTCCAGTTGCTCCGTTTTGGCAAGCTTTCCGAGCCTGTTGATGTCGAAGTTTCTGAGACAATGAAGTTCGACAGAAATGAGAAAGTTGGGGATCTAGCGAGGTCTTTTGCTCCGCTATAAAACAGGCAAGAGAGGGTCGGTTGTCTTACGGGAGTACTAAGAAATCTTCAACAAATCTCTCGCTAACTGGTCCTTTACCTAACCACCGGGAGAACTGGTTATACAGTATTTTACGAACATTGCAAGAAGCGATGCTCTCGTGAGGGTTGTTTGTCCTCTCACTTGACAGAAAGTTTGCGGGGAGGTAAATTGCCAACAGCACCGCACCTACTTTCGGCACTTTCAATAAAAGGGTTTCTACACTACTGCTTCGCACCGATGCTCCCACATAAAAGCTGGTTCGCACATCTGCGTTTTACTCCGATTGAGTGTGTTGCGAGCTCTTGCGACCGCTTACGATTTGAGAACACACCGCAGATCAGTCAAAGACATTGGCGTTTGCGCATTCAAGTTTACACACATCTATGAGAAAAAGGCATTATAACGTTGTCAAAAAGTATTTAAAGCCCACGGTGAAAGAATGACGCTCAAAAATAAAAATATTAACATAGATGCGAAGTTCCAGGACTAACCAATAGACTGCTTTAGCGCGGTCTCTGGTTGTAAGCGGTCACGAGGGATTATGACGCGCTCGGTCGGAGTTAAACGCAAATTTGTGAATCGGCCTCGAAGCCTCGTCGCTTTGCACGGGCTTCTCGAGACCGGCTTCTCGGAAGTTTGCTGGGGTTGGCGCTGGACACATTTCTTGCCTACGTCTCAAATGTTTCAAAAGTAAGTGGTGGCTGCCTCCTGAAATACGACGCGATATTTTTAGGGTAAATAAAGATATAAATTGCCCAACTTAGATATTCCGTCGAGTGGAATGAAGGTGCAGTAACACCCGGCGGGTGCTTTTGCACCTTCGTAAACGCTACAAGGCGAAGACCATCGAAGATAAGGGGGACGCCCGTGTCAGTGCACTTTCTGTGTCGTCGGACAAAGAACTAGGATACCTCTACCACCCTACATGAGCTGTTAGGAGTTTTCTACTTTTGCTGGATGATCTTCTGAAACTTCATCCTTCAAAGACACATTAAAATAATTTTTTAAAAGCTGTTTCTTTCTCTTTATTTTTGTTCGTTATTTAGTGCCTTTAATAATGCAATTGATTAGTCCTTTATCGCTACATTTTCTTCGATTTATTCGGTGTTTTCAATTTATTTTTCGTTTTCATCCCTTTTGTTTTATCTTCTATCACTTCTTTCTCCTCTTCATCAAATATTTTTATTAAAATGGCAGTTGCGAGTATAGCACCGTCCTGTCTGCTTTGTGCCCTTGTCTGTCCCTTTGCACTTTATATTATCGGCACGTTGAGCCAACTGGCCCGCTTTAACACTTTAGCACAGCCGACGGGGCTCTCCGAACGAGTTGCATTCGCTATAGGAATTACGTGCAATGCGACAAGGGGCGAAGGAAATGCGGATGTGTAAAGGACTTCCCTTCCGTACCTGTGCACCTCTTTTTTGGGGGGGCAGTGCATCCTTTTCTCTGAAATGCTGCTGCACCAAATCACCGGCCGCAATTCATTGTTGACACGCTTCGGTGTGGCCAACAAGGTCTGCGGGGGCTTTCCATTTTATTATGCGGGGGTTCTTTTGAGGATTAGATGAACCAGGAGGGAGACGAATCGTAGCTTAAAACGTAACATGCTCTTTGTAGTTATAATGGCTGCTGGTAGGTTCTCCGACCGACAGACTCGACACGACACCAGATCCCCGGCATCGCGACATACTACATGTATAGTGCCAGCCTCCTCCGCATAAATAACGCACATAATGCCGCTGCCTTAATACAGTCTAAGCTCGTTATAACAGACCTTGCTTTTGACCAAGATTTCGGTCTGTTCTAAGAGGAGCATGTTGTATGCAGATATGAAGTTGAGTCATTGATGCATAGAGGGAAACCAACTCAAGTTCACAAATTGGTATGTTATATACATATCTGTTGTAACCAGGTCTGTTGTAATGAGCTTAGACTGTAGATCAATCGGTGCGCCGTCGCAAAAAAATGGTCCTTACCCCTGAGCGCAAAGGCCCTGAGGCTGTCCGCCGTCGGGGCCGAGGTTGGCGAGCTGACGCGCCAGGCATCCGAGAGCGTCAGCCAGCTCTCCAGGCGTGCAATGAACCTGGCAGTGGAAACGGAAACGTGCGGCAAATCAGAAATTCCCCAAAACACCGAGCCTTTTTATCTCGCCCTTTAGTTTGGCCCTACTTAGGTGTTCAGATGCCTCAGATGCATCTGTGGCGGCATACCGCGACATAAACAATGAACCACATTTATTCTGGTTTATTTTACAGTTGATCATGATGTTTAAAATCCTGAGACTCGGAAAGAAAAATGAAAAAAAAATTTCCTTCCCAGTCTCAGGATTTTAAACATCATGATCAACATACACCAGCTCGCCTGCACCTTGACAATTTTTTCGTTATTTTACAGTATTCTTATATTTTTGGGGAGCTTGAACTTACCATTGTATGTCTTCTGTATAACTTTAATTATGTCATTTTCATTTTGTTTAAATATTTTCTATTACGAGTGTTTTATTTTACATAAAAAAAAACACTCATTTGTAAGTGGCCATCACAATACTAAAAAGCCTGCATTCTCCAAGCCGTTGTTGCACATGATTCCCCGGTTACCTGCTCCAATCGTAGAGTCAAGCTTCCAAGTTAAATTCCGTGTCCCTGTCCCCTTTACCAACTTCCACACATCTTGGAGGAAGTAAGGCAAACTCTGCGACTATAAGACAGCCAGTCTCGCACTCCCGACAAACGGGCCAACAGTTCTAAAAAAGGCTCCCGCACCGAGTGAGATTAAAAAACTAGCGTCACAGCGAGCACTGCCGTCTCATAAAATGCTACGAAGCGTCACCTGGAGGCATTTTCCCTGAAGTGCTGCTCAATCTCCTCCTTGAAAACTTCCGGTGGATTCTGGATCATCTTGCCCATGGCCTGCGAGACACGGGGAACGTGTCAACTCGCCTCCACGTGGCAACCTTGAGTGCAAAGGTTCCCAGTCTTTTGAATCTCTACGAGCCCTCACCTCTCTCGACTGATAGCCGAGAAACCACTGCCGACCTCGACAATGATGCAGTAAAGCAGTTGAAGAGCCTACAGAGCTTGTAAACAATAATGAATATGCCAGGGAGTGCCTGGCTCATGACTGTGTATCCATAAGTGGCTTAGATCCACTAAACTAGCACTTAAGCTCAGTAAACGTTTTACTTGAGGGCAGGGGCGGTCGAGAAAATTTGGGGGTTTGGCGTGCCCATGAGGGTGCTCTGGGGAAACCCTGTGTGCCTGCGAACCCAATTTGAGAATCTGGAGTTTTCCATCTGTCTGTGCGCCAAATTGACCGCAGGTGCAATTGCAGCAGGCAGCCTACGGAGCTACCGATTTGAAACGATTAGACTGATATGCCCAGCCCCACCTAAGATATCGAGCACACCCCAGAATGCACGGGGGCTAAACTGAACTTCAGAAAGGTCTGACCTTTGATTGAACACCGTGTATGAAGCTGAGGAAGTTGCATTTTTTAATCGAAACTATCGACGACCGAGAATGCTCTGCACAATTCACCAAAATGGCGGCGTCCACAAGACAACTTGGGGATTGGTGTGTCGACATCCTAAGCCGTAGGTCCCAGAGTACCCTCATGCACTCCCCGGTCTCAAAGATCTCCTCGACCGTCTCCGCCCCTGTGTAAACCGTTTTTCCTGTTAAGCACTATTGTAGAAGACATTAGCCACCCATCGGTGCATAACTATGAGCCAATCAGTTCTGGGTATAGAGCACAAAAATGATTGCTAAGAAGGCCCATAGCAACACCACCACCATAAAATCCCGTAAGGACGCCCACCCAAAATGAAGAGATAAATGGTGAAAAACATGAGGTGGGCTATCTTTGGGGACGAAACGGCAAAACTTTATAAAAAATTAATGATAAACAGGGAGGCACAGGCTACAAACCACGTGATGTGGGAGCTGATACCACAGATCGCTCACACGGCCAATTCGCATTTCACCTCAACGCGATAAACACGCAAGAATTCGCTACGAACTCCAGTACCACGGGAAAGGATACCGCAGACTGTGGATGCAACAGATTTGCGTTTCACGGTGCAATAAACACGCGGAAACCGTCTACAAACTTGCGTGTTACAAAAGTTAACATCGCGCATGCGTGTCGTAGACAAAAAGAAAGCGGCAACTCGTTACGAACTCGCGTGTCACAGGACCCGATATTGTCGCGCGGGTCGCGGACAAAAACGCGAGAGCCTACTGTAAACTCGCTTGTCAGACGTACCGGTACCGCAGATCGCACGGTTGATGTGCTTCCTGTTGGACATCGCATGACGTCCAAACGTCGCGAGCAATGTTTTGGAATTTTTATGTTGCAGATATTTAACTAGAAAAACAGGATAAGTGATTCGTTGGGAAAGGGCACCCTTCTGGGATTTTACGGTACACTAGTAATCACCTCAAGGAACGTGGTAAAAAAAAGTGTGGTTCCTTGAGGAAAGTTACTATTTTCCCCCATCCTGCGTCAAATAAAGATACAATCACCGACCGATTTTTTTGGACTCTGATAATTCCCAGGTGTCGCCCAAAGGCTCCTCCACTGCCTCGTTGCATCATCTGGAGACCAGAAAGGCTTCCTCGGACATCGGTCAAGAGAGATGGGGTTTCCTCGAGATCGAAAAGTTTTAATCCGTGCTCCAAGCCAGGGGTTCTCGGACTTCTCGACCTCGAGGAACTCCCGGCTGCCTCAAATGGCAGCCAAAAGGCCCCTCCGGCTCTCGGCATCGAGGCAGTAAAGCGGTACAGACGTGTACAAACTCGTAAACAGCGACGCACATTACTAGTGGCGTTCGGTGCATAGCTGCGCGTCAATGGGTGGCTCAGATCCTCTAACCTATACTCCGTTTCATTTTAAGTGCGAGCAAGGCCGAAGCTACAAGTTTGAGCACGTGGACCCGAACAACGCTCGCACCACAAGAGCAGTGCGTGCTTGGCAGAAATGCCGAAAGCCCGGAGCTCACTCTTGTAGCTTCCAGGCACCGCACTAGCAGCGTCCCAGAATGGACATTTGTCCGAGTTGGCGGGAGTTCATATTGAAAAACGGCGCGACTGGGACTAAGACGAGAAAGACGCAGGTGTATCTCTCTTCTTTGTCGTCAACCCAGTTTCACAGTCTTTCTCTACGAGCGTCCCAGAAGCGGACGATGGAGGCACCTGAACCAGCTTGAGCACGACCATCTCGTTGTACATGCGGCTGTTCTCCTGGGCCTGCTGGGACCCCCTCTGCTGCTCGTAGCCGGCCTCATTGTAGTACGGCTCGGATACCAGGATCAGCCCTGCGGGGGACAAGGAAGGGCTAGGGCCACCCGTTCCGTGCCGGACGCGCCTGCCTACCGCTTCATTAAAATCCATCGCCTCGATCCTACGTAAATAGTTCAAGTGACGAACGAACTTCTCTTTTAACCTTCATTCCCATTTGGTCGGCGTGGTTCATTCGTCGACAAACTTACCTTTCTAAACTTTGTCCCTATTTGGTCAGTGTGGTTCATTCGTCCGCAGATTTCAACATTTTCCTCCTTAGAGACCACAAAGACACGACGAAAATGACCGGCGATGAAGTATGAACTACGAAGAATGCAGACTAAAGGACCGTTCCAGGGCGACGCAATATTTTTTTTACTAAATTCGGCGGACGGCGGTAATGCAATGTCTCAGTGCGACGCAACGCAATATCTTTTTACTGAATGTCTTAGTGCGATGCGACACCACAGTGTTACGTGACACAAGTGACGTCACGTGACCACATAACGTGACACCAGGACGTAACACTAGTAATCTTAAGCGACGTGGCGACCTCGCGTCACGTTACCCGACATCGTGTCGCGTGGTCACATGACCACGGAACCCATAGCGGCATCAACGCTGTGACCATGCAAATCGTGGTGGCACCGACGATGCGATCGTTGTACACCTGCGTTATCAAGTTTCCGTAATGACTGTTTTCAATGCTCTAGACTCACACACCGACCCCTGAAAGCATTCTGCTTTAAAAGATGGAAACCGGAAAAAGCGTCTTTCGCCGAACTGGTCGGATGCGAGTCGTTACCTCGAATTGTGAAGTTGCAACTTATTCTTCCTCACTTCCAAGAGCATGTCAAACTCTAAGTGCCAAAAGAAAGCTTGCCAGCGTGGAGGCCAGTAGCTCGACATCCACCCGAGGCATTCTTACTTACTCTTCGGAGATTCCACAGCGGGCTTACAACGCTCGAGAATGGCCGCCGGAAATTGACAAAATGAACTTTCCGTGCCTCGGTGCACCGCCACACTGAAAGGCCATGGTCCAACAATCGAGCCGGCCGTCAACTATGGTCTAACCGTCATCCCGACGATCGAGCGGGAGTTCTATTGACGCACCCAGAGCGCACTGGGAACAACGTTCTGGGGGTTCATCTCGTTCCAATGGTCCAATCCAGAAGGACAAAGGGAGAGTCACCTTGGATGGAGATGAGCACCTGGAGCAGACTCGACGCTGTAGGCGACCACATCTCCGACCCCTGGAAAGAATGCGCGCGCTGTCACTCGCAGCTGCCAACCCACTTCCGCGCGCCTCGTCCAACGTCTGCACCATCAACCGGTAAGGCCACAACCTCACTTTCCCAGAACCATGTCGTGCTATAAGTTAGACCAACCCTACCATGCTCCAGCTCGCAAGTTCTTTGCAGAGTCGTGGAGAAGCCCCTTTCGACAGAGATACGGACGACCCGAGACGGGTTGTCCGTTTCGGATCTTCCAACAACCATCTTTCACAACGGCAAGAGCACTGCACCAACACCTTCTAGTCGGTTGCGGGTTAAGAACTCGGTGGATGCTCTGCCCACGGGCACCCACTCCAGGTCCCTTATCCCTCGAGGAAATAGTGCATCATCTGCTCCGTGACACAGCGACATGGGCCATATCAGTTTCAGGGTTTTTGTACCTCGCGTCGTTGAGAGTGACCCCAAAACACGGATGTAACTTTGTCCTACGGCAGGACGAGGCAATCGTTGCTGGCCTGAGTAGGGTGATCATGATCCTCGGGGTAGAAAACGAGGGAGAGATAGCCACGTCGGTCGGCTAACCGGCCCTGGGAGGTGTTCACCGTATACCAGAGCCTGGCAGGGCACGCGCGGGGATAGAGAGGAGGCAGGGCGGTGCCCACCTTTCCGCCCCAGGTGCCGAGCAGGCTGACGCACACCTTGCCGCCCTCGTACAGGTTGGGGTTGAGGCGGTCGCTGCAGTACGACACATAGTGGCACAGCGGGGGCGCGTGGGGATACTCGGCCGGGAACTGCAGGTCGAACAGGAAGAGCCCGTCCTCGTAGGGTGTGCGACGCGGGCCACGGATCAGCACCGAGTACAGGTCCTGCAAAGGGGGCGGGCCATGGGGCACCTGAAGCCAAAAGGCCGCATCCTGGGGGCGGGGGGTAAAGCCGCGAGCAGAACGCAGCAAATTGTACGCGTTCACGTCGGTGGTCCCCACAGGAAGAGAGCGACAGAAGAGCGGAGGAAGAAAACACGCAATAGGCAGTGTTGGACAGGGTAAATCTAAAAAGTACTCGAAGTAAAGTACAAAAAAAATGAGAAGCTATGTGCTTCAAGTAAAGTAGAACACTGGACGCAATGTACTCAAAGTAAAGTACTATAAATATAATGTACTTTCAAAGTACAAGTTCTTTTTAATTGCAATCTTTCACGATGCCCTAGCAAAGTCGAGTGGCCACAGAGTAGTAGATGTTTTACTCTCACCAACAAACTATGCAACGCAATCAACTTATAAGGCACTTATTTGTGTCAGTCTCATAGCCACCATTACTACTTTGCTCGGGGAAACGACCAAATGACATCTCGAAAGACGATGTAGCGCGTTTTTACACAACGATACACAATTTTTTTCTTAAACTTGAGGAATGTATCGTAAAATTGGAAGTCGTATTGTTTCAGAAAGTGCCGGAAAAAAAAAAAAAAAAAATCTTCATTTTTAAGTACATACTCAGAGAAAGTAATTCGAGTAAAGTAAAAGTTTTCTAAACCTACCTGAAGTAGTATTTTAAGTACAATGTTCACAAAGTACTTCCCAACACCGACGATAGGCTCGGTAGGTTCGTCTTGCCGCAGAGTTAAAGCCGTTCGAGTGCTCGTCAACTTCACTTCTGCGTAATGCGCGACGCCGGTGTTTTTGTGGAAACTAAAGCTGGAAAACAACTCGAGTCCCTAACAGGACGAAACCAGCAGGGAAGAGTTCCTCCGGCACAGGCTTCCAACCTTTGATAACGGCGCATCATTAACTACGAGCGTGCATGCGCAGCCCAAGGACGGCAAAAGGCATCAAGCGCGTGCTGGAGCCGTTCATTTAATGATTGAGGCACCCTGCTGTCCTTACCTCGTCGGGAAAGACCCTGCGAGTCATGCTTTGTCGGTTCCTTGTACTATTCACCTAAAGCTTCGCCAGCCGTACAAACCCACTGGGACCAACGACGTGAGCGCCTATGCCCCGCCATTTCGAAGCGACCGAAATGCGTGGGACTTTTTCCTCTCGGTTATTACTACATTAAACCTACGGCCGTATCACAATGTTTGCTTGGATCTAGACGTGGTAAGTAGGCTACGTCTCCGAGTGACGACACTTTGGCCGTCATGGCGCTCGAAATCGTGGTTGCGAGTTTCCCCAAGCTTTACCCGAAGTCGCCGGAAACGCTTTTCCGCTTTCCAGAAATTGCGAAACGGTCCGCGACGAAGTGGAACGACGCCGGCCGACCTTCCCGACGCTGTGTCTAAAGGTCAGAAAGTCTCATTTTCTAAACGCGACTTTGCCGGCTGCCCTCGCTTTGCCCCGGGCAATAAAATGGCAGTGCCCGCGAGGCGACTGGAGAATAGTGTGCCGACACTATTCCAACGCGCAACTTATTCAGTGGCTCCAATCGCATCTTTAAGAGAAAAAAGGTCAAGCCCAATCGCAATTTTAGTTCCTTTAGGACGCTTACGGCATGTAGATTGAGTTATTGCCATAAAGAGACAAACTCAAAAACCCCTTTAGGACCCCTTTAACCCCTTAACCTCCTTTGTGCTTGCAGTTTTTCATCCTAAACTGTTTTTGTTTTTCTATTGCCCGTGCGGCCCGGGTCGCACGTGTCTCCAGAATCAGTCGGCATCCTTAAAAACATGTTCAATAAAAAACATGCTGTCATCTCTGAGCAGCACCGCAAACTAAGCTATGAACGAGCCTCGGTCGTCCAAAACAGCCAAGGGACGAGGTAGGGTGCGCGGACCAGCTACTCGTCCTAGACAGTTTGGGAATGGCTCTAAGTGAATCAGCTGCTCGTCCAAACGGTTAAGGGGTTAAGAGCAAATGTGGTCTTGTTGTAGCTACTCTGCACTAAAAGTTTAAGAAATAAAGACTGTGACTAGTTAAACAGCTTACGCTATTGGCCGTGCGCGCGACCAAGAGCGCTGCCGCGGTCGTCCTTCCACGACTGCCCAAATGCTCGCTAAAATTGTTTTTAGTGGGACTAATTCTGCTTTCGTAGATGCATGCAGGAGCATTGTGAGGCTTTCAAATTAGACCCAACCTGTCAAACTTTACAAAATCAAACCCGAGCGGAATTCGAAAGTTCAAAACATTTGTGCGCACATACCTCGAGAGGTTTGCGTCGCTCGATGCCTTTGAGGTAAGATAGATGAAATGAGATCTCTACAGTCGGGGACAAGTTAAGAATGTGCCAGAAACTCTGCCCCTAGCGCGAGCTTTCTACCTTCGGTAACCCTTTGGGGTCACGTGAGCACGGCCAGCAAAAGTGTGACAAAAGGCAACAAACGCACGCCGGAGGCAGAGCTCCTGGCACATTCTCAACTTGTATTTGACTATATTTTCTTTCACTCTCCCCTCTCCCATTATTTAAAGAAGAAATTCGAGATCATCTATAAAGTTAATGTGCAAAAGAAAGAAATGTGGCAGCGTAACTAGCAGTGAGAAACCTACGCGTGGCCCGGTTAAGCCCGACCTGCAGCTAGACTAGAAAAGTCCTTTAGCTAGAGAGGTTGACAGGCATTTTAAGGAGTTCACCAGGCACCCCCAGAAAAACTCTGGGTTCTTAGGGAGACCGGAGTCCTGTGACGTGGGGAGAACCACAATGAAATGGGGTTGTGACTATGAGACGGTAAATATACCATACCCCAGGCATATGGCACGGTGAAATCTCGATATAACGAATTTCCTCGGACTGGGGAAAATTGTTCGTTATTCTGAAACATTGTCATGGTGAAAAACTCTTATCTGAAAAATTTCTTATAATGACGTTGCAAATAACGAGATTTGACTGTACATTTATAGACGGAAAGAATGGTGTCTGGACAGAGCGAGCCAAAGATGTCCTTGGAAGTATAGCATAGCGGTCAAGAGCACTCTCTCGCAATATTCATCAGCGAGTTAACTCGCATTATTTATTACTTCCAATTGTTCTAAACATGCAAAAGGCATTACAGAGAGCCACCTAAATTTGTGCTTTCAAGAAAGACTTGCTTGTGGCAGACCTCAACGGATCCCAAAGAGGTGCGAGTGAGAAGATCCGAGGTTTGGAAACACACTGACCATTCTGTCTTCAAACGCCTTGACAAAGATTCCCTCCGGTAGCGAGGACGTCAGCAGCTTGATCTGTGGAACACACAAGGAGCAGCATGAATGCACAACGCATATTGCAAACTCCCTCAAACACGGCATGGCACTGTTAGTGAACTCGAAAGATTGCCAGTCTTTTACAGCCCCGCTCTTAGGCACTAGTTCCTGTGTTTCACGGCGGCGGCATCAACGTAACTGCGCGCGTTGCATTATGGGATGTCACAGACCTATACACCATTTCAATTCCTCGTTTAATTTAGCGAAGAAACTGAACTGGTGTGTAGGTCTGTGATATCCCATGATGCAACACTGTGCATTCAGTTTCCCCACTAAATTTAGTGGTAAAACTGACGTCACATGACCTCAACACCAATTCAGTTTCCCCGCTAAATTTAGCGGGGAATTGAATTGGTGTTGAGGTCACATGACGTCAATTTTCCCGCTAAATCTAGTGGAGAAACTGAATTTGTTCATAGGTGACGTGACACGGAGTCATGTGACGTCGTATTTCCCGCCAAATTTAGCGGGGAAACTGAAGGAGGAGGGGAGGGTCCTCTATACCCCCTCCTCCTCCTCCGTACCCTCCCCTCCTCCTCCTGTGTACCCTCCCGTCACGGTATATAGCAAAATCAAAATACCTCAAGAGCTGAGCTCTAATTTCGCATTACAGAGATTTGTAAACGTCTTTCAATTTTTCTGTTTGTCTCTTGGAACTGTAGCAAAAACTACATGCGTAGTGAAAAGTGCTCATTTGGGGCACATATCTAAGCAATCAAATTTGATGTCTGCCAATACCACCTTAAAGTAAAAAGCAAAAAAAGAACCAACGTCACATTTGCGCAAACAGTGTCGTGCACCCACTTGTAGTTGCATTTTCTAGAGATGAAAAAGATGTGTGCGCATGGAAATAAATGCCACATATGGTAAGCATACGCACTGAGAACTGTCCTGTCTGAGCAGAGTTCTTTTTTTCTTTTTTTTGCTAAAGCATTAACTGTTTTATGCAGCGAGCCCATTTTATCAGTTTCAAGTGCGCCAAACGGCACCTTACATCCTTTCTTCAAGTCAAGTTAGCTCCCAGCTATGAAACCATGCAAAAAGCTAGCCAACGGCACCTAGATTCCCCGATCCCAAAGGAGCGGAGTAAAACTGATGGATTTTCGGCTTCGGTCCCATTGGCTGGCGCGTCTCGACGGGGCTCCCAATGGCCGCTGCGCGTCAGTTTCAACGACCGCTCACCCCATGGCACTGCGCTGTCCGTCAGCGCGCCGCTAAAACGGAGCGTCCAAGGTCAGAGCGGCGAGGAGAGGCGCGCTCTGCCGTCGACGCAGATACGCTGCAGACGAAATAACGGTAGATTGACGTACAGGCTTTCGCATTCGCAACTCATAAGAAGTGGTTAGGTGTAGCTCGAGCCTTTTTCATCGGCATGTATGCTTATCCTGCATGCACAGTACCATGACCAGAGTTGTGCTGAAAATGACAGAACGACGGTGTCCAGACATCCGGGAGTTATTTATCGATACTATTATTCCAAACATGAAATTTAATAGGAGTAGCACAATAATGAAGCACTAGATACAAAAGAAACTTGCAACGTAAGTGTAGGCCCCCGCCATGACAACCTGCAAAAAAAACTCTGAGCTACAATGGACAGCAGTGTTAATAGTACCTGCGCATTAAAGTCGGGGGAGCATTAAATTTGAGCAAACAAGGAATATAAGCGCACCACGAGAAGGATTCCAAAGTACACGCCAGGCTAAGTAGTTTTGCGGTATAGAATGGTAACAACACCTAGAACTGAGAAACAAGAAATGAGGTACACAAATATAGCACCATATACCAATTCAAAGATTGGATGCAAACAGCTGTAATGCAAAGTTCCTTTGACGTTGACTCTGTTACCTCATTTTTTTAAAAAGATAATGCAGTCCTCTTCAGAATCGCCTAGGAAGACCACACGTCAAATATTACAGCCTAGTTCTGTCTAAATGTTTCTTAAATGGTCTGGCAAATGCTGCAACACGCCAAGGTGCCGAAATCGGCTGACTCTAGCAGGCAAATTGAGGCACTACCAACAGTGCAGTCAAGGCCACGGCGTAGGCATAGCCAACATTGAGCTAAACATCATCACCATTGCCCTTTTTGCTTGTTTTTACTTCAGGCAAGCGTAACAAGTGACGTCAGCAATGTTTCCTCTCAGCGCTCAGAGGTGTCCACGTGACTGGCATAATGTGCCTGCTCTTCTTGGGAGCCGTCCAACCATTACCGCAACCGCCGTCGTCGTCGCACTGTTTGTGAATATTGCCTCTCAGAGTTTCGTTCACACTACATGCGCAGACTGATGTGGCAGTTGTGCAGACGTCGTTGAATGTCCTAGACACCAAAACGTGGTGAAGAGTGCGGTGCAGATGACACTTGTGCCTGGCACATGCCCGCCCCAACGGTGGCCTGCCGGCCTGCCCCCATCCTGCCCGTCGTTGCGTAAAGGGTCACATGACATCTCATATTAGTATGTCATAGTCATGTCTCTGGCAGCCTGATACCAATGGTACCAGATGGAACCGAAGTTTCGGTTACGATTTCCGCTCATGTTTAAAGTATGATTAACAATATATTTTCCATTTTTTGAGAAGCAAATGACGTAGTGCCTTTTATTAGTGCATTTTAATATGAAATAACTGACTTCTCGAAATTTTCAGAATTGTCCGGAGTTGCCCTTTAAGGGCGACTCCGGACAATTCATCTATTTAAGGTCATAATGCAGTCTACAAACTCTAAGCATTCTAAAAAAACCTAAGATGAGATTGACAAGCGTCCGATTTTCCTAGTAAAAACGAGACCAAAGAATGCGACACGCTTTAAGGGGCGAAGCTCCTTAGGGGCAAGCCATGTCCGTATGTCCGTCCGCTGTCCGCCGTAGGCCGGCGTCGGGTGCTCGTACTTCTGCTCGTGAGATCACGTGCTCACGAGCACGTGAGCACATGCTCACGTGCTCGTGTAGGGCGAAAATAAAATTGGAAAAAAAAAAAGATGAAAAAAAAATTATGAAAAAAGAAAAAGAAGAAAAAAAAGAGTAGGGGGTTCTGAGATGCCATCCCATCTGTCTGCTTAAAGACAGAAAAAGAAGAAAACCACACATTCTCCTACTGCCATGAATGAAAAGGACCGAAAAGCTCGGCATGCAAGCGCCTCAGCGTCTACGTAGACAGCAAGCTGCTCCGGAGACCAGGGCGCGAGAAGCTGCTGCACAGCGTCAAAAACGCCAAGCGGACCCGGAGTTGAGAGCTCGGGAAGCGGCGGCAAAGCGTCAACGCCGACAGCAAGCAGCAATACCTATGACCAAAATCAGTATCATCAGCACCACCCGAGCTTCGCCCCAATCAACATCATTTACCACGTGGAGATGCGGTCATTTTTTTTTTTGCAATTCCGCGCAGAAACCGGAGGGTGCCATCGAACGTGCGACAACCAATCGCGAGCAGTTACTTCCCGCGGGCGGACCGCAGACATTAGAAAATTGGTCCTCCGTTGGCTGGCCCCCTTGCTGTGCGAGAAGCGATCACTCGCGATTGGCTGTCGCACGTTTGACGGCACCCTCCGGTTTCTGCGCCGAACCACAGAAAAGCGAGCACGTCGCGATCTGGCATCTCATTATTAGCGAAATCTGATGCATACCAATCTAATCTTGGGTTTTTTAGTATGCTTAGAGCCCGTAGACTGAGTTATGACAATAAATAGACAACCTTACAAACCACTTTAAGTGCCCCTTTAAAGAGACGTTGATCCCAGAAAACAACATTTTTAAGCGCCTCGATAGGACTCGTTATGGCACCTCACAATTTCACGAGGGCACCCCTCTCCCTAGCTTCGTCCTCGCGGGGTGGCAACTAGCCACCCCGCCCCAGACGTGATCGGGTGGTCCGTCGTCACCTGGCAGATCAAGAGAGCAGAGTCACCACCTGACCTCCGTTTGCCCTTCTGGCCAAGAAATGGCACCTTGCAGCCCTCTAGAATTGGCTGGGAGAAACCTCGTTTCTATGTTCCAGGAACGCCTTGCGTTCAATGGATGTTCAATGAACAGTGGCGAAACTCCGCCTCTCGATTGTTCCGTGCATTTATGTCTCGAAATGAAAGCATGTTTCGGAAGTGCTTGTACTAAAATCTTTTTCTTTTTTTTTCTCTTCGACGAAAGTTTATTTCGTGACGTACGTCCAGGAACTTTAAAAACAAAATGTTTCTTAGGAGTTCAGTGTCCCTTTAATGGATTGTCTCGAAAATCCCTAACGTGTGCATCATCTTTGATGCCACATACTCAGTGTCTAAGAAGGCGATACACCGCGTTAGATGTCGGACAAAACGGACACGTTCACAGGGCCAAAGAAGAGTCGCCAGGAAGTGTGAACGTCGGACGCTGACCACAACTACGGACAGTTCACGAAGACACCCGACGACACAAAAGGCCGCAGGAAGCGGGAGAAGTGTCCGCCGCGGTCTCACCTCTTTCCTGACCATCCTGAAGAAGGCCTTGGGGTCGTTGGGCTGCAGGATGGACAGCTTATACTTGTGGCAGTCTGGCACGGCGTCCATCGTAGAGAACACCCCTGGCGAGGGAAAGAGTGTCACCGGCAAGCCGAGAGGAAAACAAATTTGCAGTTTTCTTTCAGTCTGTCGATCGAACAGTCATAAGCAGGATTTCCTTTTACGAGGAATGCTGCAGACACCAACTCCACCCTCGACCTTCCAGACATGCGATACCGCGTCGGCATCGCCGCATTTTCTTTTTGTACAGTTTCTTTTTTTTTTTTTCTCGTTATATTGGAAACTTTTACAGCTGGTGCGCTACCCAGGTCATCAACGCAAAAGTTTGAGCTCCAGTAATACCCCTCCTCCCTGGGAACTGCGTGCTTCTGTCGGCCAGAGCGCCGTTCTAACTTGATGCCGTTGCCACGGCAACGTTCACAAAGCACGAAGGCAACCGTCTGCCGTAACAGTCGCTTTTCGGGTTCAGATCGCGACGACAAAGAGACGTACGACACGTACGACCTGTGCAGCACATGGTGGAAGTCACGTAACTAGATTAACTGAGGCGTTACTGGACAGATTCTACACTCTTGTTTCACCACAAGTGCGAGCTAGTGCGAACATAGAAAATACAAGGACGTTCTCGTGGCTTTCAACGTCCCTGTCGAGCAGGCGAGCTTGCGCAGTGCGAGCAAATGTTTGTGCAAGCAATGTTCGGGGCAACGTGCTTGTACTTGTAGCTTCTCTTTTGATCGCACGAAGTGACAAAATTGAGCGCTCCCACGCTAATCCACGGTATAGTCACGGCAAAGTTGTTGGGAATCGGCGTCGTGTCTGCGCACCGTGGGGGGCGTGAACAAAGGTGTTTGGAACAACATTGACGTCGACCGTCTTGTTTCGAACGCTTTTGTTTCTTTTTTGTTCCGGAGCGTGTGAAAGCGCGTCTCCCGGCACGAGCCCTTGGCATTGACGGTGCTACAACGGCATTTCGTTATCGGCTATTTATTTTTTTCCAGAGAGCGGGTGCAGTGGACCCCCCCCCCCCCCCCCCCCAATGGGTACTACAAAAAACCGAAGTTTAGAGCGGGTTGTTAACGGCGTGACGCAGCGCTGTGCTAACGCCTCCGCCTCGTAGGCGGCGAACCTGGTTTCGATTCCCGCTGGCGACGGGCTATCTCTTCCGAGGATTCGGCAACGTCGACGACTGACGCCGTACATCGCCAACTACATCGTGGTCGCCGACAACTACTACAACGTCAACAACAAACGTCGCTTCCAGTGATGGGAAGGGCTCATAACAGCTATCGCCGTAAAGAGCACTAGACAAGATTCTGGAACGTAAAAAATGGCCTTTGATGCTCGTTGCGCAACAATGACTCGACGAACACGCAGGACGACGAATCTTTTGCGAGCACGCGGATGCCTTTGCGACGCACGACCACTTTTGACGGCACTACCACTCGTCAAAAACACGGTGCGATGGCTGTGTGACCAGCTGCGCAACGAGAGACGGCGACCACGATGACCGTCGAGCGGCAAGTACTAATCGCGCCGAAAGTTTTCTCAACGGGGAGATACCAGGGCACGGTCGACACAGATGAGCAAGTCGCCAGTGCCTGGTCGATGGGCACTAGCGACGTGCTCAGCCGCAACAATATTACACGATCGAAGCATCTTTATTCACTGGGCAAAATATTCTTAAAAGGGCAGCGGTTCGACTGTCCTCTCATCTCGACAACTTTTCTGTCGTTGTGCTACCGCCATGCTACCGTTCGACAGACAGCACACTAATTCATTTTCAGGCGAGATGCACAAACAAACCTCTTCCGGAACGCTAATTCCTCTCTTGAGTTTCAAATCAAATCGTTCCTACCTGCGGGATTAAGCACTGTTCAACTGAAAAGGGGCGGCGGTTCGACTGCTCGCTTCGTCCGAATGTTTCTGCTGGTGCAGCCATTTTGTTTGAAGATGTGATGCCACGAAGCGCGAAGAAGTCTCTCACGCTTCGAGAAAAACTTGGTGCACGAAGAGCGCGAGCTTGTACGCGCCCACTATCCAGTCCAATTGGTTTAAGCGCCACTATCCAGTCCAATCCAAGATGGTCGGCAGAGCAGCGAGCGTGAGGCTTACCCTGACCCTTGGTTTCCTCGTCGTTTCCAACAGGCGTCTCTGCCATTTCTTCCACTGGCTCCACCACAGGTTCCTCCACCGCCTTGCTTTCGGGGGCATCCGGCTCCGCAGCCGGATTGGTAGCCGGATCGCTGGCCGCTATCTCTAGCTCGGCGGGAGACATGCCAAAGCGAACCTGCAAAGTGGAACAGTCGTCATTCACACATCCGTCAACTGTCAGTGATTATGATTCAGATATAGCTTAGATGTACTTCGAGGAGTCAAGTGAAGATTGAGAGTTGCTGGCGCACTTCAGTAGTGCACAGTAGGAGTGGTGCAAAAGCTACAAGCTCAAACTTCTAGCCTTCGCTGTGGTACATCTGAATGTGAAATTAAGTACTGTAGAAGAATGGCTAGTTGGGCGAGTTGGTGGGAATTCATCGTAGGAAACAGCGTGAAAAACAGACAAGGACAAAGAAGAAACAAATGGGACGAGCGCTGTCCCGTGTGTTTCTTCTTCGTCCTCGTCCGTTTTTCGGGCTATTTCCTACGATAAGTACCGTATTTACTTGCATAATGAAAGCACCCCCCACAACAGGCACCAATATTTGGACTTTTTTCTTTTTCTCGCGTAATGAACGCACCTCTAATTTTCGGCTCCGCGAGTCTTGAAGTCAATTTTCTTTTGCCGCCAAGCAGCCAAGCCGAATCAAGCCAAGCCAAGCCGCTTTCATAATGGCTGCGATTGCATGGTTGCGGAAGTGATCAACCATAAGACCAAGCAGCGTACACGCCTAGCGAAGCTGGGGTCGAGGAATTGCCCAGCCCCAGACGTGCTTTGTCCATCGGATGCATTGATGTCAACAAACACGCCGTCGTCCGTGATGCGCTTTCGGACAGTGATATCGTGAAAGCGGTTAGGCCCAAGAACGGTCATGTCGCTCTCTGTGCTGAGTAAGCTTCGTAGGGTGCTTTTTCTTTGGCAAAAGGCACGCCAAAAGCGTCCTGAAAAAGGTTCACAATTTATAGAGCATGGTTACTGTGGCGCACCCACGACCAGCCATGGGTGCGCCTCTGTCAGTGGAGACGTGCCACAGTACCCTGCCATGTCACATTGCCATGTCATTTTGGCACCTAAAATGACATTCGCGCAAAGTGTGTAAATGCAAAAATTTTACCCCGGGTAATGAACGCACCCCCCAAATATGTGTCAATTTTTTATAAAAAAGAAGTGCGTTCATTATGCGAGTAAATACGATATTGCGGAGATCAGTTATAATGCGATAGTGGCTACGGCGAAGCGATTGCAATTTCCCATTCCTTGTTTGCTCTTTTTCAACATATGAAGTCGGTCGCAGTCACGGTCGGGTCGTCGGGTCGTGGTGTCGTGTTCGTCAACGTCCGGGAGCGACGACGTTGTCCGCCGCTGTTGTAAGTGCGCGTGCCTTCTGCCGTTCCCCCCCAAGCGGTGTCAAATGGCGCCAACTGCATCTTCAACTGCGTCAACGGCGCCGACGAAGACTCCAACAAACGCGGGAGATACTCTACAATGACAATTGAAAAGAAAGCTGCCATCATCAGGGAAGTGGAATCTGGCCGCAGCCTGTGGCCGCAGCCAAGCGGAAGTCGCAAGGGAATTCAACCGAAGACCCCGTGCCGGATGCACAGTCTATCAGCACAGAGAACTTGATTGCCAATCTGCGCGATGGCGGTGTGGCGGTCATGCAGTTCCCCCTGCCGTGACATTTGACAAGTTCACGGACATGGACAGTGCGCTCGACGTGTGTGCTGACTTGACGGACGAAGAGATCGTTCGCCAGGTCCTCGAGCCAGACAGCGAATCTGACTCCGAGGACGACGCGCCGGCCATCGTACGGCCGTCCAACGCGGAACTCACCCAAGCGCTTATGGTACTTTCGTCTGTATTCAGTGACAGAACGACTCTCGCTAAAATGCAAAACGATCTGATCGCCCGAAGGCGAAACACCGTCCAGCAAACCATCGACCGGTTTCTCGAGCCACTTGGTATGTAAAGTGCCAATAAAGGCATTTTTTTGGCAGATTTCACTTTTTCGGACTGCGTGATTATTCGGACGTTTGCGCGATCCCCGTCGAGTCCGAAATATCGGTCGGCGACTGTATTTCAGTCTCTTTTTAGCGAAGGAAATTGAGCAACTTCCGCGGATATAGCTAAAAATAGTTTTAGGGATAATTTAAAAAATACTCAGATTCAGAGAAGTTTACTAAGTCGCAGACCGCCGCACTTCGCTGCCGCAGCCAAGCAGGCACCCAGAGTGGGCCGCAGACATGCTGCGAGGCCACCGTGACCATCCTCTGCACATCGTCGTCTGTTCCCCGCTCTTTGTCTGGCAAGTGGCTTTTCCGCATCGCACGCGGATAAGCCGTCGTGGCATGCCGACGGGGGCGTTCGGAGCGTCAATGACAACGTACCGACGGAGACATGGAGAGAGCCCAAATTTAAGAAAGGGAGCAACTACTACCGTGGAAAGCATTTGCAATTTAATGGCAGACAACTCCTGGCCTGATTGGTACAAGTGTGCCTGCACTTGGTTGTCGTGGCGTGCCATGACGAAGCAAGAAAACTGGGAAGACAGGCAGACATGCTTGCAGATGGTGAACGCTTTTGAGTTTTGATTCCTTGCAGGTTGCAGCTCGTCTTGCAAATGCGGCCCACAAACCACGTGACCCCGATCGAGCAGTTGAAAGGTCAAATTTGGGCGTTTTACGTGCCAAACCAACGACGGGCATCTGGCACGCCCCAGCGGAGGAGCGAGGATTAATTTTGACCACCTGGGGATCGTGTCATCCTCGATGAAGTGTGCATAAATGTAAAAAAAGGCGTCCACCGCAGGAGTCCTCCACGGCAACCGTCGCAGCTGTCGACACGGTCCGTAGGTAGCTCGCAGGATCTTTTCTCGATCAGAGCTTCTCGCAGTTGGCGAGAAGCAGCTCTGATCTAGCAGAGAGTGCGTGCAGGGAAGTTTTGACTGCTTTTTGCAGGCACGATAAACATGTGCCCGTAATGGCCCGTGTTGTTTTGTTTTTTTTTCGCATTACTTTTCTGGGGTTAAGATAGAACGAAAAAGTGGATATAGCCAAGTGATTTCCGATTCCCGTTGACTTTATTGCAACCAGTCTCGACAGTTCAGGGTGTTTGAGAGAAAAGAGAAAACTGTGTTTTTCTCGCTGCAGAAGCGAACTACCGCAAAATCCTGAGAGATAGTCCACCTAAAATCGAAAGCCAATGCAGAGAGCAAGTCATCTGTTTCTTGCGCAGGAGTTGCGGCGACGTCAAAACGACGCTGAGCTCCGATTCGCTCTGATGGAAAGGATAGTGGGCAGACCTCAATGCTAGATGCCTCGAGGTCTACCCACTATTTTTTTCAATCAGCCAATAAGAGCTGGCATTCTGACATCATCGCAACACCTGCGCTAGAATCAGATTAACTTGCGCTCCGCATTGGGTGAAAATAAGGAGTAAGCTAACCTTCAATTTGCAATAAAAAAAAGTAAAAGAAAAAAAGCTAGTAGTTCTAGATTTTCTGACCTGCAAAACTTGTAATCGCACGGAGGGGTGACGAACCACAGACGACTGTCCTTCCCAGTCGGCAATGTTTTTGTACTTGCCTTCCGCCTTTGCTAAGTAACGTCATTCCGGCCGAGGTCACCATTGGCCAGGGCCCTGATATCGCTAGAAGTGGGCTATCTTTCGGTGCTTTTTGGAAAAAAAAAGCAAATCTTGCCAAAAAATAGGGGTGGCTTATTTTTCGGAGGGATATTTCAGTATGCATCGCCAAAAGCTCAGGCTCTACTGAAATGTAGCACCGGTGTTCCAGACCAGATCATAAAGTTTCAGAACTAAGCCATACTATTAAAAAGTTATCGGCGATTTTCAGAAATTTTCGACGAGAAAATGGGACGCGTTGCCAGTAGCACTTTTCGTTTCAATCTATATATACGCAGGCTCCGTTGGTCACCATTTCCTCATTGAAAATTTCCGAAAATCGCTTTATAACTTTTTTTATTAGAATTAGATAAAATTGTCTAATCTAGAATTAGATTAGACATTCGGCAATGCATAATTTATGTCTGCCCTGAGAAAAACGTGGCTCTCTTTTCTCCCACACACCCGATCAAAATATTTGCAGATGATTGAGCCATCTACGGAATAATATCTAATTACCCTGACTCCAAGGAATTAAAACATGATTTAGATCCTATTTTTAAAAGGTGTTCAACTCAAGTTACTCTCAAACCGGTCATACATGTGTCACTTACATCAATTGTTGACTGTGTTCCTTTTTGTTCAAGTGCTGCAAACCATGCATTCCCCATTGTTGAACTGTTCTGTACTTTCCACTGTCATTTTATTTCGTTTTCTCACCACTCCCCTCTGTAAGGCCCCGAGTGTAAAGCAAAAAAATAAATAACTAAAATAAATAATAAGGAATATTTACTTCCCAAGATTTTTACTGGAACTGTGTGACCGAAACAAAATCCAGGAATATGCATCGCTATATTTGTTAGCTGCTGAAAGCAGTCCCATGGTCTTTCTTGCCTCCCAAGTGACTAAGGGCACTTGGCTCACAATCTCAACGTGGGGAGTTAGTCCTGCCGGGCACTCAAGTCTTTATGTGGTTCCCCATGGGCGTAACACTTTTTGGTGTCGGTTTTTCCTTACAGCCGGCTCTTATAGCCAAACGTTACAGAACTCCATGAAAATCAACTGATAAAGCACATTCTATGTTCAAACTGTGTTAGAACTGTGCATTACAAGTGGCAGCACAGTTAAAACTGTGTTAGCACAGCTAAACGCAGTTAAAACTGTTATACCATAGTCACACTAGCACTCTTAACTGACATTAAGCCAACGACAGTTGACTCAATCGCGATTGGCCGGGGTTACACAGCAGCACCAACTGTCATTGAGCCGCTAACGATCATTGAGTTAACCTGAGCTGGCCTACATCAATTAACTGATAGGGGGGTTTGCCCCAATAGAGCTAACTAGTAGGCATCAGCGAAGCACTTGCTATTGCAGAAAGTTGGGGGAAGTATCTAGAAAGTATCGTAGCAGAAAATATATCGGAAGAGGTAGGATTCGGGGCCGGAGCTGTTGCTAGAACGATCACGGCATGTCGCACAAGCCAAAGTTCCGAGTGGGCGGCCATTGTGATGTCGATGCCGATAAGACTTTCGTCATGTCTCTCTTGCTTGAATTTGTGTGAAACATTCTGATTATCGTTTCTTTAGTCTAAAAACAAAGAAGTTAATTTTATTTTGCTTTGAACCTTTTTATTTGATCAAAAGTGTGCATATAATAATTTGCAAACCTTTTTTTTGAAGCGCATCTCAACTGGGGTTGTTAGGCCTATGTAGCTTGTAACACCGGAAAACTTGGATGAGCTCAATGACAACGATCGTTGGCTTAATGACAGTTGAGAGTGCTAGTGTAACTAGGGTATTAGACAGTTAAAAGCACAATTAAAAAACACAGTTGCCACTAGGCCGTGTTAGACAGTTGTCACTTCTACCACAGTTAAAAAGGTGTTAGTAGAAGTGGCAACTGCACGTCTCCACGAAAGTCGGTCGCGGTATGCCTGGCAATCGACTGGCATTGCGACCCGTAGTGGGCGACAGGTTAAGAACTCGGTACATGCCCCGCCTCCAGTGCGGGCTTCCCCTCCTTCGATAAGACTTTGTCGTGCGCGCGGCCAAAGCCTGGCAAAAGGCAACGAGCGCATGCTGGAGGCGGAGCCTCTACCGAACTCCGAAGCCTGTCGGCGACTATCGAAGGGGATGTGAAACTATTGGGGGCGCTTTATCCAGCTCGTCTTCCACAGAGCTCAGTGTGTGCCCTATGCAAGACGTGCCGACTGGACTCTTTACCTCGTCTGCCTCGATCGAGCACAAGGCGCAGATCAGACACGAGTGCTGTGTTGGCGTACGGCTGGGATTCATACTCGAGAGACCTTTAGCAAAAATTCCAATGCAATGCAGGCAAACTCCCCATACACTCCTGCTTGCCCCCACGTGACACTGGAGAGAGAGGGTAGTGCAGTTGCTCGTCTGCCTTTGCCCGCTCGCCGTCGCCCACAAACATGGAGGTGGGAATGAGAAAAGGCGACACGCCGGCTCAAACCAGCCAAACGAGGAAACCCCAAGTGAAGCCGGAAGTAGAGGTCGTGGTCGGTGGGAACGCCCCCAAGGGTGCCCAGGTCCGTCCAATAGCGTCGTTGGTTTTGGTCATCGTCGGGGGTGTGTCCCTCCAAACCGGAAGTCTTTAAAGCGTTCACCTCTGGTGGCGTCACGTTGCCTCCTAAAGTTTCCCACATGCGTGCTCACAAAGGTCGCCTTCGTTGTCTGCTACGACCGGTTGTACTCCGAGGGCATTCCTTTCGGTGCAGCGGACGATGCTGCATGCTTTCCAGAAAGGTCTAGCGGTGCTCCGCCAATAAAACGCAAGCCCCGGCCAAACGCCGACGCAGCATTCGGCTACGTCGGCTGAGTCCGGCGTTCGAAATACGAATAATTAATGTTGTCCCCGCACGTATAATTGTCAACTTAGCCGCTAGGGGCGCGACGGTTGAATCTCCTCCTCAACGGCGACGCACCCCCGGAGGGGCTCCCACCTGGACGTCCTCGTGTGCCTGGAGCAGCCTGGCCTTGATGATGGTGCACAGCTGCTGGCAGATGTTGCGGGGCTCAAGGGACAGGCCCCCCTCCAGGCGGCAACTCATGCTCGTGGGACGCCGGGGCACGGGAGGGACCTCCACGCCCCGGGGCGCCGCCGCCGTGGCATCCGGGGGCGCCTCCTGCGCCTGGAGGAACGTCTCGGTAGGTGCACACGCCGGAAGCGGGGACGGCTCGTTAAAAAGAATGCTCAACTCTAACATGGCGCACTTACCACCGCAACCCAACTGCCGTTCAACTGCACTTAACCCTTTAGGGGCCGGCAATTTTTCCCGCATGCCGAACGCAAACTTTGGTCTCAGTAATACTGCAGCATTCCTCGTGAAGAATATTTATCGAGGAACGCCGATTAATGGACAAAAACTAATTGATATCTGCACTTTGACTACAACCCACGACATATTGTGCACATTGTACTTTTCGAGTCGCGGTACTATGCGGTGGCATTTCGACCTTGCACCCTGAGGTCGCTCTTTTGAGCGGCCTCGCTCTACCTTTGTTTGTTCATAACTGTAACTTCCGAGTTTTCACAAGTGTCAAATACCGAGTTCATTAGCAATTTCTACATCTCAGTGTTCACCACGAAGCGCGAGGTTCAACGACGTAGATTCACCATTTCATAACGATAGAGGAGCACACCGAAACAGAAGTTGCCTAGACCAAAAACAATTATGCGCCATCAAAAAGTGACATTACAAGATAAAACTCTGTTTTTGTCGCCTCCTCGTATGTGCTATTACACGTAAAAAAAAATGCCAGCCCAGTTGAGAGGGGCAGGAAGCAAACCAAAACTGAAACCCCATGGGAATGTGCTCAAGCATAATCGGGCGTGGCACCTGAAGGATTAAGGTCAGTTCATGCATGCAGCGCAGCTCGGAATCAGTGCAGTAATTAGCACCGAATTTAGTTATGATTTACCACTGTATTTCCTCCACTCACCACTGTGGTTTCCCCCTCAAAACTTGCAATGTTGTGAGGTAGCTCACCGCGACAAGATAAATTTCACGCTGGTCACGAACGCGCTATTAGTGCCAAGCCCGACCCCATCAGCTGTCACAGTGAGATACAGTAGACTCCCGTTAAGGCGAACTCACTTAAGCGGAATTCTCGGATATGCCGAACAAAGTAAGAACATTTGGTTGGTTTCCCATAGACGCAGTGCAAAGAAAAACCGTTTAATAAGAACCGCTTTGCGCGCGCATTTTGGATAACTCAAACTTTCATAGGTCCCCTTCGCGATGGCACTGCACCGACGGCGACGCCGCACATTGCGCCGGCCGAGGTTTATGTCAGATGTGCCGTAAACACCAGCATATAATACGAGGTTTTTTTCAAATTTCCAGCTTCGATGAGGCACGATCTAACACTGTTTGACGTAGTTTCGGTTTCGAAGCAATATGACGCTCAAAACAGCTATCATCATCATTAAAATCACAATGTCCGAGGAGCCACCATTCGTACACAGTCAGGCCAGGCCGGCGCCGGTCAGGCTCGGCAATGGCGTCGGCGCGAAAACACTCGTCGGTTGCCTACAAAAGAAAAGTTCTTTTGGTTGCGGAAGACATCGGTAACAGTGCTGCCGGACGACAATTCGCCATAAATGAGGGCAGCATCCGCGGATGGAGACCACAAAAGCAAGCTCTGTTCGCGTGCAACGGAACGAGAAGAAGCTTTAGGAGCCCAAAGAATGGCGTGTTCGCGGACGTCGAGACAAGTCTCAGCGATTTTGTAAAAGAGCAACGTGAACGGGACCTCGCCGTAACTTTGTAAAAGAGCAGCGTGAACGGCACCTCGCCATAAACATCGAGCTGCTGCATGAGAACTTTGGTGAGCCGACATTGGGTTACTCGCTTTATGCGCACACTCGTCGCTCGCTCTTTCAAGAAGTGCGGGATTTCAAATGCGCTCGACGGCACTGAAGAAAATTCTCACCTAATTCCTCCGAACTGATATGGGTCCCAGCCCATTCGGGGAATCCGGGAAACGAGACAGCCCACTAAAAAGCCCGAGGTTTCGTCGACCGGGCAGTGGATGAGTCTGGCTTCCTGAATCCCACGAAGGACTCCATGATCACACATCATGATCTAACCAATCATTTTAAACTGGAGAGAACAACTTCCCCCCCTCCGCGCCAAAGCCTGACTAAAGAACAGGAGGTTACGTGGCGTCGTCTCCAGACGCGATCGTTACGCACCCCTTCACTCCTCGCGCACATTTATCCTGACCAATACAACCCAAACTGTAAACACTGCGGCCAACGAGCCAACTACGACCATATCCTATGGGATTGCAAAATAGAGCCACCCCCGGGTGACCTACTTACAAATCCTTCTCTCGAGCGGTGGGAGACCGTGCTGGCCAGCTCTGACCCCAGAACCCAAGTTCTGGCGGCGGAGTGGGCTGACAAAGTCGTCGAGGGCTATGTACTCCCAACCACTTAACGCCGTTTTACAATCACTACTGCCTTTGGGAGGAGGCGTCGGACAAGGAGTCTGATGGACGTGATGACAGTGATTAAGGTTCAATTATGACACGTGACCCATGTTTTCTCAGGAACATGGGCCACATGTCGTATTTCATCGCTAGACACCGATTTGCACAGAGGAGGCGGCAGTCAAAAATCACCGAATGGATTGGTTCCCCCACCAGTGGTGTGTGAAACATTATTTTTAGGGGCGAAGCTCCTTAGGGGCTAGCCATGTCCGTATGTCCGTCCGCCGTCCGCCGTAGGCCGGCGTCCAGTGCTTGTCCTTCTGCTCGTGAGATCACGTGCTCACGAGCACGTGCACATGCTCACGTGCTCGTGTAGGGCAAAAAAAAAATTGGAAAAGAAAAAGATGAAAAAAATTATGAAAAAAGAAAACAAAGAAAAAAAGAGTAGGGGGTTCTGAGATGCCATCCCATCTGTCTGCTTAAAAAAAGAAAAAGAAGAAAACCACACATTCTCCTACTGACATGAATGAAAAGGCTCAAAGAAAAAGAAGAAAAAAAAGAGTAGGGGGTTCTGAGATGCCATCCCATCTGTCTGCTTAAAAAAAGAAAAAGAAGAAAACCACACATTCTCCTACTGACATGAATGAAAAGGCTCAAAGAAAAAGAAGAAAAAAAAGAGTAGGGGGTTCTGAGATGCCATCCCATCTGTCTGCTTAAAGAAAGAAAAAGAAGAAAACCACACATTCTCCTACTGACATGAATGAAAAGGCTCAAAGAAAAAGAAGAAAAAAAAAGAGTAGGGGGTTCCTGAGTATGCCAGCCCATCTGTCTGCTTAAAAAAAGAAAAGAGAAAACCATACATTCTACTACTGACATGAATGAAAAGCTCTAAAGAAAAAAGAAGAAAAAAAGAGAGTAGGGGGGTTCTGAGATGCCATCCATCTGTCTGCTTAAAGAAAGAAAAAGACGAAACCATACATTCTCCTACTGATCATGAAGTGAAAGGCTCAAAGAAAAAGAAGAAAAAAAATTGACCGAATCTCCACGTGGTGAATTCATGTTGCTTGGGGCGAATCTCTGGGTGGTGCTTGTCCGCTGCACAAGCCGCATGCGCACGCCTTTCCCGTATAACAGATTCAAAGTAAATAACCGAAATAAAGCGTTGACAAACGCACGTGCAAGATGCCATTTTTTTTAGGCTCTTGCTTTAGAACAGTTACTGCTGCAAACGCCGGCATGTGTGGCACGTGGAACACCATTCCCTGCATTCTCCTTGATGATTGGGTAATTTAGCAATAGGTCTATTCAGTAGAATGGTTATCAATAGGCACCATTTCCAGGATCAGTAGACTCTCAGGTCGATAATAAAGGTTTCTCAAAGATTGGCCGCTGTGCGACCAGCGTCGGCCATGTCGACACTCGCACCGCCCTCTCTTCGTTGTCGTTCCAAGCCGCTTGCATGCTTAGTTTCCTTTCCTTCCGCTCTCCCAGGGTGTCAGTCCCGTTGCGCGTGTCTACTTTCCGCCGAGTGGCGGTCCCGTCGCGCGTGTCTAGTTTCCTCCGGCTCCTCGGGGCGGGTTTGTGTCGTGTGCTAAACAGCTTCGCTGGTCATCCACCTTCGCAAAGTAAAATGGCTCATGATTTTTTTCCAGAATTTACATCCAGTAGGGTGACCACACTGCTCCAAGTAGAAAACGGGACATCAAGGGGAGGGGGAGAGGGGGGGCAAAGCGTGATCGAAAACGAAAGCGCCGCTACTATTCAGTTCACCGAGATTATGCCCACTTTTCTGGGGCATTTCGTTGAGTAGTGTACACAAGGACCTTTCTTGCCCATTCTGCAAAAACCTACCTAAGCATGCCAACTTAGTAACATAGAAGAGTGCCCCATACACATGTCTGTGTGCACAAAACTTGGTGGCAACTGGAGCGAAAGAAAAAGTTAAGAATCATACTCTACTAGAGATGAAGTTTTTATACTATGTTTATTCTAATACACTGTCACAAGTAAAAAAGTTTTTCTTTTTTTCTTTTTTCATAATTTGTTTTCATCTTTTTTTTTTCCAATTTTTTTTTCCCTACACGAGCACGTGAGCATGTGCTCACGTGCTCGTGAGCACGTGATGAAGCACGAGCACCCGACGCCGGGCCTACGGCGGACGGACATGGCTAGCCCCTAAGGAGCTTCGCCCCTAAAAAGAGTAGGGGGTTCTGAGATGCCATCCCATCTGTCTGCTTAAAAAAAAAAGAAAACCACACATTCTCCTACTGACATGAATGAAAAGGCTCAAAGAAAAAGAAGAAAAAAAAGAGTAGGGGGTTCTGAGATGCCATCCCATCTGTCTGCTTAAAAAAAGAAAAAGAAGAAAACCACACATTCTCCTACTGACATGAATGAAAAGGCTCAAAGAAAAAGAAGAAAAAAAAGAGTAGTGGGTTCTGAGATGCCATCCCATCTGTCTGCTTAAAAAAAGAAAAAGAAGAAAACCACACATTCTCCTACTGACATGAATGAAAAGGCTCAAAGAAAAAGAAGAAAAAAAAGAGTAGGGGTTTCTGAGATGCCATCCCATCTGTCTGCTTAAAAAAGAAAAAGAAGAAAACCACACATTCTCCTACTGACATGAATGAAAAGGCTCAAAGAAAAAGAAGAAAAAAAAGAGTAGTGGGTTCTGAGATGCCATCCCATCTGTCTGCTTAAAAAAAGAAAAAGAAGAAAACCACACATTCTCCTACTGACATGAATGAAAAGGCTCAAAGAAAAAGAAGAAAAAAAAGAGTAGTGGGTTCTGAGATGCCATCCCATCTGTCTGCTTAAAAAAAGAAAAGAAGAAAACCACACATTCTCCTACTGACATGAATGAAAAGGCTCAAAGAAAAAGAAGAAAAAAAAGAGTAGTGGGTTCTGAGATGCCATCCCATCTGTCTGCTTAAAAAAAGAAAAAGAAGAAAACCACACATTCTCCTACTGACATGAATGAAAAGGCTCAAAGAAAAAGAAGAAAAAAAAGAGTAGGGGGTTCTGAGATGCCATCCCATCTGTCTGCTTAAAAAAAGAAAAAGAAGAAAACCACACATTCTCCTACTGACATGAATGAAAAGGCTCAAAGAAAAAGAAGAAAAAAAAGAGTAGGGGGTTCTGAGATGCCATCCCATCTGTCTGCTTAAAAAAAGAAAAAGAAGAAAATCACACATTCTCCTACTGACATGAATGAAAAGGCTCGGCATGCTGCGGCTCGGCGTCTAGGCAGACAAGCACCACCAGAGCTTCGCCCCAAGCAAGATCATTCACCACGTGGAGATGCGGTCAATTTTTTTCTTCTTTTGGCATGGTAAGCCAAATAAATGTCCCTTTTTAAGTATCTCTTCATTGTAGGCCTTCATGCCCAGCATGATAATTAGGGCACTTCTGTTAAGGCAAACATCTGATAAGTCTAACAAATTTTCAAGGTCCCTTCGTGTTTGTCTTTAAGGGGAGTCTACTGTAGTATCAAACCAAGAATTTCTATTTTTACAGCGAACCTGCTTATGGCTAGGGTTCTGTGGATTTTTTGTGTGCAGCGACTAAAAACTCTACGCTTGCACCGCTGCACAAGCCGCATGCGCACGCCTTTCCCGTATAACAGATTCAAAGTAAATAACCAAAATAAAGCGTTGACAAACGCACGTGCAAGATGCCATTTGTTTTAGGCTCTTTAGAACAGTTACTGCTGCAGACGCCGGCATGTGTGGCACGTGGAACACCATTCCCTGCATTCTCCTTGATGATTGGGTAATTTAGCAATAGGTCTATTCAGTAGAATGGTTATCAATAGGCACCATTTCCAGGATCAGTAGACTCTCAGGTCGATAATAAAGGTTTCTCAAAGATTGGCCGCTGTGCGACCAGCGTCGGCCATGTCGACGCTCGCACCGCCCTCTCTTCGTTGTCGTTCCAAGCCGCTTGCATGCTTAGTTTCCTTTCCTTCCGCTCTCAAAGGGTGTCAGTCCCGTCGCGCGTGTCTACTTTCCGCCGAGTGGCGGTCCCGTCGCGCGTGTCTAGTTTCCTCCGGCTCCTCGGGGCGGGTTTGTGTCGTGTGCTAAACAGCTTCGCTGGTCATCCACCTTCACAAAGTAAAATGGCTCATGATTTTTTTCCAGAATTTACATCCAGTAGGGTGACCACACTGCTCCAAGTAGAAAACGGGACATCAAGGGGAGGGGGAGAGGGGTGGGCAAAGCGTGATCGAAAACGAAAGCGCCGCTACTATTCAGTTCACCGAGATTATGCCCACTTTTCTGGGGCATTTCGTTGAGTAGTGTACACAAGGACCTTTCTTGCCCATTCTGCAAAAACCTACCTAAGCATGCCAACTTAGTAACATAGAAGAGTGCCCCATACACATGTCTGTGTGCACAAAACTTAGTGGCAACTGGAGCGAAAGAAAAAGTTAAGAATCATACTCTACTAGAGATGAAGTTTTTATACTATGTTTATTCTAATACACTGTCACAAGTAAAAAAGTTTTTGTTTTTTTCTCCCACTTGCTTGGTACTGACTTTGCAAGTTTTCGCGAAAACAGGACACTTGGTTTTGTTGAGACAAAATGACGGGACGGCTGAAATGGACCTATAAAAGGGGACTGTTCCGGCCAAAACGAGACGTCTGGTCGCCCCAACAATGAGACATGTATGTGAGTTTGAGTGCGCATACCAGTAGTGCAGCCGTGCGGTGGGGGCTGTAGTTGCGGAAGAGTTCCCCCCTCCCAAAATAGAGCCGGCCCAATGATATATGTATGCACAACACGCTCCTCCCTTCCTAAAAACTCATTCACACTGGCAGGTGCAAACGTGGCAGCTTAAAAGATTCGTTTCGATTTCAGCGCGCCCTTCACGACGAAAACGTGTGCATCCGCTCCGAGGTGGCAATTCGAACGCTGGTGTGGATACAGCATCAGTCGTAGGGATTCCCAGCCATCACAGCACCCCTACCCCCGCCCCAGTTTGCGACTGGTCCATACCTATATGCAGGGTGTTTATTTTTAAAAAGCCTTAAAGCTACACTAATGCAGTCCATGCAGGTGAATAATATGGCCAGGGGGATATAACACAGAGGACAAAACATCGCGATAAGTCGAATAATTAGCTAGAATTTGTTTATTATTTTTTAGTCAGAGAAAATAAACATAAGGTTCCAGTTAGAAACTTGCCGAGCGTCATCAAAAACCACTAAGCGACTAAACTTCACAAAGACTGAGTGCAAGGGAAAGGTGGTAGTGTGCTAAACTTACCAGTCATTGGAACCAAATGTTTATCTTCACTAATTAAGAAATTAACTAACAAACTTTAGTTATCCAACTTATTACGAAGATTAGCTTCTACATTATGTCTCCCTAGCCGTATAACTCGCCTGCGCAGGCCGCATTAGTGTAGCCTTCACGGCTTAATTAAAAACAGTCTGTAAAGTCTAAAAAAACCAACCCTTATACTAGCTAACAAGGCTCGTTGGCCCAGCTGGTGCACGGTGCGGGGGAAACTTGCATGCACAAAGCAAAGACGAACATGAAGAAGGCTGCACAGGCAAGTGCTACTTTCAACTAGACTTTCGTCTACACTGGCTGGGAACTGTCGAGAGACACGTGAAGGGACCCTTTGGCAATGCCCACCTGCAGTTCCTCGCTGGCTGCATTGTCCTCGCCGTTCACCTCCGAGCTGGCGTCGCTCCGCAGCGACGCAGCGGCCGAATCCAGGGACGCCGAAAACAGCCGCATGATCTGGTCGGACACGTGCTGGGAGCTGCGTGCACCAACCAAGCGGTGGGCACCATGTTTATTTACTCTCAAGGTCGTACGACAATACAGAGGGCAGTGGACAATAAAAAATAAAGAACAACCCAGGCGAAAATCAGTCCACTTCCAGTTGAATTATGGAACTGGAATTGAGATGATCCAGCTGGAATCCAGCTGGGTCCAGCTGGATTCCAGTTGGGTCCAGCTGGAATCCAGCTGGACATCCTCATTTCCAGTTCCATAATCCAGCTGGAAGTGGACTGATTTTTGCCTGGGAAGAAAAAAAAACAGCACACTCATGGATCTACAGAAAACAAAAAGTTGGAGAATTTTCGAAAGTCGTAGAGTCACGAATGATTGCAGTTTAGCGGAGGAAATGGCCCCATCCCACAGAAGTGCGAGGGATGAACGAGTAAAAAACGACATTTGTTTGACCCGAAAAAACACTAACCTTGTTTCGGTGATCTAAACGACCGGAAATATAGGTAGTATGTAGGTGACGGCGTAGGAAGGAACGACGGCAAATTTTGTGAAAGAGGCATAGATGAGAGCACTGAGCACTGAGCACTGGCAAAGATTTGGCAATGACAATGAAAGTTTCACACAAGTGCTTAAAGTGTCAACACTCCATTCTCCAATCATCTTGTGGGAACCACCACTCTGTTGCCTAGTGTAGAGCGATTGGTAGTAGTTTCGATAAGAAAATGTTACTTCCGGGGGGGCAGCAGTGCTTCTAGAGCTCTTTTATATAACTTGCGATCCAATTCAAATTCAAACCACAAATATGTATACTTGGTTTTGATGCAGTCAAATTAGTTTTTTTAATGTTGAAAGTCTCAGTGCAAAGATTATGGGAAGAATTAAACCAAATTGAAATACTGAAATACAGAAATAAACATATATCAATAAAATGAAACGTCTGTGAAACCGAATAAGGTATAAATGAAAACTCTACTATGATTTATAAGTTTTTTTAAAACACTTTAATTTTCCGGTTCCGAATTTTTTTTATTGCAGAAAGTATCAAAGGCATCTAAAATAACCCTGATGCCATAATTAAGTTATTCATACCCCCTATTGGATACCTCGCACAAACACCTAGCAGAAAAGAAAAAAAAATTTATGAAGATTGAATGTGTGCAAGTGGAGATATGGCTTTCATAAAATAGCAAAGTGTGTAGTAAATAATTCATTCTGGAAACTATAGCAAACAAACATGCACAGAATTATTGCACTAGTAGAATACCGTGCATTTGCCCATTCCACACTAAGCGCCCATATCCAAATTTCTAAGATCTGAGAAAATATGCAAGTACATTTATACGCAAGATTGATGACCGGACAAGCGCCCATCCCCCATTTTTTCGCGATTATCTCTATATTTTGAGTGAGCGCTTGCCCGGTATTTTACGGTATGTTTTCAAGGTAATATTTCAAGTTAAGATTGACTTATTTCACGATAATGCTTCAGCAGGAGATGGCAAGTGCCTGTCAATCTTCAAAAACACAAGATCAAAAATTTGTCTTTTTGTAGTATTTTTTGACTCAAAGTGCAGTGTCAAGCTAAGGTGTCAAGAAGCCTGGCTATATACAAAGTGATTTTTTATCAGTGACACTAATTAAAAAAAAAGACGTGAAAGCTAAACTTAAATAGACATATGGCTCAAACAGAAACTTGCTGAGTGTCATCCAAAACCCCTAAATCAAAATTCATGCTGTCTTTTATGTTATCCCTAAGACGGCTTGAAGGCGAAAGCCCAAGCGCCGATCCGGGTGATAGCGAACCTCCGAAACGCCGCACTTTTGGCGCCGTTCATCTCCCGGCATGTCGCACGCCCGCTCTTCAGCGCTGCCCGAGCGAAAGTGTCGTCCTCTCTCGCTGGGTTTGCACCGCGCGCACGCACCTCCGCCAATTCTGGCACAAGTAACGCCACCTCGTGGTTCAGTGGCAAACCGTGGGGCGTGCGCCTCCGCCGATTTTGGCAAAAGTAACACCATCTCGTGGTCCAGTGGCAAATCATAGGTTTTGGTACCTTTCGTGTCGCCGACGTGTTTTCATACCTTTCATGTTGCCTGTTTTCGTACTTTTCGTGTCGTCGACGTGGACGAGGACTTTAAAGGTCGACTGAACGAGACATATAAGGCTTTCGCCTTAATGATAATAAGCGCTGCATGAAAGGGGCAGCCCGCGACCGACCTGTTGATGCGTCCCCTCTGGCGGAGCCTGTCCACCAGGGACTGGAGGCAGCGCTCCTGGAAGTAGGCCGTGCCCAACAGCTGGTCGAAGGTCCTGCACGGACGGGGAATGGCGGGGACACGGGTGAGGATCCCCGACCCACCTGGGGCGGGCGGCGAGAGACGAACGTAGGAGGAGGGAGCGAGAGCCGCTCACTTGCAGTGCCGGTAGAGCTCCAGTAGCTTGCGTATGACGAAGCAGGACTGCTGCGTCGGGTTCTGGGTAAACATCTCCTCGAGGCGGGCCATGCTCAGCCGCAGCAGCTCAATCTGGCCCTGCATCTTCGTCCGCAGGGCCTGGGGGTCCAGGCGCTCTGCGGGCGGCGCCGCCGCCGCCGCTCCGTTGGTCGCCTCTGAAGCCGGGGGCTCCGCCTCCTCTTTCGTGTCGGCCGGGGGCGGGACCTCGATGAGCTCCACCTCCTCCGTGATCACGATCCTGTCCGGAGAGGTCCTAGAAGACGACGACAAAGCGCTTCGCTTTTGGCCTCTGGGGAAGGCGTCTACGACTCGGGGTGGCCGTGGGTTGCCAGAAATACTGTAATGACTTAATGCTGGCTCGCACACTTGCGATTGCTTACGACCAAATGCCTTAAAGCCCCTTGGTATCTTTTACGACGAGAAAACACACACTGGAGCTATCTATGGCTGCCGTAGAACACCCGGTATTTTCGTATTATTTCCTTTTCTTTCGCGCATACTCTTTTTTTATTTGGCTCGGAAATCTTTTGACAATGTTATAAACAACCATTTCCCATGGATACAGCGTACATTTGAACTTGCAATTACTGCAAAACCTTCACTCTAGTCAAATACAGTTTCAGTGCCACCTCATAGGTGGCGCCAGCGTGATCTCTCTTCGCAAGAGAGGACTCAATCTTAAGCAAACACAATCTGTGAACCGGCCTTTTTGTTTTGAGACAACTTAATTTTTGCAGAACCTAGGAAATAAAAACTAGACCTTTTCCAAAATGCAATACAATCTAGAGTCACCGACAACAAAACGCAGCGAATCGTGGACGCTATTGCCTCGCAGCCAATTGCGTCACGGTATCAGCAGATAAGAATGCCAAGAAACAAATTACGAATCAAGGAACACGATCGCATGATCTTACCCTGCGTCGCTTAGAATGTCACTCACGGTAGTGGCTCAAATATTGGTCTAAATGCTGGTCTGTACTTTTGCATTTGAGTCTGATCGACCGCATTGCAACCGCCTGATATCTAATACTACAGAGACCATACTGGTACCCTCTATTGGGTAGTCCTGGAATACATTGGATTTGTGTATAACTAGACTGAAGGTTTGGCAGCATTTGCGAGATCAAATCAATGCACAATCTACGAGAAATGGTCTGTAATAATGTCGTCATGATTATTTCAAGCACATGGTGAGAGGGTGATCCCTAACATGTGTACTCTTCCCAGACTACGACAAAAAGGAAGACAATGAAGCTGGCTAAAGAATAAACTGCCACATCTCTTCCGAATTACTGGGGACTTTTATACTTGGCGCAGCTGACAGGATTGCTTGAATGGTGTGAATACAGCTATGTTTGACTCGAGGCAAGGACGGACGATCAAAGCTCGGAGCATTCATTTCCAGTAAAGCGAAAATGTAGCCAGAAGACCTTGTTTGCGAACGAAGACTGAAATTGAATGTTACAATGCGCGATTTCCAAGAGTGGTTCCAGAACCAACCGCTACTCCACTTCAAGTGGTTTCAGTCAATGAGAACCTGACATTTGCAGTTGTTCAGATGCTGCAGATGCAAGTATTACAACTTGTACAGCAAAGACAATTCAAGACCGCCATGACGGAAACTATGCAAGTGCACAAACTAGGGATGTCGCGAACCACCCTAGGTTCGATTTCGAAAGGTTTCGATATTTGCGAAGCGAACTGAGGTTCGATTTCGTACCGACCGAGGTTCGAATTCGAAAAATTCGCAACTTTCGATCCCAGTAGGGTTTCGAATTCAAAAAGTTTGAAGCTTTCGCGGTTTCTAAAATTTCGGGTTCGAATGTTTCGAATATTTTTTACTAGAGGTTCGATAAATTCGAAGATTTCGAACTTTCCTAACTTGAAATTCGAGATACTCGAAAAATCTGAATTTCTTAGGATCGGAAGTTCGAAGAGTTCGAAGATTTCGAAATTATTTGGAAATAAAATTCGAAAACTTCGAACGCTTCGAATTTTTATAGACATGAAGTTCGAACAATTCGAAGATTTCGAATTTCTTTCTGCATAAAGTTCGAAAAGTTCGAAAGTTTCGATTCTCTTTTAACGCTGAATTCGAAAAAAAAAAAAAAAACTTCGAAGATTTTGAGTTTTTTTTAAGTCCAAGTTTCAAAGTTCGAAGTCCAGTTTTCAAGTTCCTCCACAGTTTCAGTTTCAAATAACGTTTCACGACTCACTGGTTTTCACGAAATCAAGTTTAGAAAATTTAGGGTGTGATATCTAGACTCTGCGATGTTGGTCAGGCAATTACATACGACCAAATGCCTTAAAGCCCCTTGGTATCTTTTACGACGAGAAAACACACACTGGAGCTATCTATGGCTGCCGTAGAACACCCGGTATTTCGTATTATTTCCTTTTCTTTCGCGCATACTCTTTGTTATTTGGCTCGGAAATCTTTGACAATGTCCATAAACGACCATTTCCCATGGATACAGCGTACATTACGACCAAATGCCTTAAAGCCCCTTGGTATCTTTTACGACGAGAAAACACACACTGGAGCTATCTATGGCTGCCGTAGAACACCCGGCATTTTCGTATTATTTCCTTTTCTTTCGCGCATACTCTTTTTTATTTGGCTCGGAAATCTTTTGACAATGTTATAAACAACCATTTCCCATGGATACAGCGTACATTTGAACTTGCAATTACTGCAAAACCTTCACTCTAGTCAAATACAGTTTCAGTGCCACCTCATAGGTGGCGCCAGCGTGATCTCTCTTCGCAAGAGAGGACTCGGTCTTAAGCAAACACAATCTGTGAACCGGCCTTTTTGTTTTGAGACAACTTAATTTTTGCAGAACCTAGGAAATAAAAACTAGACCTTTTCCAAAATGCAATACAATCTAGAGTCACCGACAACAAAACGCAGCGAATCGTGGACGCTATTGCCTCGCAGCCAATTGCGTCACGGTATCAGCAGATAAGAATGCCAAGAAACAAATTACGAATCAAGGAAGACAAATTGCCTTAAAGGCCTTGGTATCTTTACGAAGACGAGAAAACACACACTGGAGCTATCTATGATGCCGTAGACACGGCATTTTCGTAGTTATTTCCTTTCTTTCGCGCATACTCTTTTATTTGGCTCGGACATTTTTGACAATGTCATAACGACCATTTCCAATGGATACAGCGTCCATACGAACAACTGCCTTAAGGCCCTTGATCTTTTACGATCCGAGGGAAAACACACACTGGAGCTATCTATGGCTGCCGTAGAACACCCGGCATTTTCGTATTATTTTCCTTTTCTTTCGCGCATACTCTTTTTATTTGGCTCGGAAATCTTTGACAATGTCATAAACGACCATTTCCATGGATACAGCGTACATACGACCAAATGCCTTAAAGCCCCTTGGTATCTTTTACGACGAGAAAACACACACTGGAGCTATCTATGGCTGCCGTAGAACACCCGGTATTTCGTATTATTTCCTTTTCTTTCGCGCATACTCTTTTTTTATTTGCTCGGAAATCTTTTGACAATGTCATAAACGACCATTTCCCATGGATACAGCCTACATACGACCAAAGCCTTAAAGCCCCTTGGTATCTTTTACGACGAGAAAAACACCACTGGAGCTATCTATGGCTGCCGTAGAACACCCGGTATTTCGTATTATTTCCTTTTCTTTCGCGCATACTCTTTTTTATTTGGCTCGGAAATCTTTTGACAATGTCATAAACGACCATTTCCCATGGATACAGCGTACATACGACCAAATGCCTTAAAGCCCCTTGGTATCTTTTACGACGAGAAAACACACACTGGAGCTATCTATGGCTGCCGTAGAACACCCGGTATTTTCGTATTATTTCCTTTTCTTTCGCGCATACTCTTTTTTATTTGGCTCGGAAATCTTTTGACAATGTCATAACGACCATTCCCATGGATACAGCGTACATACGACCAAATGCCTTAAAGCCCCTTGGTATCTTTTACGACGAGAAAACACACACTGGAGCTATCTATGGCTGCCGTAGAACACCGGTATTTTCGTATTATTTCCTTTTCTTTCGCGCATACTCTTTTTTATTTGGCTCGGAAATCTTTTGACAATGTCATAAACGACCATTTCCCATGGATACAGCGTACATACGACCAAATGCCTTAAAGCCCCTTGGTATCTTTTACGACGAGAAAACACACACTGGAGCTATCTATGGCTGCCGTAGAACACCCGGTATTTTCGTATTATTTCCTTTTCTTTCGCGCATACTCTTTTTTATTTGGCTCGGAAATCTTTTGACAATGTCATAAACGACCATTTCCCATGGATACAGCGTACATACGACCAAATGCCTTAAAGCCCCTTGGTATCTTTTACGACGAGAAAACACACACTGGAGCTATCTATGGCTGCCGTAGAACACCCGGTATTTTCGTATTATTTCCTTTTCTTTCGCGCATACTCTTTTTTATTTGGCTCGGAAATCTTTTGACAATGTCATAAACGACCATTTCCCATGGATACAGCGTACATACGACCAAATGCCTTAAAGCCCCTTGGTATCTTTTACGACGAGAAAACACACACTGGAGCTATCTATGGCTGCCGTAGAACACCCGGTATTTTCGTATTATTTCCTTTTCTTTCGCGCATACTCTTTTTTATTTGGCTCGGAAATCTTTTGACAATGTCATAAACGACCATTTCCCATGGATACAGCGTACATACGACCAAATGCCTTAAAGCCCCTTGGTATCTTTTACGACGAGGAAAACACACACTGGAGCTATCTATGGCTGCCGTAGAACACCCGGCATTTTCGTATTATTTCCTTTTCATTCGCGCATACTCTTTTTTATTTGGCTCGGAAATCTTTTGACAATGTCATAAACGACCATTTCCCATGGATACAGCGTACATACGACCAAATGCCTTAAAGCCCTTGGTATCTTTTACGACGAGAAAACACACACTGAGCTATCTATGGCTGCCGTAGAACACCCGGCATTTTCGTATTATTTCCTTTTCTTTCGCGCATACTCTTTTTTATTTGGCTCGGAAATCTTTTGACAATGTCATAAACGACCATTTCCCATGGATACAGGTACATAGACCAAAGCCTTAAAGCCCCTTGGTATCTTTTACGACGAGGAAACACACACATGAAGCTATCTATGGCTGCCATAGACACACCCGGCCATTTTCGTATTATTCCTTTTTCTTTCGCAGCATACTCTTTGTTTATTTGGCTCGGAAATCTTTTGACAATGTCATAAACCGACATGTTCCATGGATACAGCGTACATACGACCAATGCCTTAAGCACCTTGTTACTTTTACGACGAGAAAACACACACTGGAGCTATCTATGGCTGCCGTAGAACACCCGGCATTTTCGTATTATTTCCTTTTCTTTCGCGCATACTCTTTTTTATTTGGCTCGGAAATCTTTTGACAATGTCATAAACGACCATTTCCCATGGATACAGCGTACATACGACCAAATGCCTTAAAGCCCCTTGGTATCTTTTACGACGAGAAAACACACACTGGAGCTATCTATGGCTGCCGTAGAACACCCGGCTATTTTCGTATTATTTCCTTTTCTTTCGCGCATACTCTTTTTTATTTGGCTCGGAATCTTTTGACAATGTTATAAACAACCATTTCCCATGGATACAGCGTACAT
Organism: Ixodes persulcatus; assembly: GCA_013358835.2. Lineage (NCBI taxonomy): Eukaryota > Metazoa > Arthropoda > Arachnida > Ixodida > Ixodidae > Ixodes > Ixodes persulcatus. The sequence continues at coordinate 97,508 of JABSTQ010009913.1, forward strand.
TTGAACTTGCAATTACTGCAAAACCTTCACTCTAGTCAAATACAGTTTCAGTGCCACCTCATAGGTGGCGCCAGCGTGATCTCTCTTCGCAAGAGAGGACTCGGTCTTAAGCAAACACAATCTGTGAACCGGCCTTTTTGTTTTGAGACAACTTAATTTTTGCAGAACCTAGGAAATAAAAACTAGACCTTTTCCAAAATGCAATACAATCTAGAGTCACCGACAACAAAACGCAGCGAATCGTGGACGCTATTGCCTCGCAGCCAATTGCGTCACGGTATCAGCAGATAAGAATGCCAAGAAACAAATTACGAATCAAGGAACACGATCGCATGATCTTACCCTGCGTCGCTTAGAATGTCACTCATGGTAGTGGCTCAAATATTGGTCTAAAAGCTGGTCTGTACTTTTGCATTTGAGTCCGATCGACCGCATTGCAACCGCCTGATATCTAATACGACAGAGACCATACTGGTACCCTCTATTGGGTAGTCCTGGAATACATTGGATTTGTGTATAACTAGACTGAAGGTTTGGCAGCATTTGCGAGATCAAATCAATGCACAATCTACGAGAAATGGTCTCTAATAATGTCGTCATGATTATTTCAAGCACATGGTGAGAGGGTGATCCCTAACATGTGTACTCTTCCCAGACTACGACAAAAAGGAAGACAATGAAGCTGGCTAAAGAATAAAACTGCCACATCTCTTCCGAATTACTGGGGACTTTTATACTTGGCGCAGCTGACAGGATTGCTTGAATGGTGTGAATACAGCTATGTTTGACTCGAGGCAAGGACGGACGATCAAAGCTCGGAGCATTCATTTCCAGTAAAGCGAAAATGTAGCCAGAAGACCTTGTTTGCGAACGAAGACTGAAATTGAACGTTACAATGCGCGATTTCCAAGAGTGGTTCCAGAACCAACCGCTACTCCACTTCAAGTGGTTTCAGTCAATGAGAACCTGACATTTGCAGTTGTTCAGATGCTGCAGATGCAAGTATTACAACTTCTACAGCAAAGACAATTCAAGACCGCCATGACGGAAACTATGCAAGTGCACAAACTAGGGATGTCGCGAACCACCCTAGGTTCGATTTCGAAAGGTTTCGATATTTGCGAAGCGAACTGAGGTTCGATTTCGTACCGACCGAGGTTCGAATTCGAAAAATTCGCAACTTTCGATCCCAGTAGAGTTTCGAATTCGAAAAGTTTGAAGCTTTCGCGGTTTCTAAAATTTCGGGTTCGAATGTTTCGAATATTTTTTTACTTGAGGTTCGATAAATTCGAAGATTTCGAACTTTCCTAACTTGAAATTCGAGATACTCTAAAAATCTGAATTTCTTAGGATCGGAAGTTCGAAGAGTTAGAAGATTTCGAAATTATTTGGAAATAAAATTCGAAAACTTCGAACGCTTCGAATTTTTATAGACATGAAGTTCGAACAATTCGAAGATTTCGAATTTCTTTCTGCATAAAGTTCGAAAAGTTCGAAAGTTTCAATTCTCTTTTAACGCTGAATTCGAAAAAGAAAAAAAAAAAAAAAAAAAAACTTCGAAGATTTTGAATTTTTTTTAAGTCCAAGTTTTCAAAGTTCGAAGTCCAGTTTTCAAGTTCCTCCACAGTTTCAGTTTCAAATAACGTTTTCACGACTCACTGGTTTTCACGAAATCAAGTTTAGAAAATTTAGGGTGTGATATCTAGACTCTGCGAAGTTGGTCAGGCAATTAAATGAGACGACAAGTGTCCCGGATGTGCTGGAATATTTGCCAGTGCAGAGTGACGTGTGACCATAGATCAGTAATTGTGACCGCCAGCACGGGGGGGGGGGCTCTTTAACGTGCATCACGCAGTAGTGATCACACGAACACACTGTTTTACGATACTCATCCAGTTTGAAACGGCCAGAGGCAGGCAGGATGTTGAGGCTCAGAAAAACCTTGAAGCGACCTGGCAAACTACCTTCCCACCCCATGCACGCTGGTAGTAATCCGATCGAACGCCGCCCGAGTGACGCTGGCATATAGTAAGTTAAGTTTGTAATTGTCCTGGAGGTTTATTTTCTGGGACGGAGGAATCGCCTCGCAAAAAGCACAGAAGCCGACACAACTCGAGGTCGAGGAGCGTTCTACCATACACGTGGCGTCGGAAGAGGAAAAACGGGGGAGGGAAGAGGGGAGGGGGGGGGGCCTCAGCCCCCCTTCCCCCTTCCAGATATTTCGGTACAGGGCGTGGTCGAGCTTATTTTAATCTGAAATTATTTATGCCTATGTATAGCTACTGTCACTCTTCACTGCATAAAAGATCGCGTAGATGGTCATTGTTAGAAACTCGTTGTCAGAAGGCACTACTCGTCACATGCTTAGTGGTTCGGAAGTTCAAAGCTATGTCTTTACGACCTAAATAACTGTGCCAATGGTAAAAAAAAAAAAAAAAGAAAATGAATAAATGCGGCGATAAAAAGCTGGAGAAAGAAAAAACTATCAAGAACTCGCCGGATGTGTTGTATTCTTGCATATTCAGAGGTTCGGAACTTCGAAACAACTTTCTCATACCAAAATGTGTACAGGCTAAAAGAAACGCGTCCCAGGAACGTGAAGCGAAAAAAAATGCTTTCTTTTAATGACGTGCTGAACTTGAACGATATTAGAAATCTTCTCCCATGAGTTAATGTATTCCTTAACGTGAAAAAACAATAAATACATTATTTTGTATTCTGCAGATGGAAATGATATGTACTGTCTGTGGTGTTAATTTAAATGCGATACCTCAAACAACTTAGACGAAAATAAATACCAAGTTTGCGGCATAATTGCATGTAGATACATGTTTGGACATTTCTTCGAAACTCACCTTGAATAACAATAGTCATATCTTAAGACGACACTTATCTAGGCTATACATAGATCATTCTTAAAAAGTTTAACATCACTACCATAAATAGCTTCGGCTACATCGCGCTTCCAATCTGGCACAAACGATAATCGTCAAAAACCCGTCGTCCTTCCTCGCTCCTTCGGGAATTTATTTCTTTAAAACTAAGCATGCCAGAACATTGAAATAAACGGCATTGTCTTTCGTAAAGAACGGAACACCGCATGTAACAGTTCGAGAAAAAAAATTACGAATGTACCTCACTACATGAATTCAAATGAAACCGTCCGCCGGTCTTTCGAAGTTCGACGAACGTCGAACTTTTACCCTAAAAGTTTGAAGTGCGTCAAACATCTGACTTTTCAGGATTCGAAAGTTCGAAACTTTTCGAATTCTATTATAAATAAGTTCGAAAGTTCGAAAATTATCGATTTCCTTAGCATAGGAAATTCGAAAGTTCGAACAGCTTCGAACTTTTAGTGCAAGAAATTCGACAGTTCGAAGATCATCGAATTTTTTGGTCAGTCAAGTTCGGAAGTTCGACAAGCATCGAATTTTGCAGTGTGATAAGTTCGAAAGTTCGAAACGAACCGAATTTTTTAGCGTAATAAGTTCGACGCTTCGAAAAGCATCGAACTTCTTAGCTTAACAAGTTCGAAAATTCGACTTCCGTCGAATTTTGCGATATAGAAAATTCGAAAATGCGAAATCTTTCGAACCTTCCGAATCCCTTGATTCGATCATCGAAACTTCGATTCGAAAAAAGTTTGCGGCATCCCTAGCACAAACATAGACAAGAAACAGTGAAGTCAGACTTGTTGGACGGTGAATCTTCAGCGGCTATTACTTGGCTGGACTTCTATGAATATGCCCGAAAGGAGAATCGTTGGCACTAAGATGCCGAGCGGATAAGAAATTTGTGGCTATTTCTCGTTGGGACTGCTACAAAATGACATGGACTTCGTATTTGTGAGCACACAAATGATTTGTGGGATGCCTTAAAAGAAAGCTTTGCTACTCATTCGTGGTGAACGCTGCGAAATGATGGGATAAAGCAATCTTCCACAAACACCGAGAAAGTAGCTCATTTCATTACTTCTATAAAAAATAGAAGAGTTCTTCAGCTTGTTGACCCTACTTTGCCAGAGGAATTCATCCTTCCGCTGGTCATCCGTGACGGCAAAGATGCACAAAAACAAGTGCAGGCAAAATTTTCAAACACCACCGAGGACCTCTTGCACTCACCGAAGGGTGCATGCAACCAGCAACCAATTCCAAAAATGCACCCTTCGACAGTCTCAGCAGAAATGAAGTTCCGGCAAACCAGGTAAGTAACAAGCCTTGAGTTAACAAGACCAGACCCAACTCGTTCAAACACTTTATACCGTATTTACTCGCACAATGAACGCACTCGCCTAATGAACGCACCCCCCAAGTCGGCTCTCAAAATTTCGACTTTTTTTTTTCACTCGCGTATTAAACACACCCCCAACTCGGACGTCAAAATTTTGACCCCCTCCCCCCACGCGCGCGAAATGAAGGCACTTTTTGATCCTGGTGCATCGAGGTCGCGAATGCATGGGCAGCGTGGGCGAACAAAACGCCTCGCAAAAGGCGTTAAAAAATAAAAAAAAAAGATCCAACGGAAGCAAGAAACAAAAACATGGAGAGGAAGCTTTTTTTCTTTTTGCCGCAGCATCAGTCTGGACATTCGGCCCGCGCGCCGCGCGCAAGGAATAAGAAAGAGAAGCGGAGAAGCCCTGCCTAAGCAAAGCGAAACAAAAAACTTGCGAAAGGCGGCAAAAAAAAAAAAATCCCATGAAGAGCTTTTTTTTTTTTTCTTTTTGCACGCGTCGCGCGCCGCGCGCAAGGAGATAAGAAAGAGAAGCGGAGAAGCCCTCGCCTAAGCAAAGCGAAAAAAACAACTTGCGAAAGCGCAAAAAAAAAAATCAGAGAAAAAAAAACAAAACTTTTGTGAAGAGAAGGAGAGAAGCCCTCGCAAAGCGAACGCACTTTTCTATCCTGGTGCAGCGAGGTCGCGAATGCATGGGCAGCGTGGGCGAACAAAACGCCTTGCAAAAGGCGTTAAAAAAATAAAAAAAGATCCAACGGAAGCAAAAAGAAACATAGAAAGGAGCTTTTTCTTTTTTTTGCACAATCAGTTTGGTTTTGGGGTAGCGCGTCGCGCGCCGCGCGCAAGGAGATAAGAAAGAAAAACGGAGAAGCCCTCGCCTAAGCAAAGCGCACATAATGAAGGCATCCTGCCCTCGCCTCCTGCTCACACTTTGGAAAGAGAAGCGAGAAGCCCTTCAAATGAACGCACTTTTCTATCCTGGTGCAGCGAGGTCGCGAATGCATGGGCAGCGTGGGCGAACAAAACGCCTTGCAAAAGGTGTTAAAAAAATAAAAAAAGATCCAACGGAAGCAAAAAGAAACATAGAAAGGAGCTTTTTTTTTTTTTTTGCACAACTCAGTTTGGTTTTGGGGTAGCGCGTCGCGCGCCGCACGCAAGGAGATAAGAAAGAAAAACGGAGAAGCCCTCGCCTAAGCAAAGCGCACATAATGAAGGCATCCTGCCCTCGCCTCCTGCTCACACTTTGGAAAGAGAAGCGAGAAGCCCTTCAAATGAACGCACTTTTCTATCCTGGTGCAGCGAGGTCGCGAATGCATGGGCAGCGTGGGCGAACAAAACGCCTTGCAAAAGGCGTTAAAAAAAAAAAAAAAAGATCCAACGGAAGCAAAAAGAAACATAGAAAGGAGCTTTTTCTTTTTTTTTGCACAACTCAGTTTGGTTTTGGGGTAGCGCGTCGCGCGCCGCGCGCAAGGAGATAAGAAAGAAAAACGGAGAAGCCCTCGCCTAAGCAAAGCGCACATAATGAAGGCATCCTGCCCTCGCCTCCTGCTCACACTTTGGAAAGAGAAGCGAGAAGCCCTTCAAATGAACGCACTTTTCTATCCTGGTGCAGCGAGGTCGCGAATGCATGGGCAGCGTGGGCGAACAAAACGCCTTGCAAAAGGCGTTAAAAAAATAAAAAAAGATCCAACGGAAGCAAAAAGAAACATAGAAAGGAGCTTTTTCTTTTTTTTGCACAATGCAGTTTGGTTTTGGGGTAGCGCGTCGCGCGCCGCGCGCAAGGAGATAAGAAAGAAAAACGGAGAAGCCCTCGCCTAAGCAAAGCGCACATAATGAAGGCATCCTGCCCTCGCCTCCTGCTCACACTTTGGAAAGAGAAGCGAGAAGCCCTTCAAATGAACGCACTTTTCTATCCTGGTGCAGCGAGGTCGCGAATGCATGGGCAGCGTGGGCGAACAAAACGCCTTGCAAAAGGCGTTAAAAAAATAAAAAAAGATCCAACGGAAGCAAAAAGAAACATAGAAAGGAGCTTTTTTTTTTTTTTGCACAATGCAGTTTGGTTTTGGGGTAGCGCGTCGCGCGCCGCGCGCAAGGAGATAAGAAAGAAAAACGGAGAAGCCCTCGCCTAAGCAAAGCGCACATAATGAAGGCATCCTGCCCTCGCCTCCTGCTCACACTTTGGAAAGAGAAGCGAGAAGCCCTTCAAATGAACGCACTTTTCTATCCTGGTGCAGCGAGGTCGCGAATGCATGGGCAGCGTGGGCGAACAAAACGCCTTGCAAAAGGCGTTAAAAAAATAAAAAAAGATCCAACGGAAGCAAAAAGAAACATAGAAAGGAGCTTTTTCTTTTTTTTTGCACAATGCAGTTTGGTTTTGGGGTAGCGCGTCGCGCGCCGCGCGCAAGGAGATAAGAAAGAAAAACGGAGAAGCCCTCGCCTAAGCAAAGCGCACATAATGAAGGCATCCTGCCCTCGCCTCCTGCTCACACTTTGGAAAGAGAAGCGAGAAGCCTTCAAATGAACGCACTTTTCTATCCTGGTGCAGCGAGGTCGCGAATGCATGGGCAGCGTGGGCGAACAAAACGCCTTGCAAAAGGCGTTAAAAAAAAAAAAAAAAAAAAAAAAAGATCCAACGGAAGCAAAAAGAAACATAAAGAGCTTTTTTTTTTCTTTTTGCACGCGTCGCGCGCCGCGCGCAAGGAGATAAGAAAGAAAAACGGAGAAGCCCTCGCCTAAGCAAAGCGCACATAATGAAGGCATCCTGCCCTCGCCTCCTCCTCGCACTTTGGAAAGAGAAGCGAGAAGCCCTCGAAATGAACACACTTTTCTATCCTGGTACAGAAAGGTCACGAATGTGTGGGCAGCGTGGGCAAACAAAACAACTTGCGAAAGACGGGAAAAAAAACAAAAAAAAAACACGGAAGCAAGAAAAAAAAAAACGAGAGGAGCATTTTTTTTTTGCGCATCGCAGTTTGGTTTCGGAGTCGCGCGCAAAGAGATAAGAAGTTAAGTCGATTTTTCGGGATAAAAGGTCCGTTCATTGTGCGAGTAAATACGGACGCAAAATTTTACTTCGCGTAATGAACGCCCCCCCCCCCCCCCAACTTTGCATCGATTTTTCGGAAAAAAATGTGCGTTCATTCTGCGAGTAAATACGGTAGATGGCGCTACTGATGAGCAACCAAAAAACGACTAAAAGAAAGGTGCACAGTCCATCAAATGACAAAGAAAGCGACTGTTTACTCAGTTAAGCACAACATTCTCTATGTTATCGTCAGTGGTAGACATGTGGATGCCTTAGTTGACACTGGTTCATCCATCAGCCTTGTCAGTAGGAATATGGCGGACACAGGAAAGAGAGACTGGAACGCCCATCGAAGTTCACAGCTATAACGACACTGCTAAGATGATGAAAAACTGGGGGACACTGGAAGTTGAGCTTTAGGGAAAGAAACTTACAGTGGAGGCACTCGTCACAGAAGAGGTCGAGTTCATGCTCATTCTATCACGGCCTGATATGAAGCACTTCAGAATGAACCGCTTTATATCGGGCCGTGACGAAGTGACCCTCGACCAGGATGCGAAATTCGGCCCTCTCGTCGCAAAACACCAGAATGTGAAGAGTGCTGGAGACGGGCCAACCTGGCACCCAGAACTAATGCGTGGAATCCTATCCACCAGCGACTTCCCTTATTGACGTTTCCCTCAAGCTACATGACACCTCCGTTTTACGAAGAAAGTTTCTACGACAAAAAGACAAGAGTAAAACGCGAGATTTGAGGAATGATAGATGCCGCAATGATCAGACCTTCAACATCAACGTTTGCATCCTCGATCACCATTGCACCCAAAGAAGATGGCATGTTTCGTCCTTGTGCCGGTTATCGTCAAATAGCCAGACTGAACTTTTCCCGTCCCCAATGCCACGCGTGGATGACATCATCATACGACACAGGAGGCTGGGTGCTCATGGTTCTTGAGGATCAATCTCTACAAAGGGTATTGGCAAGTCCTACTATAAGGACACCCAAAACGCTTTATTGCCTTGACACACCATTCGATGTGCATGAGCAAAACCAACTACCATTTGGATGGAAGAACTCGTGAGCCTGATTGCGGAAGATGACGAATAAAGTTCTCAAAGACTCTAATGGACATTTCTGCAACATTTATGTCGATGACATTATCATCTATTCCCAAACAAGAAAAGAACACGTTAACCACCTGTCGCAGGTTCTCGGAGCACTGAGCTCCGCCAAATTGAATATTAACATAGAGAAAAGCGAATTCTTCCAAGAAACAGGAGTGTTCCTCGGAAAAGTTTTTGACGGCCAAACAGAAAGCACCAAAGATGGATCAGTGCAGAGAATTTCAAAGCTGACATGGCCCTACGACCTACACTCACTTCCTGTTTTTCCCAAGCTTGCTGGACACGTTCGGGCATCCATAGAAGATTACGCCATGAAAACAAATGGCCTAACTGTGCTGACTAAAAAAGATGCTGCGTCTGTCGGGTCCGATGAGCGCGAGGGTGTACAAGTACCCGGTCAAGATCATCTCTTCTGATTCAGTCCTAGTACCCCCCCATTTCGAACTACCTTTCGAACTTTGTACCGGCGCTTTGCACTACGGCCCATGGGCTGTCCTTTACCAGAGACACGTGACAGCGCACCCCCAACCGCCAGTTAAAGAGTCGTTGAATACTACTCATACACTTTCTGCAGAGGCCAGGGAAACTACGCCATGACAGAAAAGAAAACTCTAGCGAGGGTCATGGCCTTGAGGTACTTCCGAAGTTACCTCGAAGGTCAACATTTTATTGTCTTTCACAGACAACCAAGCTCTCACTTAGCTCTTGAGCTTGACTCAACTGAAAAGACGACTGGCCAGATGGACCAGCAAGATTCAGCAGTTCTCGTTTGACGGCACCCACTGACATGGATGCTCTAATCTGGGCACTTGGCAAAAAACGTCTGTGAGGAATTCAGCGGCCGCGATTGTCCGGCGCAGTGCCTGGCCTTAGCGTCAACCAATCACAAAGGTTGAATTCTCTGCAGACTTTTCTGCCAAGTGTCCAGATTAGGGCCCCTGGAGAGAAGCTTCCATACCTGCCAACCTGTGGACTTTCAAAATCGTAAAACTCCCGCGGCCGCGGGGGGGGGGGGGGGGGGGGTTTACGCAAAGTGATTTGCAGGGGGGGGGGGGGGGGGTGTTTACGCGAAGTGATTTGCAGCTTAATGTCAGCCTTGCCACCGTGTGAAACGCTTATATCACACGTGCACGAGCTACAGAATCCAAACTTCTCTTCCTTTTTGGACGGCACGAAGCACGCGAATTCCGACGTGTAGGACTGCAGGAACACCTGAAAGTACCCCTTTTGAGGTTTGGAGTTCGCCACTGCGCCGAGAAGCCACCGCGACTAGGGGAATGCTACGATTACACGTGCAACAAACACACACAGACGCCGCACTGCTTGCCTCGAAACTGGCCGAAACAGGCCCAACCACGTCTGAACACGCCCAACCGGCCGAACCAACGTGCGCCGCCGAACACACGAACAAAGGCTTTGCTTTGGGCTTTCGATTGGTTTCGGATCTGTGGCCAACGGATAGATGGATAGTAAAAACCACGACGCCGCCGTGGACGGTACTTATCGTCCTCTTGTGGCGGTGCAAAGTACCGCCAGCAATGTTTTATTTAAAAAATGTAAAAAAAAAATTTAATTTTTTTATATAAGTTTTTTTTCGTAAAATTTGAAGCAAGATTAGTAAAATCGTAAGATTAGTCCCAATTCGTACATTTTACGAAAAATTCGGAAGAGTTGGCAGGTATGAGCTTCCCGACACGAACCCCCGCCCTCTCCAGATTCCATATTCCTAGAGATACCTTCACTGGGAGCACCAGCCATACCCTAATGTGGGAAGGTACCCAGGACACGGAATTACGAGATGAAAGGTTCTACAGTCGTCGACCGATTATTCGGACTTCGCAGGGACTGAAAAAAAGTCCGAAAAATCAGCAGATTGAAAAACTTGCCTTTATTACTTCCAAGTGGGCTTAAAAAAGCCGTAAATAGTACCTTGCTTCAGGTTACGCCTCCGCTTGCGTTCGGCAACTTTCTGTTAGTTTGAGAATCGCTGCCTTCTTCTCTAGCGCTATGGTCGAGTACTTTCTGCGCTTCTTAACGACACATCGCGGCGGCAGAAGAACAGACGGGGCCATAACGTCCAAGCCAGCGTTGTACGAACGAGATGAGAGGTGCGCAAATCCACAAGCGCAAAATGGCAACTGGCGACGCAAAAGTTGGGCGGAGGCGCGAAGGGATGGAAGGAAACAAAGCAAAATCATAATACTGATGATGATGATGATGATGTGCAGCCAAATGGAAAAAAAATGGCTAGCATAGCGTCACCTAGCGGTAGGACTCGGGAGTACTCAAGTAGCACTGCCAAGCCAATACATTTGCAGCCAACATAGAATTCAAAATGGCCGCTTCTCGGTAGTGTTTCCCGCTGATCGCTCGCGACGATTTTGTCCGAATAATCAAACTTTCGGACTTCAAACTGTTCGACATACTGGTCGTGAATATGCACTATTTCTATGGAGTAAGTCACGGTTCCTCCTTTAGGTCCGAAATATCGAACAAGTCCGAATTATCGGAGTCCGAAAAAACAGTCGGCGACTGTATGTGCCCGAGGCCAGTGTTCTGACAATCGTGTCTTTATCGCGACAGTCACGAGTCTGGAGGGCACGACGGATTTTGGAGGACTTGTTGGAAGTCGACACGAGGGTTTGCGTGAGATAACACGAGGGACGATGTCGCTAATTATGTGCCTGCTCGCCACATGTGCCAAACAAATAAGGCCAAGTACTGACCTCTGGGAGAAGAAATGCTGATGCCCGAATACTCAGACGTTCCCTTTGAGATTGCTTGTCTTGATTTTGCAGAACTCAAAAAGAAGAAAGGAGGAGTCAAGAAACTGCAAGCATTCCTCATCGCCACTGATGAATGCACGCGCGTCGTGGCTGCCAAGGCCAGCAGGGAAGACACCAACTCTGTCATCTCGCTGATGGAACAAGGGGTATTCTGCAACATGAAGGCCATCGTTTCAGACGTTGGTTCGGCCTTTTGCAGCAAGAAGTTTGAAAGATGGGCACAAGAAAGGGAGATCAAGCTTCGATTTCCTGCCCCTTATCGTCCAGAAGCAAATTCCTTAGCTGATTGGGTGATACGTGACATCAAACAGTTCATGACATTGTATCCAGCTCACGGGTGGATGAAAATGCGAGCTCGAAGCAGCCATTGCGCACGACAATTCGCATGCAGCTGGATTGGGACGTACCTGACACTTTGCTGCACATGAAAAGAGCCTGTGGCTGCCTGCCAACCACCTTCTGGGCTTAGCCAAGATCACAATTCAAAAACAGAGATGGCTCCCACAACGACAAGAAACATACCGATCGACAACGAAGAGAAATTACAACAAGCGACGCCAAAGTACAGTCCCAAAGATCCAACCCGGCGCTTACGAGCCTCCAAGGCCGCATTTTCTGGTCCTTACATGGTCGCCAAGACAGGCAGCCAACGAGGAATCCTAAGGACCCTGTACTAGTTGGGACCGAACGAAACCATCGAAATTATTGTTCTTAGGAACTTAGTTCCATATGATCCAAGGAGGGTTGAGGACAAAAGCCCAGGCATGTGTACTGTTCCCAGACTAAGAGAAGAAGGAAGACAACAATGAGGTAGAGGGACGACAGCAAAGCTGGTGAAAGAAGAAAACAGGCATCATTCTTCCGATTTATATGGGACCTTTATAATACGTATATATATTATATACAGATCAGATTTGTTCCAGGTCCATCAGGTAGATGGTGCCGCCGCGTTCTTTCATCGTGAGGAGTTACAAGCAGTTGCGGCGCAGTCGATAACGCTCAAATACAAATGTGGGAACCAGCTTTATATTTTGCACGCTACTAGCAATACTAAAGCGTCGAGTTTCATAGGGCGCCACGACTTTTGTGCAGCAGCAGCAGGTGGCAACTTGTTCTTCGTCGTACAGTGCCGTACAGCTCTTTCTCAGTTCGCTCGAGTTTTGATGGTGGCAAACAAACTACCCCTCTGTAGGAAGTGCTGATCCCAGCAAAGACATCTATAAAATTCAGCACATTAGGTGGTTTGTGGGTAGAGAGTGCGAGTCGACCGATCGATTAGATGCATGTCTGAAACGAATGCCGACGTGGCCCTTACCGCATTTACCTGAAAATAAGTAGACCACGATAATAGGTCGGCCTCTATTTTTTAAACCCACCGAGAAGAAAAAAAAAGAAAAAATTCAAGTATAGGTCAAGAAAACAAACTGGACGTACTCTAACCAACTGGTTTAAAAAAGAAAAAGGTCACCTTTTTCTTTGTTTTTTTTTTTTTAGGAACAGGGGAAAGTTAGGGCAAAAGAAAGAAACAAACCTTTATTTACGGCACTCTCGGCTACATTGCAGGGCGATGCCAAAAACTTCATCATCGTCAGAACTTCCAGACATGTCATCGTCGTCTGAAGCTTCATCAGCTTGGTAAACACCCTCGCTAATTCGCAACAATACCTCACTGACACCGTTGTAAAATGAAGACAAGAAGCAAGAAGGTGGAGACGGGCGAAGCGACGAAAGATTAAATACAAATACGCGAGCAAGGCCGCCAATCGCTGTGAGCAAACTGAGCAAACACGTGACACGCCGCAAGCAACAAGCTAAAGTAACCTCCGTGCGCATTTGCGAGGGATAGGAATAGAGGGCAAGGTGCATCGCGTTCTTCTCCCTCCCCTTCCCCCTTGCCCAGCGAGGGGAACGCTACAGGCGCGATGGCGAAATCTGACGCCCGGGGGATGTGCGCGAGCGGCGGCCACGGTGGGAGGGCTGTCGGTTGCTGCCGTTTCGGTTGTTTTCGTGCACCAAAAGCTTTTTGACACAAGATGCGGCGTGGCTCTACGGCAACGCCGGCTCGGTGATTCGATAGCTCCATGCCCTCGGTAGAGTCGCAAAATTTGGTCGCGAATGTAGGTCGAAATTCTTTGGTCACGATTATAGGTCGACCCTTAATTTTCGACGACGTTTCGGAAAGAAAAAGGTTGACTAATATTCAAATAAATACGTATAGGGTGATTTCAGGTAAGATCGACCAAAGGGTGGCTGGTCGACATTTTTAAATCAACTGATGTTTTTATATGCCATTGTCTAGTGTCTGGTATAAACGAATCCACACTTAGTTTTGACCAGAAAAAAAATTTGGAGACAGGAAAAATCGTAAGGCATGGAGAGGTGGACAGTTGCAATAACGCGCACTGATGGAGGGGGCACGTTTGAAAGTGAATATAACTAAAACAATAAAATTAGGAGAATTTTAATACTTTTTAGCAACAAACTATGAGTGCAGTTTGCTCGTAATATATAATAATAATATTTATTTACATTATATTTATTTTTATAAAAATTGCCAAACATGCCTGCTCGAACGACAAATGGCAAAATTTGGAGGTCTGTATCTCACGAAATAATTTAATCATTATTATATAATTTGCAGATACTATTCTACTAATATATGGCTATTATTTAAAAAATAAATAAGGTATCTGAGTGATACGATAGTTAGGATATATTTAGGCAAACATGGGAAAAAAATTAAACAAAGACAAATTTCGATGCGAATAAAAAAAAAAAACACCTTTGATTTTTTTTAAATTTGAGTACCCTGTTATACTCTATTTCGGCATTCATTTCTATTAAAAACATGTTGCATTATTTTATTGAGAAAGAAGAAACAACTCCCCAAAGTAGGGTCCTTTTTCAAAGCCTACACTTAGCAGTGTCCTATACAAGAAGTGACTCTGAGTTCCAGTTTCATGAAACCAACACACATCTTTTATATATTTTCATTCAGATGAGGCCATTGATAACTAGAGCAATCGGTCACACAGTAAAAGGGAGGAGAAACTATATACAGCATTTTACATAAGTGTACAAAGTGGTATCATATTAGAGACATGATTCGAGAAAAGATGATGCAGTGTGAAGTTTTACCTTCCGGAATATTTTACATTTAGAATTAAAAAAAACTTCCACACACAAAAATAAAGATATAATACTAAAATTGTTTAGGTTGGCTATGTATTTCCGATTACAAACAATTTCAGGTGAGGGATGCCATTGTGCCTGACTGGAGCAGCTTCGATGCTCTCGGTGTATGAATGAATCGTGGCAAGCCGATATATTTTATCCTGCTCGAGGATAACATTTTGTGATTTTCTTATTGTGATCAGATAAAACTATTAGCAACCACCAACTAAAACAGTAACTTAAATACCCCGTGAAGAAAAGTGTGATAAATAAGATGTCCCTGCATTCAAAATAAGCAGTCCTTAGGAATCCAAATTCGGCACTTTACGCCACGGGTTTCCTCGCTGTACCCATTTAATAAAGTTGCTTCCAAGCAGATCCCACTGTCCGTACTACATATACGTTACATGTCCCTTCTGTTGATGACTCGCTGAGCCTCCACACGTGCCAAGACTGAATGCCAGGGAAGGCGCGCACCGTCAGCCACTCTTCTTTTTTTTATTCACGATACCGAACAACCTCATTTTCGTCCAGATACACGAGATGCACGCGTTTCAGTTCCTTTGATAGAACGCTCACCATTGTCCTGGCCGTCTGAATTGCGCTTATTGAACGTTCTCTCAGGTTGTTCAGCGTGGCCTGGTGCTTCACGAGCCCGCCAACTCCGTCACATGCGTTTCTCCCATGTCCAGATGCAGAAAATAGCCACTGGGCATGTGGGCAATCATCCTTTGCAAACTGGTGAAGCTGGTAGCGATTCTTGAAATGACTGGCGGCCCCGTCACTTACGTACGTCACGTACGAGTATACCGCAATGTTGTCTTCAACCCACTCCTTCACTTTTTCTAGAGCCAAGCAAGCGTGAGCGGCGTCGTGACACAGGTCCTCACTGATGATGGCAAAGCTGTTTGTGGATTTTCTTGTCGTCACTACACATGTAAATATCGAAACTTGTTTTTTTCTCCAGTGGTATGCTTGCACTTTGTCAGGAAGCACGATGGTCCAGTTTTCAGCAAAGTCAGAATGAAAGACAATGCTCCCGCGTTGCATGCACTGTTTTTCATCGTAGATCGCTTTACCTTGCGTTTGCCGGATATGGTTATGAACTACCCAACTTCCAACCGTCACTTGGATGACTTTTAGGAAAGTCCCAGGTTCCAATGTTTTTTTCGCAAGGTCGCCGGACTCCCATGTTGCAAGCACAATCTCTTCATCCTCCGGGATATCAAGTTCCTGGAGTGTAAGAGACTGGCCTTTTGGGCAGTGATCACAGTCTCCTTGAAGGCACAGTCCTGTCGCTGGGTCGCACAGAAATGCCGAGTTCATTTCACCGGTGTTGAATGTCGAGCCTGTAACGTTTTCTAGAGCGGCAATACAAAGGTAATAATTGGCGCAGCGCACACAAACGCACACTTCCTGGTGTGGAATACATTGGACCCATCTAGGGCGCAACGAATAAAATTTCGTTAGCCCGACGCCGGAATCAGGATGCTTGTCTTTGTATATGCGGAAGGCCTCTCGGATTGAGCGTGTCATGAAGCGCTTTGGCACAAACGTTTTCTCTCCGTTGAGCATGACAGAGATGACGTCCTTCTTGTTCGGACTTTGGCGCGAACATTGTAGCTCGTCTTTCGTGAAGTACTCCAGGGCAGCAGACAGGTTCTCAGGGCTCACCTCGTGTAAGGATCCGGCTCGTACCACACGCCATGATTTTCCTCGAGTTTTCGGGATTTCCTGATGAGGTACATTGAGGCCTGTGGAAGCATCTTTTGAACCTCATTCTTCGTCAGTGTTGATGGCAGGAGCCTAAGCAGTTGACAACGTTCCCGGAGAGAGGTGGCGGTTTCAAAGGCCTGCCAAAGGTTGTCCACCCACTCAGTGCATGTGGAGCATGTTGGTTCGGACGACCCCGATGGTGCATCTCTGTCGTACGCAATACGTAGCCTTGAGCGTACATTCTTGACAGCAACCTGCTCCAGTTCTGTCTGCTTTCTTTTGACATAGGCAGGCCTGTCCCGACTTCTTACGATGCTCGGTTGTCTTAGCGGCGACACATCTGTAGGTAGTAAGCTGCGATTTAGATCTTCAATTGCTTCTTCAGCTGGCACAAACATGTCAGAGCACAGCTCTGGGCTTCGCATCGAGATCTCCTTAGTGATGTGCATGAAGCAATTGTAGCGCAGGTAGTCCTTCGCACTCACTTTGGTGGAACAGTCAGGTGGAAGAATTTGCTTCAACGAGTTTAGGTCCAACTCGCCAACACTTCGAAAATTCCGCTGCTTTGGTATAGTCTTTTTGTGCTTGCAAAAGTAATCTGCACAGAACACTCGTTCGGAGCTCCAGGACGTCTTCATAACGCGCGCATAAATAATAGAAATTAAACCCAAACTGATGGCATATAATTGCCAAGTGAAAGAACTACTGAAGAGGGTGCACAAGTGACAAGTCCGAGGCTGAGGAGCTCACTCACTGCAAACGTACATTTGAAAAGAGAGGTCCCAACTGAGGCAGTCAGGAAAGCTTGATCCACGTCAAAGGAAGAAAGAGGGAAAGTCTCCAGACAGAAAATCTTGTCAGCGGCCTTTGAAAAAGACTTTCAGGAATTGCACAGTTGTCCCTATCGACGCGCTGATATGAAAGCACCCTAGCTTCTACCACGTGGTTCATGACACAGCCTGAGCCATGTCGGCGACCGGTTCGCGAGGGGTTGGCGGTGGGGTTACGTTGATGGTCACTGGGATTAGCCCTTGCTGTCCTGAGCTACCGCCTGCACTGCTTTATCTGGTGTCAGCAACGAAAACACACACACACCCTTTAATTAAACTTGAGGAAGAAAACGAGAATGGACGGACAAACACAAACTTCCAACTGGCAACAACATTTATTGACACCAAGAGTTTGCTTATTTACTAGAAAAGAAAGGAAGTGAAAAAAAAAGGTGGAAAGGAGGAGCACTATGCCGTCAAGGGTACGTCGCTGTCGGGAACGGCGAGGGGAGAAAGCTCCGGAATAAGAAATCTTATCTCTTTCCTCGAAAGGGCAATGGATGGGGAGCCGATGTTGTCCTTGAATCGACGCATGGCGAAGGCTTCTAGTATCTCCCGGCCAAACCTCGAGGTGTGACCCCCGATTCTTGTAGTAGAGGGCAGGACGGCCGAGCAGGAAGTACATTCCGATGCGTGTTTGGCGATCGGGTGGTGAATAACCTCTGAGCCGTGGGAGACGTACTGCAGTCCCCCAGTGGGGGAAGGGGGGAGGGGGGGAGTCATACTACGTTAACATGGCGACAGCGTTTACACCCTCTCGTATTTACGCGAGGCTCGAGTATTTGGGGATTCTGCTGTCGGTTTGTGCGCCACTTTGTGCCTGATATTATCGCCCGTGACACCAGCGAGTCAGATGGCAACAGGCATGACTGCTCAGTAAACAGGCGTCGGCGGCCATATTTTGCTGGTTGAAGCGAACACCCTTGTCCTTGACAGCGAGCTGGGAAATGCGAGAACAGATTGTATCGGCCGTTTTGCCAGAACTAGCGACGAGTGTGGTCTGCGGTTTCCGGCAACTATTGCGCCACAATCGTGAGCTTAGCGAGGAAATGATTTCTGCTAGCCACAGAACACTATCACGCAGACAAGGAATGTTTGAATATGTTTTTGTTCTGGATATAAATCAGGGATATATATATATATATATGAGAGAGAGAGAGAGAGAGAGGGAGAAAACTAGATGGAGATAAAGGGGAAGAGAGAAGTGCATGTAGTGTCGCAGGAGAATAAAGTAAACTCCTAGTGGCCGATGGCTGCATGATCTTTTCTCGGATCACTAGTCCGTAATATGATACCTCTTTGTACACAGTACTTTCTCCTCAATTTTAGTCTGTGAACGATTTCTATAGTTATCAATGGCCTCATCTCAATGAAAATATATAAAAGATGTGTGTTGGTTTCATGAAACTGGAACTCAGAGTCACTTCTTGTATAGGACACTGCTAAGTGTAGGCTTTGAAAAAAGACCCTACTTTGGGGAGTTGTTTCTTCTTTCTCAATAAAATAATGCAACATGTTTTTAATAGAAATGAATGCCGAAATAGAGTATAACAGGGTACCCAAATTTAAAAAAAATCAAAGGTGGTGTTTTTTTTTTTTATTCGCATCGAAATTTGTCTTTGTTTAATTTTTTTCCCATGTTTGCCTAAATATATCCTAACTATCGTATCACTCAGATACCTTATTTATTTTTTAAATAATAGCCATATATTAGTAGAATAGTATCTGCAAATTATATAATAATGATTAAATTATTTCCTGAGATACAGACCTCCAAATTTTGCCATTTGTCGTTCGAGCAGGCATGTTTGGCAATTTTTATAAAAATAAATATAATGTAAATAAATATTATTATTATATATTACGAGCAAACTGCACTCATAGATTGTTGCTAAAAAGTATTAAAATTCTCCTAATTTTATTGTTTTAGTTATTCACTTTCAAACGTGCCCCCTCCATCAGTGCGCGTTAATGCAACTGTCCACCTCTCCATGCCTTACGATTTTTCCTGTCTCCAAATTTTTTTTCTGGTCAAAACTAAGTGTGGATTCGTTTATACCAGACACTAGACAATGGCATATAAAAACATCAGTTGATTTAAAAATGTCGACCAGCCACCCTTTGGTCGATCTTATCTGAAATCACCCTATATTAGATGTGTGCCTCACGTTAAGCTAACGTCATGAATGCACGGGCACCAGGTTACCTGCTTCAGCGCACCGAAATGGGACCCCTGGATCAAGAATCCGAGCGCATGACCAAGAAGACAAATCCCACACCTTTACTATAGATCTTACATCAAAGGGAAGGTCCGTCTCGGACCATGGGTAGCATTTGCAATCTGATGGCAGAAGCCTCCTGCAGGGATTGGTTGCGAGTGCGCATGCACCGCGTTTCTGCGTGGCGGGGAGTAAAGCGGGTGGAATGGCAAACACGTTTGCAGACCATCTACGCCAGGGGTCTCAAACACGCGGCCCCCGCAAGCCCCCTTTCCCATTCCTCGAGCGCCATTAATAATAGTTCTATATGGTCGATTTATTTTCCATCGAAAAAGAGTTAACATGTTCACACATTTTGTACTATTCTGTTTTCCTTTGGACGGAGTACTACTTCGCCTAAATATTTGCTTTTCAGCCCTTTCTCGTGTAAATCAACCCGAACGGCACTACCTCTACTAGGCCACAAGTGCGAGCCCTTTGCTCAGGGAGGCACCTCGGCTGCACAAACTCTTGCTTAGCAGGAGCAACTGCCGAAGATAAAACTATGAGCTCGGGCTTCTAGCTGTCAGACAATACAAAATCAAAGAATGTCCTTATAAAGCTGCTATAAAAATAGTCAGGCAAGCAGAAACTGCCGTATGAAGATAACGTTTTGTATGGCTGTTGAGCCTAGTGATTTGCGCGACGGGTCAGGGACGGTGTGCTTGTTCTTGATCTATTGAAGACTCCCAGTACGTTCGTGTTTTAAATCTTCTTTTAACATCAGGCGTGTGCCCAATGTAGTCATATAGTATGCAAATGAAAGCTAAAGATGGCGAAACGGTGAGATTACAAAAAGTAGAAAGCACAAGGTTCCGTCTCTAGAAACGCTATGCGGTGCTACTGGGACAGTCGACGTTTGCAGCGTGAAACAACACTGCTGTTTGTTTATATTTTTGTCCCAAAAAAGCAAAACATTTCCCCGAAAGGACGAGTGCCAGCGGGAACCGGAGGGGGGGGATGGGGCTTTCCCTTGGCCCTTGTCCTTTTTGGGGTGAGCAATCAGGCCCCCACACTTGAATGAGTTTGAGACCCCTGATCTACGCGTTCGGCAGCTCCTCGCAGCTCGTATTGCAAATGCAACCCAGAAATCACGCGACCCCGATCAAGCGGTTTGAAACTTTCCGTAAAGCTCTAGGCTTTAGCCCCCGTTTCGTGGCCTGGTAAAGCTCTAGGCTTTACCAGGGCATATAGCGTCGCAGAGACGCACGTGTTTGCCGCTTTGCGTCTGCTCTCGCCGAGCTTCGGCACGTTTGCCACTCCGGGCAGGTCGCGAGGGATTCACTACCGACGACGTCGTGCGCAAACATCGTCTTCTAGGTGGCTACGAGAAACTTGCAATGCGCATTCCATTTGCCCGAAACGGCTCTTAAAGTACCACGTTCGGAAAGAAAGGGTTACGCACCACGCGAGAATTAATTCATTGGAAACCTTTTTCTAAACATCTCGAGCAACCTTCGCCCGTTTGACTTCAGCACTAGAACTATACCGTAACATCCCGACATGTGATCTCAACTTTCAAGGGTCACAAAATCTAAAACCCAACATTTTTTCTTTTTTTTTTTTTCTATGGCACATCGAAAGTTAGCTACCCCTCATTTTCATTCGATTCGCTATCAATTTTAGATGGGCTATCTCTCGGGACATTACGGTAGCGTCTGGAACGAGTCTTGGATCGGTGGGTTCAAAGCTCTATCAAGCCCACTGGGCGGCAATAGAGGGACCGCTTTTGAGGAGGCGGCGTTCCCCGGGCGCGACCCCAGAGTCCACTCACGCCTGGTCGGGGAGCGACCTCTCGGACTGGGTCTCCCAAGAGTCCTGGGAGTCGTCGTCGCCGTCGTCCTCGTCGTCCCAGAGGTCGTCCGAGTCGTACTCCCCGATGCGGTACAGCTCCTGGGGGTAGCAGAGCGAGGTCTTGCCGCTCACCCACTGCACCTGCACCTTGCCCATCGGGTGCACGTCCACCACCTGCCCCGCCGTGGACTCAGACTCCCGGTCCTGGTTCCAGAGGGAAGAGAGGAGAGGGCCTCGCGTCGAGCAACCACCACCGTTGGGAGCCGAGGATTAACGTAATAATTTGGAGCAGGGGTCGGCAACCTTTCGTTGCAGCGGGCCAAATCGCCGCGAAGCGGAGACAAAGCGGGCCGACGGAAAAACGAAAATGGAGGGGGGGGGGGGGTTCAACACATAGAAACGAAAGATATAAAATTTGTCACATACTCAAAGTGATGCGCCAAGATGTTCTCTCGATTCAGGCACACGTAACGCGAGATTACTTGAGCCCCCTCTCTGTATGATTTTAGGTGTTCAATATCGCTCGCCAATAAGATTCAGAGTCGCTAAACATTTTGGAGGAGCTCAACTAACATTCGCAAGACCCACGTTTGACTTCACGGTCTTCATCCTGAAAAAGTATGTTTGCACATACTGTATTTACGTGCTGTAGCAAACACTTCGATGAAGGCAGCCGAGAGATTAATTTAGGAAGGCCCGTGGAAACCTTATTGGGGTTGTTTACTACAAAAGTTATTGCATTTGTAAAAATGTAGAAATTTTTCACCATTTTTAATAAGATGTTTTACATGTTGAAGACGGCGACAAAAGGCGAGTCGCGGGTCAAGCGTGCCAACACTGAAAAGGAGGAGATGTCTGAACGAGGTTAATGAGTTCAACTCTAACCCATTTACCTCAAGAACACAGACGGGGCTCACGTTCAGGAAGTCAAAGGCATGCTTCCGGTGATGGGGTGATGGTGCCATTAATGTATGAATAGTACAACTAAAACAAATAAAAAAAAAAAAATTTGCATTTTTTGTTTTTTAAAAAAATATTTTTAAAAGAAAAGAAAAAAAAAATTGACCGCATCTCCACGTGGTGAATGATGTTGCTTGGGGCAAAGCCCTGGTGGTGCTTGTCTGCGTAGACGCCGAGCCACAGCATGCCGAGCCTTTTCATTCATGTCAGTAGGAGAATGTGTGGTTTTCTTCTTTTTCTTTGTTTAAGCAGACAGATGGGATGGCATCTCAGAACCCCCTACTCTTTTTTTTTCTTCTTTTTCTTTGAGCCTTTTCATTCATGTCAGTAGGAGAATGTGTGGTTTTCTTCTTTTTCTTTTTTAAGCAGACAGATGGGATGGCATCTCAGAACCCCCTACTCTTTTTTTTTCTTCTTTTTCTTTGAGCCTTTTCATTCATGTCAGTAGGAGAATGTGTGGTTTTCTTCTTTTTCTTTTTTTAAGCAGACAGATGGATGGCATCTCAGAACCCCCTACTCTTTTTTTTTTCTTCTTTTCTTTGAGCCTTTTCATTCATGTCAGTAGGAGAATGTGTGGTTTTCTTCTTTTTCTTTGTTTAAGCAGACAGATGGGATGGCATCTCAGAACCCCCTACTCTTTTTTTTTCTTCTTTTTTCTTTGAGCCTTTTCATTCATGTCAGTAGGAGAATGTGTGGTTTCTTCTTTTTTCTTTTTTTACGCAGACAGATGGGATGGCATCTCAGAACCCCTACTCTTTTTTTTTTCTTCTTTTTCTTTGAGCCTTTTCATTCATGTCAGTAGGAGAATGTGTGGTTTTCTTCTTTTTCTTTTTTAAGCAGACAGATGGGATGGCATCTCAGAACCCCCTACTCTTTTTTTTTTCTTCTTTTTCTTTGAGCCTTTTCATTCATGTCAGTAGGAGAATGTGTGGTTTTCTTCTTTTTCTTTTTTTAAGCAGACAGATGGGATGGCATCTCAGAACCCCCTACTCTTTTTTTTCTTCTTTTTCTTTGAGCCTTTTCATTCATGTCAGTAGGAGAATGTGTGGTTTTCTTCTTTTTCTTTTTTTAAGCAGAACAGATGGGATGGCATCTCAGAACCCCCTACTCTTTTTTTTTCTTCTTTTTTCTTTGAGCCTTTTTCATTCATGTCAGTAGGAGAATGTGTGGTTTTCTTCTCTTTTCTTTTTTTAAGCAGGACAGATGGGATGGCATCTCAGAACCCCCTACTCTTTTTTTTTCTTCTTTTTCTTTGAGCCTTTTCATTCATGTCAGTAGGAGAATGTGTGGTTTTCTTCTTTTTCTTTTTTAAGCAGACAGATGGGATGGCATCTCAGAACCCCTACTCTTTTTTTTTTCTTCTTTTTCTTTGAGCCTTTTCATTCATGTCAGTAGGAGAATGTGTGGTTTTCTTCTTTTTCTTTTTTTAAGAAGACAGATGGGATGGCATCTCAGAACCCCCTACTCTTTTTTTTCTTCTTTTTCTTTGAGCCTTTTCATTAATGTCAGTAGGAGAATGTGTGGTTTTCTTCTTTTTCTTTTTTTAAGAAGACAGATGGGATGGCATCTCAGAACCCCCTACTCTTTTATTTCTTCTTTTTCTTTTTTCATAATTTTTTTTCATCTTTTTTTTTTCCAATTTTTTTTTGCCCTACACGAGCACGTGAGCATGTGCTCACGTGCTCATGAGCACGTGATCTCACGAGCAGAAGCACGAACACCCGACGCCGGCCTACGGCGGACGGCGGACGGACATACGGACATGGCTAGCCCCTAAGGAGCTTCGCCCCTAAAAATTACAGGAGGCCACTTAAAGGACACATGCAAAGAAAAAAAACTTTTTTTTAAACAGCCGGTTTGGGAAAAGGAAGTCGTAAAACGAATTTACAACGAAAAATCAAAATTTTTAGAGCTATATTCACGGCGCTATACCAATTTGCAGTTGGCGCCCGCGGGCGCCGCGGAAAAGTGGCCCATATTTATCACGTGACTGGCCCTTATTTGTCACGTGGTACTTGCAATCTTTCGGAAGCTTCCTATGGTCTCGAAAAGTTACTTATTCATCTTCGTTTGAAGTGCAACAAAAAACAAAGAATAACAAGTAACTTTTATAGCCCAAAGGAAGCTCCTGAAAAAGCGCAAGCAGACGTGAGAGACCTGTACGCCGGTCAGATAACGGCGGCGGCGCCCCAAAGCAGGCGAACTTGTGCGGCGGCGGCGACGGCGGCGTGGAGAAACGCATTGAAGCGGCGTTCGCAATACGCACAGCGTGCGGCGGCGGGGTACTTTGCGGCACCGCCGATGGAGCGCGGTGGCGCGCGGGCCTACTACGTGACCAGCGGCGGCTCCTGGGGGCGCCAACTACAAATTCGTTTTGCGCCGTAAATATAGCTCTAAAGTTTTTCTTTCTTCGCTGTAAATTTATTTTATAACATTCTTTTTTCATGTAGACTGTTTAAAAAAAATGTTTTTTTCCTTTGCATGTGTCCTTTAAGACTGCTTACGTGTAGGAATGCGAAAGCATTTTAGTCCCGTGGGTAAAATGTTTTCGAGTAATCTTTCTACACCTATTAAAGGCTTCAGGGCTTCTGTGACAAAGCATCTGCGTTGCCGTGCACATACCGAAAACGATGTCAAGGACGGCGTCTAGGAGGGCGTCGAGGACGACATCAAGAACGACGTCAAGGACGATTTTTAGGACGACGTCGAGGTCAACATCCTAGAGATCGACGCCAAGTACAGCACCTAGGACGAACTCTAGGACGACGTCAAAGACGGCGTCTAGGACAGCGCCGAGGACGACCTGAAGAACGACGCCTAGAGGACGACATCTAAGATGACCTCAAGGATGACACCAAGGATGGCGTCGTCCTTGAGCATACAATTGAGCGACACTGTGCTAACGCCAGGCCAGCACATACCCGCGTCCCCCTCCTCCCCGCTGCGCCAGTAGCAGTTCGGCTGGCTCCTTAGCAACAATGATGTCGTTGCTATGGAGCCACATGACGCGTCACAGCCAGTGGGAATTTAGGTGCCATTTTTGGTGGACAGACAACACCGGCTTCGCTCTATGGGCGTTCCGCACTAGTAGAAAACATATGTAATAAAACAAACAAAAAATTACACAATACACTGAGTTAGGAAGCAACGAGGATATAAGAGTGCAAGTCTTGTTGGCTAGTTGTGTATGTATGTTTATGTTGCTTGTGACCCCAGAGCTCTAGCACCGTGGACAAACACCAGCTACACCATTACGTCGAACAGAGTAATGTCACCATCGAGGCTACGTCAAAGCACAGACAGAAATTCCCTTATGCTGCTGTCACACTGCTAACACATCATAGAAGAGACCGTCTGCAAACGCTATCCGAGGCCCGTCTCTTGCTTGTATGACGTCAGACTGGTCGTCTGTCTGCAGCCCTGTTCGAAGCATATGAATGTGCGAAGCAGACGCGCATCGAAGCATGCTCGACCGCAGACAGCTCTGTCGTCGTGTCTGCAGCCACAGTTAAAGAGCTGGCCCGATAAATGCTACGCATTAAAAACAAAACCGAAGCTGGCAGCCGAAGCACGAGGCCTACCTCAAAGTTGGCAACTCTGATGACGCAGGACGCCGGCCGGTACTTGAAGTCCGGGTGATCTTTGATGTCGTACACGCTCACTTCTTGTTCTCCCAGCTCCAGTGGACTGCGAAACAACGAACGGCATTCTAAGCGCAGAACGCCGAGCACCGAGCTGTGTGGCAATACGACGGCGCTTGCTCAGTTTGCGGCGCACTAGATCTTGGAAGCGGGGAACTCGTGTCGCAACCAAAGACCGCGCTGAAAAGCATTACCCCTCCCGACTGCACCAACACAACGTCGATCGCCCGCGATCGAAGAGCGCGGAGGCCCGTTTCGATGCCTCCACGGAGCTGGGCTCGCTGCACCATCTCGTAAGTATAATCTAGAGACTGCAGTTTTGGCTTCCATGTAGTTGCTTTTCTTTCCACATGGCAGCGATTTCTAAGCCAAGCGTAGAACCGACGGCCCATCGTCGTTGGAGACAGCTATGGCCGCTTGCCCGGGCCCGGCGCATGCTCACAATCCTCGCGAATCCTTCATCAATCTTTTAGAGTCTGATGGCAGCTGTGGGCTGATGATGAAGCCAGGTCATCGTATTTCGGTTCCAATAGAGACGATCAACAATACCAACCTGTGCTTCACCACACTAATGAACTGCTTTGCTCAGTAGCACGTCAACTTGAATTTTGATAGTTCAAAACATTCCCGAGCTAGAGCTCTAGTTTTTGTGGAGCTTTTGTTGTCAGAATAAAAAGCCTTTAGTAGAATATATTTCGAAGCTTTTTGCTTTTAAAATATAGACGTATGTTTACCCGGTTTGTTCCAACTTTTAGAAAAGGCTGCATTTCACCAATCAAATTTTGCGTTAGAAATCAAGTTTCTGTTTTTCCCGACAGCCTCATTCAAAACAACGTTTATCTGGCTTCATTTCTATATATGGCATCATATTGTAAACCTCATAGTTTCCTGGGGAAAAATGCAACAAAAAGCCACACAAAACAGGCATTTCTCCCATGGCCAGGAAAGCGTCAAACACTTAACTCTCATGATAAAAAAAAGTGCAAAAACACAAGGACACAGAGAGAGCACACAAGACAAGGCACTGACTATCAACTTTCTTATTTTGACGGGTAAAAAACAGCGCAGGGACATGGACAGAGCAGAAGACAGAAGACAAACATGGTGCTGACTTACAACTGAGCTTTAAGGGGGGACACTGGCTAGAGGTTGCACTTCTGAACTACTCAGGTGATCGGAATGAAATTTGCAGGGGAGATTTAACTTCAGATGTAGGTGTACTGTGCAAACTTTCAGCTCTCTAGGACAACTTTACATACCTGCATAAGAAGATGCATCACTCTTTGTTAAGAAATCTATGATAGAAGCTAGTATTAAGCATCATTTTAACTGCTTGAGTATAAAGAGGGGAATGTGGTACTTCGGGCTATCTAGTGTTTATAACTCAATTGTAAATATTTCAGGAAGAATGATTACCTCAAAATATGAGATGCATATCTGTCCTATGTCAATTTTTGAAAACATAGTTTCTTCTCAATGAGGACTTTAACCTAAAACAGAATAAAGTAGATAGCCCGATTCCCCAGTAAATTTCAGTTCAGAAACATCTTGATTGTGGTATCAGAATAATTTTACCTTGGAACAAAAGATTCCTTCGTGTGAAGTTTGCAGCAAAAAGTGGGACTGAGGAAAATGCATTCAAACATTGAACTCCTTTACTAGTCATTTGCGCACACTGCCGTTCTCCAATCTACAATAAAACATGCACTCCTTTTCCGACAAGGCAAGTGACGGGGTACTAGGTAACACAATCTGACCCCGCTTGTCCGATAGCGAGCGCTTCTATAATCTCACGCGTGAGCTTGTCCTTTTGTCTACTGATGACTATGCATCTTTCAAAGGCTGAAGCACATCACGGCATGTGTCAGAAATGAGAGCAAACTTCCGGTAGGCCCATTGCATGTTCTGCGCTTACCAGTCTTTGTCAGGATGATCACGCCTGTATAATTTTTCTTTCAGTGTTATTATAGAAAAAGTAATCAAAAATTGAAACCCTTTTTCCTGGTAATCAGAAATGAATCATTCAAGTTTTAGCCAAGTAAAAAAATTTTCAGTTAACATTTTTCAGAAATATTAGTCTGGATGTAAGGGCACAAACGAGCAGGTCAATATTTAGCGTGACAAAAAAGTCCAGAGACTGCGGGTAAAAACGACACACGAGCTAAAAGGGAACCCTCTGATTTGAAGTATTAAACCCTCAAGGAATTATTCAGATACAGATTCTAGACCAAAAAATGCCGTGGGCAAAACTGTGTTGTGACGAAAAAATGAATTCTGAGAAAACAGAAAAAACTTTTCAAAATATGCATGAAAACGGCCTGGATATAAAACCTTGAATTGATGTAACTTTATAAACATACATTTCTTAGGAGTAGTACTTTCAATATATAGGATGGTCCAAGTCACCAGGCTCGATCTAAAATGGACCGTAAAAATCGACGCCTGCACGTAGCAATCTAAACTTTTCGTCAAAGATGTATTTCACAGGCCGGTTTTTTCTTGTAAAATTACAAAGCGTAGTTCTCTTTTAGTAAAAGTAAGGCCAAGAAACTTGCCAGAGACTACGGTGGGCAGCGACGCAGACGACAGGGGTCCAGTAGCGGGGTGTGTTTGGCGTTGTATCGATAGATGGCGCTACTTCCTTATCGCGACGGCTCGCGACCACCGTGGTTTATTAAAATGAACATAATCTTTTTGAAATCTACCTTCGGTTAAAAAATAAATGCAGACAATAACAGCAAAACTTAAAGTAAAAAAATTACACCATCTTCCCGAGGGGAACCATGGGGTGATACGGAGCATCGCGGATCGTTATTAACGGTGTTATTAACGGTGTTAGTAACGTTGTTAGTAACGGTGTTAACTTGCGTGTTATTACGTTGTTAACTTGCGAATGGACGCCGCTTCTCGTTGCCGTAGTTCAGGGTCTGCCGCTCGCTTCAAGCGTTTGCGCTCAGCGTCGCGTGCCCTTCGCTGCGCAGCTTTGTCTTCAGTGGACGTAGCGTTGCTGTTAGTTTGTGGGATGGTGCTGACCCTTGCTTGCGCCAACCCACTAACTGACGGGACTGTTGCTTCCATCACACTTCATCGGAAGAACGGAGTGAAGTGGAGTCAACAGCGCTGAACTGAACGCGCGCAGCGCGCTACCGCTGCTTATATTCACACTTGAAGGAGAGGAGACTAGAGGAGGAGAGTTGCGCATGCGCGCGCGGTGTGAGTAGAAGCGAACGCACGCGAAGTGCACGCAGCTGGTAGAGAGAGAGAGCGGAGAGAGTAACGCGCAGCTGTTGGAGAGAGGGAAGGAGGAGAGTTGCGCATGCGTAGTGTGAGTGCGGACTACGACGCCGACGCCGCGGGACATAGACCCGAGCAAGAGATGCTCCGCATCTAAAAAACGCGTTTGCATAACGGCGGCACTTTTGCTGCCAACGGATTTCGTCTGCGTGTCGTCTGCACCTTCGGACGCTGGTCCCGACGCCATCTATCAATACGAACGCCAAAGATACCCCGCTACTGGACCCCTGTCGTCTGCGTCGCTGCCGACCCTGGCAAGTTTCTTGGCCCTATTTTTTGCAGAAAGGGAGCTAAGCTTTGTAATTTTACAAGAAAAAACCGACCTGTGAAATACACCTTTGACGAAAAGTTTAGATTGCTGCGTGCAGGCGTCGAAGTTTACGGTCCATTTCAGATCGAGCTTGGTGACTTGGATCACCCTATACTGTAAACGACTTAATTTTCGCGAATCGCCTACAATTCGTGAAAAATAGGTCCTGCAAACTATTCCGGTAAGATGTAAACCCATTGGAATCTATATTCAGATCCCACCGCGTCGCGAAAATGAGAACCCGCAAATTATTCCAAAAACTTCAGCTTTGACCTAAATCGCGAAATATTGAGCCCGCAAAAAATAAGTCGTTTACAGTATGTTGTTTGTGACATAGATATAAAAAATTTTGTTTTAAAAAATAACTTTCTTTTTTTTTAGATTAGGGTTTTGCCTTAACGGCAATTTATGTATGGTACAAGCTTCACTGTGAGGTTACAGAGCAGACATTTGTCAAGCTGGGCTGCATACAAGTTGTGCATGTGGACTATGAGACGGGAGCAGACAATGCAGCGAGTGCCGACTATCTAAGGAAACACTTTATTTTCAACCAATATTTGCCCCTGTGGACTATAAGCAAGGTGCAGACCATTGTCCAGAGAATATGGTATGCTTCCTAGCTAGGCACTGACTGCCGCCAAAGGAGACGTAAAGTGACGGCATTTTGGATCCTTTCCTCGCTGCACCTCAGACATTCGTCGAGATGCCCCTTTCCTTGACCACGTGTGCTCTCCTTCTGTCCCGAGTTCCTACCAGTCACGGCGCCTGTTCGTGCGACGTCGAAGCGTCGCGTGGCTCGGATGTCAAGTTACGTCAGTGTTACGCGACACTGCATCGACACCGCGTGGCACTGGTGCAACCTCGTGTCACGTGATATGCAGCGACGCCGCATCACGTAACATGGCGTGACAGTGCACGCAATGTCACGTGACGATGCGTTAAATTAATCGTGCGATGCCACGATGCGACAGACGGCAAAGGTTTTTTCACGCAACGTACGAAGACCACGAGACCGAATCGAGTGCCGACGCAGAGTCCAATCTACGAGTCGCATTCAAACGTAGTCGCTAGAGAGGCCGTGCGCGACGACAAAGAAGCCTTTCACTCGGCGGCATTGCTTGCGAATACGCTCGTTAATACTTGGGTCCCACTAGTGCAAGTAAGCTTGTGTAAAGTGACAAATATATTCTCAATAAATATTGTTGACCCAATAAACACATTATTAAAAAAAGCAGAACCTACTGGGGGTCTGCTCCGGCCATGTAGGTTCTGAAGAGGGTGATGACCGCCGTCCGGCCAGAGTGGTCCACGTGCTTCACCACCCCGTACTCGTGTGCAGGAGGGTCGTCTGTAAAAGGACGAGGGAGACGGGCCGCCTCACCCTGGGACCCTCAGACACAGAGAGTGGACAAAGGCGGCCGTTACATTGCCACAATCGTCCGGCCATTTTGTGGTGCCACGGAGACACCTATCAATGTTTAAAGGCCTGTGCGATAGCGAGTCTCAAGCTGGACTAGAGTCTCAAACAGGACTCGAGTCTCCAACAGGACTAGTGTCAAACTGAACTACAGTCTCAAAGAAAAAAGAGCCAGAAACAAAAGTAAAAATTTTGCTCCAAACAATTTTTATATTTATTTAGACCTCTTGTTTTATTCTACCACTCAATGTGCTCGCTGTGTTCATCCGAAGGAATCGCAAAATAAAGCCCGGAATTCAAAGGGGGGTGAAAACAGGGCTGCTTGCTAGAACACAAGCTGTGTGGCGCTCTTTCGCAGGGAGTTTTACCCCATTTACTCGCATAATAAACACACTTTTTTCCCCCGAAAAATTGACACATATTTCGAAGGTGCGTTCATTACGCGAGGTAAAATTTTTGCATTTACACACTTTGCGCAAATGTCATTTCAGGTGCCAATATGATGCGGCAGGGCACGTCTCCACTGACGGAGGCACACCCACGGCTGGTCGTGGGCACGCCAGAGTAACCACGCTCTATAAATTGCGAACCTTTCTTAGGGCGCTTTCGGCGTGCCTTTCGCTGAAGGAAAAGCGCCCTACGAAGCTCGCTCAGCACGGAGAGAAACGTGACCGCACCTGTGTTTTCCACGACGAAGTCGCCGGGGAAGAACTCGTGTCCGTCCAGGTGGTGGATTGGGTAGAGCTCCGACGAGAGGATCCCTTCCTCCACCGACCCGTCCTGGGAGGACGACGAAACGGTAGTCAGCGGATCTCCCCAAACGTCGGGGAAGAAAGGACCTCGGGCGGCGACGACTCCACTGCCCGAGGGTCAAATTTTGGTTCTTGACGAGCAGAGTATAAAAACAAATATGTACGAACCAACAAAAAAGACAGGAAGCTGGTTTTCTCCAAACCGAAATTGAACCAGAACATTGTTGTTTTCTATTCTTTGGGCAGCCTCCTCGAAGAAATTTTCGTCTAACGTGATGTGCATGTACTATAACAGACAATGTGAGCAGAAACGGTCCTTGGTGCTTGTTTGGCGTACCTGCCGGTTTTTGAGAGAGCTGCGGTCCAAACTAGGAATGCAATACGAAGCTGACATCTCATACTTGGGAGCGTTTGGCAATGTGAGAGACGATAGGACTGTTGGGGAACGCAGACGCAGAAAAAGGTCAAATCGGGTGTTTCAGCTCGTACTGGCCTTGGGGGTACATGCGTGAGAGAGTGATAAGTGGATAAATTAAAAGAAAAAAAAATTCTGAATGTCCCCCGAGAAGAATTGAACCAAGAACCATAAGATTTTGAAGCCCGACCCTGAGCCACTGTGCCGAGGGGGAGATTTGGGAAGAGACAGTTATTATGCGCTGTTGTGCTCTTGTTATTGCGCGCAAGGCAAAGCATTCGACCAGACAAGCCACCAGCATTTGATTAAATAACTGAGGCACTTGAAACTTGACTGAGATGTTACCTTCTCACTGGAGGCATTTCTGTGCGGTAGACCAAAATCCGTAGTTTTGAACGGATGTAAATTGGACCCTGTATTTGTGACATCAGGTGTACCACGGGGGATCAATCTTGGGACCCTTACTTTTTCAGATATATAATAATAGCATAGTCAAAGACATATCTTCACATATTAAGCTGTCCGCCAATGATTGTTTAATTTATAGATCAATGTGTGACAACAGAGGGTTTTAGTACATCGTTCCGACGACTCCAATGATTCCCAATGCTCCACTGCCGCCTTTGCAGATGCATCGTATCATTATTGGGTATCGTTATCAAAGGTATCGGAACGATCTACTAAAACTCTTTAATGATGATGCTTTACAGCTCGATTTGAGTAGGATTAAGAAACAGTGTAAAAACTGGCAAATGAAATTAAATGCGGGTCAATATAAACAGTCAAGATTTTCTAGAAAAAGCTTAAGGTTACCTTGTCAAGAAGTATATCTATCAGTCTATCGTTAATTAGAAAGTGTTTCTAGCATTCGCTATTTCGGTGCTATGTTCTCCAAGGATTTAACGTGGAACATGCATGCCAATTACCTAACTAAAAAGGCCAACAAAATGCTGTAACAAAGAACTAAAGACTACTCTCTATTTTATGTTTATTCGGTCAATACTAAAATACGCCTGTATTGTACAGGACCCTCTTACAAACAAACTAATTGACAAGATGAAGCAATACAAAATCAAAGCGCTAGATTTCCTTTTGAAAAACTATCGTCCATGCCAAAGTGTTTAAAAAGTGAAAGACAAACTAAATTGGCCATTACTAGCGACCCGACAACAAAACCTCAGGCTAATATTGTACTATAACCTTTTCCATGACCAAACGAGAATCCAGAAGGAGCAATATACCTGATGCCACATCATCTGCGTTAGAGACTACCGTAAAATCCTGAGAGATGCCCCACCCCTAAAAGATAGCCCACCCCAATTTTTGGTTTGATTTGCTATATATTTTTAAACGCCAAAGGATAGCCAACTCCTAGTAATAGTAGTGTTGGGATCAATGATGGCCTCGGCGTAAATGCGGCTAGCTAGCTATGGCGGAATATACGCAAACGTTGCTGACTGGGAAGTACAGTCCTCTTTGCTTTGTTGCCCCTCGCACCCATAAGAAGCTTGGAAGGGACACAACCTAAAAATATGTTTTTTTTTAACTGTTCTTGATTGTGCACCGAAAGTTAGCCCACACCATATTTTAACCCGATTTGCTCTTGATGCTAGGTGGGCTATCTCTCGGGATATTACGGTGGATCACCTGTTCTAAGGTGATAATGTGTCACACTGCCACTCATCATTTTTTGTTTGTACTGCAAGAGACGAACCGGTTGCCATCTGCCATCCTCAATATTTCCTGTATTCCATGTTTATTTTTAAATTCTCCCCTCTCCCTGTTATAATGCCCCAGGGGGCACAGCAGGATCAAGTGCCAATAAATAAATGAAAAAATAAAGGGGAAGCGGGTAGCAGTCTGTTGAGTGACACTGTGTACGGGTGACCTTGGTTTGTGCGGGGGTCTGGAAGGGTTCGGTCAGAGATGAGAAGATTACCCAGAGTGAAGGTCCCAAATGCAGCTTTAGCAGACAATGTGGAGTGTGTGCAAATGTAAGAGGATGCTAGGACAGAGATGACTGAAAAACTCTTTCAGCCTTTCCACTCTGGTGAAGAAGGAAAAGCAGCGGAGCTGTACCATGTGCCGCCATCTATGAGCGACAGCAGCAACCAGACAACCGGCAAGGTTGCCGCTGTCGCTCATAGACGGCGGTAGCTGTCCAGAGTTTGGTGTCATCGGGTCATTTGAGGATGGACACGATCCTGGGGAAACTAGCACTCAACAGCTCCGCTGTAAAAGAAGTGCGGTAAATAAAATTTAGTGGCTGCGTTTGAGACATTGTGTTTGTCCTTCTTGTTTTGCCTCCATCTTGTGTTTTTAGCTTGTCGTTTATTTAAGACTCTTTCTTTCACGAATGGGAGCTGCGTATTCACATATTCAATAAGGTTATTGTCTCCTCTTTAAAGTTGTCAAATCTTCAGCGAGTAATTAAATAAATCTTTATCCTCGTCAAAATTTTACTTTACGAAGTTCACATCACCGCTTGAGACCGCACGGGAGGACGTTACTTGCCGTTGAGTCGAGTGGGCCTGCAGAAACAAGTTTCTTGACTCACTGATTGGCACTGTGAAACACCGGGTCACCGGGTAGGTAAAAAGGGATCCTCACATGATAGATCCCGAGGCAAATACACAAAATCCCTAATTCTTCGAAAGAATCCAATACCGCAGAAGAAGGACACGGAGATGCAATCATATTCCTCATATAGATCGCATTTGGGCATTGGCACGAGCTAGAAACTTTGCGATATACTGCCTCGGGACGCTCGTGTTATATTTCGTTGTACAAGCACATGTGTCTGGACCCTCACTTTACAGCTCTCTGCAGCAGCCGTGATGCCCCTAACATTTTATTAGCCTACCGTATCATCGCGAGACTGCTCCATGCTCAACAACATCACAATTTGGATGGTTAATGCTCTCTGCTTGGCTAGTGCTGCAAATACTGCTTTTCAACGTAAGAATGAACCGTTTCTATAAGCGACTCGCACATGACATTGCGTCATGCTGGTGGTCGTTGCCGCTTCTTTTTGCCAAAAAAAACAAATTTGGTCGTGAAAAATGTATGCTGCCAAAGGTACGTTCTCAGCAGCAAGGCCACCTTGAATGGCAGATGATGCCACGTTAGTGCGAGCCACGCATTTGAGAGAAACAAATTATTTTTGCTGGGTGCAGCATCGTGAGGAACGGCCCGAGAGTGTGACATTGCAAAAACATGCTTTCTGGCACAAGTGCTTACACAAACAAAGTAGTTTCCCGGATCGCACTCTCCGGTCTGTCTCGTGGACGTGGCGCCAAAGAACTGTTACGACCCATTCCTTTTTTCGCTAATCCACCGTTGTTTTTTGGACGATCAATTTACACTCTCATTTCGCACCCGAAGACCGGGAAGTTTAAACAGATTATGGAGGTGGTCTAAGCTGGTACGAAAAACTTGAGAACAAACCTCCTCTGAGACTCAGAGTGGTTGCCGATGTCTGGCTAATGTGCTTAGCTTCTCGGAAGTATCTCTTAGCAAAACATTGTTTGCCCTTCTAAGGCCACCCGGATCTCTCTTTGTTCAAACTCAACAAAGTGCTCGTACGGTGAAGTGATATACGCAGGGGCGGACACGGTCGAGAAAATCTGGGAGTTCGGGGAAAACCTCGCGGGTACCCTGGGGAACACCCGGATTCCAGGGAACCCAGTTACAGAACCCGCACTTTCGTAGAGTGGCGGACAAGCGGGACGGTGAGGCCTTACCTGCCAGACCACCTGTGCGGTGGTCTCGGTGTTCAAGGTTTCCGTGACCAGGACGTCGCCGGGCTTAGGCATCTGGGAGTTGCGAGCCACCCGGCGGCGTCTCGTGCGCACCCTGCGCTTCTTGAGCAACTTGGTCGCCAGGGAGGGTCCGTGCTTGCCACGGCGGCAAATGCCTGCAAGCGTTGCCGCGCAACAGAAAGAGCGCTTCACCTCCGAGGAAAGAAAACTTTCATCGGTTACAGAATACTGCCGATCTGGGCAGAGGACGTATCCACCTCCATGCAAAGACCTAAACAGATGCGAAGCTTCCGAACGGAGGCACATACAAACAAAGACTTTCCCAAACCTACACCACCTTCATCTGTTCTTTTCTCGCAGCTACCAAGGCTTGTGCCTGGGCTGCGATTCCCCGACCCCCCACACTGTATCGCTGCACCTGGGCCTGCCAGATTCACTCGGAGAAGGGACCCGACCCATACCCGATCCTTTCAAATCCTCCTGGGAGACTGCCCTAATCGGCTTGAGCCCCGAGCAACGGCGAGAGCCAATCGCTTGGGCCAGAAAGATAGTGGTAGCCAGCGGGGCCCTGAACTTGGGGACCTGAGCCTAGGAGGGGAAACCTCACAAATTAGAACCAATTAAAAAATGACCGCATCTCCACGTGGTGAATGATGTTGATTGGGGCGAAGCTCGGGTGGTGCTGATGATACTGATTTTGGTCATAGGTATTGCTGCTTGCTGTCGGCGTTGACGCTTTGCCGCCGCTTCCCGAGCTCTCAACTCCGGGTCCGCTTGGCGTTTTTGATGCTGTGCAGCAGCTTCTCGCGCCCTGGTCTCCGGAGCAGCTTGCTGTCTACGTAGACGCTGAGGCGCTGCATGCCGAGCTTTTCGGTCCTTTTCATTCATGGCAGTAGGAGAATGTGTGGTTTTCTTCTTTTTCTTTCTTTAAGCAGACAGATGGGATGGCATCTCAGAACCCCTACTCTTTTTTTTCTTCTTTTTCTTTTTAGGGGCGAAGCTCCTTAGGGGCTAGCCATGTCCGTCCGCCGTCCGCCGTAGGCCCGGTGTCGGGTGCTCGTGCTTCTGCTCGTGAGATCACGTGCTCACGAGCACGTGAGCACATGCTCACGTGCTCGTGTAGGGCAAAAAAAAAATTGAAAAAAAAAAGATGAAAAAAATTATGAAAAAAGAAAAAGAAGAAAAAAAAGAGTAGGGAATTCCGAGATGCCATCCCATCTGTCTGCTTAAAAAAAGAAAAAGAAGAAAACCACACATTCTCCTACTGACATGAATGAAAAGGCTCAAAGAAAAAGAAGAAAAAAAAGAGTAGGGGGTTCTGAGATGCCATCCCATCTGTCTGCTTAAAAAAAGAAAAAGAAGAAAACCATACATTCTCCTACTGACATGAATGAAAAGGCTCAAAGAAAAAGAAGAAAAAAAAGAGTAGGGGGTTCTGAGATGCCATCCCATCTGTCTGCTTAAAAAAAGAAAAAGAAGAAAACCACACATTCTCCTACTGACATGAATGAAAAGGCTCAAAGAAAAAGAAGAAAAAAAAGAGTAGGGGGTTCTGAGATGCCATCCCATCTGTCTGCTTAAAAAAAGAAAAAGAAGAAAACCACACATTCTCCTACTGACATGAATGAAAAGGCTCAAAGAAAAAGAAGAAAAAAAAGAGTAGGGGGTTCTGTGATGCCATCCCATCTGTCTGCTTAAAAAAAGAAAAAGAAGAAAACCACACATTCTCCTACTGACATGAATGAAAAGGCTCAAAGAAAAAGAAGAAAAAAAAGAGTAGGGGGTTCTGAGATGCCATCCCATCTGTCTGCTTAAAAAAAGAAAAAGAAGAAAACCACACATTCTCCTACTGACATGAATGAAAAGGCTCAAAGAAAAAGAAGAAAAAAAAGAGTAGGGGGTTCTGAGATGCCATCCCATCTGTCTGCTTAAAAAAAGAAAAAGAAGAAAACCACACATTCTCCTACTGACATGAATGAAAAGGCTCAAAGAAAAAGAAGAAAAAAAAGAGTAGGGGGTTCTGAGATGCCATCCCATCTGTCTGCTTAAAAAAAGAAAAAGAAGAAAACCACACATTCTCCTACTGACATGAATGAAAAGGCTCAAAGAAAAAGAAGAAAAAAAAGAGTAGGGGGTTCTGAGATGCCATCCCATCTGTCTGCTTAAAAAAAGAAAAAGAAGAAAACCACACATTCTCCTACTGACATGAATGAAAAGGCTCAAAGAAAAAGAAGAAAAAAAAGAGTAGGGGGTTCTGAGATGCCATCCCATCTGTCTGCTTAAAAAAAGAAAAAGAAGAAAACCAAAAACAAACAAATTAGTCGTTAGTTGTTTATACAGCAGGAGTTTAGTCTGCCAGAACATGGCGACATTGTTACCCACTGTAGATAAGCAATTTTGCCAGTGCGGTACAACCGCTAGCCTGGGGTCTTTAACGTGCACCACGCAGTAGTGATACACGACCGCACGCCGGTACGATGCTCATCCAGATCGAAACGGGCAGGGGTGGGGATTGAACCCAGGATCCCTGGGTTCTGCAGCGCGAGCTTTCGCTCCACGTGCTCCGAGCTGGTGTGCGCTAGCCCACTCGGCCACCGATCCCCCCAAGAAGAAAAAAAAAAAAAAAAAAAAAAGAAAACCACACATTCTCCTACTGACATGAATGAAAAGGCTCAAAGAAAAAGAAGAAAAAAAAGAGTAGGGGGTTCTGAGATGCCATCCCATCTGTCTGCTTAAAAAAAGAAAAAGAAGAAAACCACACATTCTCCTACTGACATGAATGAAAAGGCTCAAAGAAAAAGAAGAAAAAAAAGAGTAGGGGGTTCTGAGATGCCATCCCATCTGTCTGCTTAAAAAAAGAAAAAGAAGAAAACCACACATTCTCCTACTGACATGAATGAAAAGGCTCGGCATGCTGCGGCTCGGCGTCTACGCAGACAAGCACCACCAGAGCTTCGCCCCAAGCAACATCATTCACCACGTGGAGATGTTTCATAATTTTTTTTCATCTTTTTTTTTCCAATTTTTTTTTTGCCCTACACGAGCACGTGAGCATGTGCTCACGTGCTCGTGAGCACGTGATCTCACGAGCAGAAGCACGAGCACCCGACGCCGGCCTACGGCGGACGGCGGACGGACATACGGACATGGCTAGCCCCTAAGGAGCTTCGCCCCTAAAAAATTTTTTACCACCGCCACCACCACCTCAGATTTACGAGGCAAAGTGCAACGAAAAATAAAAGGGGCAGTGCGACGATTTCATTACAGCGAAGCTGTTTGTGGCTAGGGTTCTGCGGATTTTTCGTATGCAGTAACTAAAAACTCTACGCTCGCATCGCCACACGCGCATGCCTTCTCTGTATAAAAGATTCAAAGTAAATAACCAAAGTAAAATGTTCACAAATGCGCGTGCAAGATGCCATTTGTTTTAGGCTTTTGCTTTGGAACAATTACTGCTGCAGACGCCGACGCCGGCGCCACACGCCTTCCCCGTATAAAAGATTTGAAGTAAATAACCAAAACAAAGCGTTGAGGAATGCGCATGCAAGACGCCATTTGTTTTAGGCTTTAGCTTTAGAAGAGTTACTGAGTTACTGTCTACGCCAGCATGTGCGGTGCGTGGAACACCATTTCCTGCATTCTCCTTGATGCTTGCGTAATTTAGCAGTAGGTCTAATCAGTAGATTAGTTATCAATAGGCACCATTTTCAAGATCAGTAGACTCTCAGGTATATAATAAAGGGTTCCCAAAGATTTGCCGCTTTGCGACCCGCATCGGCCATGTCTACGCACGCAAAACACTCTTTGTCGTCGTTCCAAGTGCTTGCGTGCCTAGTTTCCTTTCCTTCCGCTCTTCCGGGATGGTGGTCCCGTCGTGCGTGTCTACTTTCCTCCAACTCCTTGGGGCGGGTCTGTGTCGTGTGCTTCGCTGGTCATCCACCTTCACAGAGTAGAATGACTCGTGATTTTTTAATGCTAAAAGAATTTGCAACTTGTACTTTTTTATTCTTTCTCTCGGCACAAGTAAAAGAAAATGAGTCACTTTCCCCCGAAATACCGCAATTCCGCCGCATAATTGCAAAGAAAAAAAAACTTTTTTCCCTGATCTGCAGTTGCTTGTGGCGGCCGTCGAAACTATGGTGTTGCATCACTGGGAGTAGTATCTAAGTTTTCGTGGCGCAACCTATTGGAAGTCAACAAAACCGTTTCCTTTCTATTGCTACCCTCCCCATCTTTCTCGCGGCGAACCACACTTTGTCTCGATTGCTCTCCGTGACCTTAATCGATGCCAAGCGACCCTCGAGGACGCGCTCAAAGAGAGAGCCAACTCACCTGGCGTCCTGCGGTGCTCCAGGGAGGAAGCGGTGGACGCGCTCGTCATGGAGGCGCTGTCCGAAGTGGCGTCGTCCTCCTCCCCCACTTCCTCCGCGTAGTCCGAGTCGCTGGCCTCCTCCGCGCTGCCACTGCAGCGGTCGTTGGCCGCCCCATCCGCCATGTCTCCCTGGCCAGCCACCGCCGCCGCAGTAGGTTCCCGGGTGCCGTTCTCCGCAACTGGCTTCTGCGGATGCCGGCGTCGCACCCAGAGTGAGCCAGGCGGGTGGTGCCAACCCGGGTAGCACGGTTCTTGGGTCCAAAATGTGGTCTTTGTCGAAGAATTTAGGGCCTTAAAGAGCCCGAAGAAGCCAAGGAAGATCCAAACTTGACCTTCTTTGGCCAGTCTATTCAGTTCAGTTCAGTTTATTGTACCTCAAAGGCATTTCAAAAGAAATGCATTACATGAGGGGAGATCAAATGACATATTATGCAGATAGCAGAAGGGTGACGACAAGGTAAAAGAATAGGAAAACACAAAACTGCCAATTAATAGGACAAATATCAAAACATAACACGTTGAAAAAGTATTAACAAATACACATGTTAAAGATCAACACTTTTTAGGTGTGCCTTGCAGAGTTCACAGAACGTCTTAGGGTTAGGTTCACATACTATGGCTTCAGGAAGGGGATTCCAGTTAGTAATAGCGAGAGAAAGTGGGGAAATTTGGAATCTATTGGTTCTCGCAAACGGAGGTTTAATTTTTAGACCGCAGTCACAACGCATGAAGATGCATTGTGACTGCGGTGATGGTTGTTTTTTCGAAAATCAGAAGAGGAACAGTAAATTGTGAAAAAAGACAAGACGAGCAAGTTGAATTCTTTCAGATGGAGGGCATAGGTCGAGGTTGGATTTTAGTGCAGTTGCGCCTGACGTTTGCGAGAAGTCACGTGTTATAATACGTGATGCCTTGTTTTGCACCGATTCGAGCTTAGTAATGAGATATGACTGATGATACGATTTGTCCTAATTGGCCAAACAAGTGGCCAAAGTTAGGTTTCACCAATGGTAGTTTGGTCTTCGTGTGGCAACTTTCGGGACTAAATTACCAAACAAGTGCCAGATTCAGGCTCCACTCCCGGTTCCTCGGTTCTTACGTGGCATCTTTGGCTCGAGTATGGCAGTTCAGCAATTATGTGGCGAGCCAGGGAAGAGCCATGGAAGTGCCAAAGAAAAGTTCTCCGACACTTTCTAATGCCTCGAAGCAAAACCGTGGCCCCGAGTTAGGCCCCTAGGGTTGCCGAGCATGTGCCGAGTTGGGCATTTCTCTGGCGTGCCACCTGCGTCTCAAACGCCCGGGAGTTGTCTCGATAACTCGACGCTTCGCGATAAGGTGCCTGCAACATGTATCCGACCGGGCCGTTTACTGCATCCTAAAGGGTGGTCCCTCGATTTCCGCCCCGCGACGTCGCAGATGTGTCGTGTCGTCGCCAGCCCCGACCCCAGCAGTGTCACGGCGGCGGTGGTGGATGCAGCAGACGCATGTACCGCTGTGGGTCGCTCTCTGGCTCGACTGGTCCACAAAAGCTTCGACAGCCAGAACGTGGGACGCGGCAATGAAGGCGGCACTCTCGTTTACTCTTAGCCTTTTGCGGCCATAGCTGTTACGGGCTCCTTCCACCACCGGAAATGACGCCCATTCTTGATGTTGTAGTTGGCAATGTAGGGCGTCCGTCGTCGACATTGCAAAACCTTCAAAAACAAATTGCCCGCTACCTGCGGGAATCGAACCTGGGTCCGTTGACTGCGAAGCAGAGACGTTACCACCGACCTGTGCCACGGCGTTAATACCCCGCTCTATGCTTTGGGTTCTTGTACTATCCAATGACCACTGCACGCGCTCTGCAGAAAAACAAATATAGCCGATAACAAAATGCCCTTGTAGCACTGTCAATACTAAGAGCTCAGGCCGGGAGACGAGCTTCCACGCACTTCGGAACAAGAAAGAAACAAAAGCGTTTGAAACAAAATGGTCAGATGTCTATTTTGTTCCGAACGCTTTTGTTCATGCTCCCCACGGTGCGTGAACATGATGCCAATGCCCGACGACTTTGCTTCGATTGTACTGTGGATTAACGTAGGACTGCTCAATCTTTTTGGCTATGACTTCTACGCCTCACTACCAGGACCGCGACACTCGACAGCAAGACATGTCGGCTCCTGTGGTGTCATTTGTTGCCCCTTCAGGACCATTTTTCATGCATGGGCGGGATAGGACGCCAAACACACCAGTCGAAGACGCATTCCGGGCACCATACTTCACATAAAGCCAATAGAACGTTCGTTAAATTATCCAAGCACCGAGGACCATGCTGCGAGTGTAGTTACGCACGCTGCACATGCTGGCACCTGCAGCACTGGCTGTTCTAAGGCAGAAACCTAAAACCGAGGCATTTTTCATGCGCATTAATTTGTAAAAGCCTCGTTTCGATTGTTCACTTCGAACCTTTTATA
The DNA here is from genome assembly GCA_013358835.2 of Ixodes persulcatus. Lineage (NCBI taxonomy): Eukaryota > Metazoa > Arthropoda > Arachnida > Ixodida > Ixodidae > Ixodes > Ixodes persulcatus. The sequence continues at coordinate 139,824 of JABSTQ010009913.1, forward strand.
CCGAGAAGGCGAGCACGTGCATTGAGGACAGAGACGTTTCCAGCATTCTCCTCGATGCTCGGGTAATTTGGCCAAAGGTCTGGCACCGCAGAATGCACTGTGTGCTTGTGTCGACCTCTCTGGATCCGATTCGCCTGTGCGGCTTTGGAGGTGATCTCCTAAGGCTAGTTCCCAGACCTGCGACTGCTCACAGCTGAGCGCACTACGACCCCTTGTGGCGTCTTACGACGAAAGAACACACAGGGACGCTGGCTCCATCTATGAGGTGGCCCTGGAACTGCACTTCCCTGGAGCGAAGGTTTAACAGTATTTACGAAATCGAGCGCACATACTATCTACGAGGAATGGTCAATAGTAAAATAATATTGCGAAAAAGAAAAAAAAATAGAAAATATACGAAAATTGCGGGTGTTCCACAGCTACCCGATAGATGGCACCATCGTGTTCTCTCGTCGTGGGAAATCGCAAGATGTTGCAACTCACATCGGTCATAAGCGGTCCAGTGCGTGAACGAGCCTTTAGCGATGCCGACACAAACACACAATGCGCTCTGTGTCAGTCGGCTTCAAGCAGTGTTGAGGTAAATTCGAAGCTTTGCGACTGACCCGCGATGAACTGCCGCAGCTGCAGTGGCTTGTGGTCTCTTACGCCACGCGGTGGATGTCCCCTGTCATTGGTGACTATGAATCACGTGGTCACGTGGTTTGTGTCACTACGAGTCGACTCGGGGTCCTGTGACCGTGCAAAAGGATGTAGTGTGGCACTGCGACATCGCGCCATGCGACAGAAAATATATATATAGCTTATGTGATCCCGTAACCTATAGCTGACGCGCTCGGCATTAAAACCACGGGCTCCACAGTCGTTCAATCTGGTTCCATAGGCTCCAATTGCACAGCGTGGGCAACTGTTAACAAAGCACACGCAGACACCGTCCAAAAGTAAAGCCTCTCAAAGTTTTAGTCTTGCAAGTAGCAACAAATGCGCCAATGCACGAGGCCCTTGGAAGCAAACGGCGGCACAAAGCTCGCTCGTGGTCTCGCTCGCACGTATGAGAACGGCCATCGTTACTCGTAAGAAATGCGTGGCAGTAACTTTATCGAGGGACTTTATTCCAAAGCAACTGCAACCTGCCGGTAGACCCTGGCAGCATTGTTTCTTTCTCGTGCCCCTATCCCAGTTTCCAACTGATGTCGTGGCCGCTGCCCCGCGCACCATCGAGCGTTGCATGCATAGAGTATGATCACCTACTGCTTCTAAAGCAACCACAAAGATGCGCACATAGCCCGGATAGCTGTACGCTTACGTTAGGCTTCCCCACACAAGATTCAAATTGGGCCAGCAACCAACATTTTTAACTAACGGCGACCTCACCGATTACGAGTGTCGTCTAATGACTGCAGAAGTTCAAGACGAGAGAAAGGGCTGCACGTTAAAACTACTATGACGTGCAGCAGACGAGTCGCTCCTCGGTCGGAGCGGAGTGCACCAGACTGGTTTATCGGTTGGTCGTGCGACCCTCTCGTACGGTGTCCTAGGGCTGGCACCTAACCGTTTCCGATCCCCGACCGAGGATGGAAGTCGAAAAGCTGAGGCCGGATGCTGACGCAGTGCTCGCCTCTTCGCTGATTAGGCGCCGGTGCCAGCCAGACGCCTTCCTCGAGTGCATCCGCATTACCCTCGGCGGTAGGGAAAGCAATGCACGTTGGGACGTACGGCGGCACTCTGCTCCGTGAAACAAGCACGCTCCGGACTTTCCCAGAAAGAGAACGCGAGACAGAGCGACATAAAAGCGGAAGAAAGATGCAGTGCACCGAGGGGACACTGCGCAGTTGCTCGGCGATGGGGATGGTGATGTCACTCACAGAGCGCAGTGGCCACCATTGGTGGCGATATGCTCCTCAAGCGTGCGCACGCTTGTAGTCGAGACAAGCACGCGCCTAGCAAACTTTCGTACGTGGAACCGTGGTGATATAGTGATGGTACTTTCTTTAATATTCTTTATGATGAGATAAGAAGTTACCACCCCAAACACTACAAGACGGAGTAAACGGCGAGCAGCCGACACTCGGGTGGTACGCTCTGCCACAGCCCCTTTATTCTAATCGAATTAACTATGAATGCTACCATTCGTGCCGTCCGGTCTATACCTTTGTATGCAGTTTCTCTACACTAACAAATCACCTTATGCGTTGCCACTACCTCTTTTGCAAAAGCCTTCGAATACACCAAAAAGGTGCACCGGCGAGATACACGGCATGACACACTTGGCGCGAATGAGAGTGAGCCGGCTTTTTCTGCTTTCCTTTTATAATCGAAGAGCCATTGTCAGAAATTGCAGTTTGGTGGAAACTGCCCATTCGGAGCATTAACTTGTTAAACGTTTTGAGTTTTGGGAAATTTCTGAACTTTAACTGCTTAACTGTTGTCTTCAAAATTAAATTTGTTGCCATCAAAATAAAATTTGCTGCCGTGATTGGCAGAGCCACAAACTAAGCCACGAGCGAACCGTGCAAGGCGGTCAAGCGCATCAGCCAGGAAAGGCAGAGGATCGTCCCGAATGGTTGGGAGACAGCTCCGCCTTGATGAGCTAGGCTTGTCCAAAAAGGTTAAGGAGTTAACCTAAAGTAACCAAGTAAAAAGCAAAGAGAGCACCAATGTCTTGTTTGCACTAACAGCACCACTCCGCATAAAGAGTGCAGAGAGAAGCGCATCAGCCAGGGAAGGCAGAGGAGCTATACTCGTCCCGAATGGTTGGGAGACAGCTCCGCCTTGATGAGCTAGGCTTGTCCAAAAAGGAGTTAACCTAAAGTAACCAAGTAAAAAGCAAAGAGAGCACCAATGTCTTGTTTGCACTAACAGCACCACTCCGCATAAAGAGTGCAGAGAGAAGCGCATCAGCCAGGGAAGGCAGAGGAGCTATACTCGTCCCGAATGGTTGGGAGACAGCTCCGCCTTGATGAGCTAGGCTTGTCCAAAAAGGTTAAGGAGTTAACCTAAAGTAACCAAGTAAAAAGCAAAGAGAGCACCAATGTCTTGTTTGCACTAACAGCACCACTCCGCATAAAGAGTGCAGAGAGAAGCGCATCAGCCAGGGAAGGCAGAGGAGCTATACTCGTCCCGAATGGTTGGGAGACAGCTCCGCCTTGATGAGCTAGGCTTGTCCAAAAAGGTTAAGGAGTTAACCTAAAGTAACCAAGTAAAAAGCAAAGAGAGCACCAATGTCTTGTTTGCACTAACAGCACCACTCCGCATAAAGAGTGCAGAGAGAAGCGCATCAGCCAGGGAAGGCAGAGGAGCTATACTCGTCCCGAATGGTTGGGAGACAGCTCCGCCTTGATGAGCTAGGCTTGTCCAAAAAGGTTAAGGAGTTAACCTAAAGTAACCAAGTAAAAAGCAAAGAGAGCACCAATGTCTTGTTTGCACTAACAGCACCACTCCGCATAAAGAGTGCAGAGAGAAGCGCATCAGCCAGGGAAGGCAGAGGAGCTATACTCGTCCCGAATGGTTGGGAGACAGCTCCGCCTTGATGAGCTAGGCTTGTCCAAAAAGGTTAAGGAGTTAACCTAAAGTAACCAAGTAAAAAGCAAAGAGAGCACCAATGTCTTGTTTGCACTAACAGCACCACTCCGCATAAAAGTGCAGAGAGAGAACACCAAAAGCAATTGCACCCTCCCCTCCCTCCCTCCCTCCCTAAAAACACCCTAAAAATTGTCAGATGCCCACATCTAAAAAATTTCTGGAGAAAACCTAAGACTCACGCCTTCTGTCGGGTGCGAGAAGTACTTGGCCGTGCACCCCCGCTTCCAGGCCTCCAGCGTTGTGACCTTGTCCGTCGCCTTGAGCGTGTAGTAGTTGCGGTCCCCAATCTGCAGGGCGCACCTCTCGAAGATGTTGATCATCTTCACCCTGACACGCAAAGGGGGGAGGAGCATCTGGAGCTGCTCTCGCTCGCACCAGCAAAACTTGTAAGGCCACCGATGGAGCATATCCTACCGTTTGTCGGACCCTACGTGCACGCAAAGCCGAAACTACAAGCACGAGCATGTTGCCCCGCACTACGTTTACGCTGCATGAGCACGCATGCTTGGCAATCCAACTCAAATTTGGGGATTTTACGTGCCCAACCGACAACGGGCATCAGGCACGGCGGAGGACTGGGGATTGATTCGGACCGTCCGGGAATATTTTGGCGCGCAAACGAAACCTCTGTCGCACGCCTTCTCCGCCACCGGCCTCCGTCAGATTACAAGCACCACGTCCGGGATTTGAACTCCGGGGAGCCGTGGGCCAGCACTCAGCCTTGAAGCCATAAAGCCACGCATGCTTGGCAGGGCAATGAAAGCGTGAAGCTCGCTCTTGTAGATTCTGCTAAGGTCGCACTTAAAGTGAAAGTTAATACAAGTAACAAAATCGTAGTGCTATATTTTTTTTACGTCGGAGACTCGAAGCCGGCGCAGGGCATAGATTGGACGCGGGAGCTGCGTCATGACTCGGTTGGACCTCTCCGATTTGACAAGAGCCTCGCTATCTAGGAGGAGTACTTTTTCTTTTTCTCGGCTTCTACGGCATGTGAAGCAGACGGCGACGACCAATTTGCCGGTACCACGAACAACGGTTCCAAAGTAGTGGCCGCAAGTGCGTTAAAACGCTGGTCCTCCATGCACCGCCATAGCGTCGTCCAGCCCGCGGTACGTCGCTATAATGAGAATGACGTGTACGTGTACTTCCTGTGATCTGTGCAACTTTTTTTTTTTTTTTCTATCAATGTGTTTGCAGCTTTTGAGGGCCACAACAATGGGGCTCTTATTCTTTTTTATTTTTAATATTGAATGTGTGCCTTAAAAGGATACTGCAACGAAATTTGAAATATACCCGTCGTGTTCAGAAATAGACTAAATATGATCCACAATAACCGTAAATGACAAACACACGTTTGTATTTTGAGCCTGATGGCTGTATTTTTCGTTATAAACAGCCCACTCTTGGAAGCGCTCGGAAAGCAGCCAGCGGAGAGCAAGTGACGTCCGGCGCAATCGTGACGTAGATTGCCTCAGGACGAGCAAAGCTGCGGCGAGGCTGTTGTCTACAGGATGCCCTAGCTGCTCCAGCCACCGAAGCGGCCGAAGCACGCCAGCAATCGGGCCACCGCAACTAACGCCAAAGCTGCTTTAGTACGAATTTTGAGTGACAGGTTATCTTCTATAATCTTGTAGAGGGACAATAGCGACAACTGGGACACAGAAAAGAGAGTCCCGGTGAGAGAGGAGTTGCTCTTCTCTCATGGTGGCCAGAGAGCTGGCGGAATGCCGTCAGGTTCAAGGCATGTATAATTCTAAGTGAGACAAGCATCGTCACTACCCGTCAAGGTTCCTAGACGGACATTACAAATGAGGCTTTAGCGACATCCCCCAAGTGCCATTTGCTAATCATTTATTTAAATTCCTTTTCGTGTCTTTTTTAACAAGATATTGGTGTGCCCGATGCGATACTCCTCCTTTGAACACGTATAGACCAAAAAACAAGAGCCGAAATTTAGTTGAATATATTTGGTACACGTAGTTTGAGTGCCACGTGACCATGAAAAGGGAATGAGCACGACTGAAACCGGCCAATTCTCAACCGGCTCTTTATGGGTAGAAAGAAAACAACTTTCAAGCCGCAAATTGTGTTCTAGGTAGTTGGGTCCATGTTCGAGTAAAAACCTCGGAAAGCATAAATACCCTCTCAGTGTCCCTTTAACTACAAAAACCTGTATATTTATGTGCGCGCATGAACCTCGTTACAGTTGTGCACATGCGCAAAGCATCTTGCATTTCCGCTTACGCGTTAAAGGGATGCCGAATCGAAATATAGAGCTCACAAAACAAGGCTGAAGCAGTAGGCAGGACACTGCAAAACCCCCAAAACATCTCTCATACATCAATATCTCCAACAGTTGACCTTTTTTTCTGAAAAAAAAAAAAAAGTGTGTGACTGAACATAGCCGACGAAGCCGACAAGACATGGGACGTCACGATTCTCATTCCCTTTCCTCTTTGCTTCGTTTCCTCGAGCAGGTGAACCGAAGCGAGAAGGAGAGAGGCAAGGCCACTTCCCCTCATTCTCAACTGTTCCAGGAGGATCGTAATGTCACAGTCCTCGCTTATCACACCCTTCATTTCCAAAAATACGTAAACCCGTTTGAGATACCAATGTACGAGTGATGTATTGGAGTTTGTAGTGTCCCGTTCAACGCTTCGACGGCCTTATTTTCTGAAATCTACATTTCGGTTCAGCCTTTCTTTAAAGGGGCACTGACACATCAAAATCATTTTTTTTTTTATTATCCGAAACGATTGAAAACGATGCCGGGACATTACCCTCAAAATTCGAAACTTGAAAATTCAGTATTTGTGAATTAAAAAAACAATTTCCAAATGCCAAATTTGAAGTTCCCGCGCGATCCGCGCCGGTACAGTGAGTCAAATTTTGCGGTCTCCTGCGACTCGACTTTTTTTCAGACCTACACCGTTGCCACGGCAACCCCAAGCGAGAAGGAGGTGATATCACGCCGGCGCGGGAAAGAACCGGTTTCTTTCCCGCGCCGCCAAGTTTTTCGAGGGAGGGTACACATCCAGGAAGCAACATCACACCGAACTCCGATTTCTGGTATTTCAAAAAGAGGGGCCGTAGTGCGTTCGCAATTGCGTTAAAAAACATGTTTTACGATTGCCGTTATTAAATGTTATAGAAATGTCACCTACGAAGCTTCTAAATTTCCTGATTTTTGACGTCACCGATCAAAAGAAGCGAGGAGGTGACCGCGGGAAATTTAAACGCCAAAAATAAAAAGGCGCACGCGCGCGCGGGGAATTTTTTTTTCGCGATGCGTTTTTTTTTGCGTGTCTGTGACTACAACTTGCATCGTTTTAGACAATAAAAAAAAATACGACCTTTGGGTTGTCAGTGCCCCTTTAAGCATCTTACATCTTCTGGGGCGGAGTGTAGAGAAATAACAGTAAATTATGGCAGTCCTGTCGATGTTTTCGTGCTAAAACACCAAGTACGGTACAGCCACCTTCTTCGAGGTTGCGGACTGTGTAGAATCGTCGCCACAATCCGAATCATCGTCGTCGTCATCATCGAAATCACTTCAAGAGCCGAGTTCTGCAACAAAGTCATCATCGTCTTTGCTTGACGAACAAAACTCAACTTCTACCAAGTCGCTCGAGCTTTCTTCTGCAATCGCTTTTCTTTTTCGCAAAGAAGTTCCGTGTGCTCCATTGGCTAGCGACGCCATTTTTATATTACTAATGCCAAGTATCTTCTCATTTATCCTTCTAAAGGTGGAAAACAAAAAAAGACTCCAACTAAAACGAGTGCTGCCATCCATCATCAGTGCCGCAAACTACTCGGACGAGCCTAGCTTGTCCGTAGAATTGGGGGCTACCGGAAAAACCACTGGACGAGCTGAGCTCGTTCACGGCATTTTTAACCAGAAAGCCGCCGACGAGCTCAACTCGTCCAAGGCACTTAAAGGGGCTGTGCAACAATTTTCAGTCTTTGGCCAATTGACTGCGGAAATTAATCTGCATCACCTATGGAACGAAAAGCAGAAAACCGTATTTTCTTGCGAGCGCTAGGTCTTATTTAAAAAAAATGAAACAAATCGAAGATCAAAGTGCCTCTCAACTCTCCAAGTCGACTTTCGAGTGATGTACTCTGGGGGTTCATGTACCGTATTTACCCGAATATAGGTCGACCACGAAAATAGGTCGACCCTTATTTATTGAACCCACCGAGAATAAAAAAAAATAATTCGAATATAGGTCGACCTTTTTTTTTTTTTTATGAACAGGGGAAAGGTAGGGAAAAAGAAAGAAACAAATCTTTATTTACAGCACTCTCGGCTAAATCGCAGGGCGATGTCAAAAACTTAATCATCGTCAGAACTTCCGGACATGTCGTCGTCGTCCGAAGCTTCGTCAGCTTGGTAGACATCCTCGCAAATTCGCAACAATACACAATACCTCACTGACCCTGTCCGTTGTAAAATGACACTGCGCAAGACGCAACGAAGGAAGGTGGAGACCGGCGAAGCGACGAAAGACCAAATACAAATACGCGTGCAACGCCGAAGTCGCCGTGAGCAACACGCGAGCGGCCGCAAGCAACAAGCTAAAGTAACATCCGTTGTTTCTTTTTCTCTTTTTTTTGTTTTTTGTTTTTGTGGGCATTTGCAAGGGAGAGGCATGGAGGGCAAAGTCCACGGCGCATCGCGTTCCTCTCCCTCCCCTTCCCCAGCGAGGGGAACGCTACAGGCGCGATTTCGAAACCCGAAGCCCGAGGGATGTGCGCGAGCAGTGGCCACCAGGAGGGGGGGGGGGGGGGGGGGGGCTTTTGTTTGTTGCTGTTGCGGTTGCTCTCGTGCACCAAAAGCTTTTTGAAACAAGAAGCGGCGCGGAACGCCGGCTCGGCTCGGTGATTTGATAGCTCCATGCCCTCGGTAGGGTCGCAAAATTTGGTCGCGAATATAGGTCGAAATTCTTTGGTCACGATTATAGGTCGACCCTTAATTTTTGACAACATTTCCGGAAAAAAAAGGTCGACTTATATTCGAATAAATACGGTAGTTTCCCCTTGGGTCCTCTCTTCAGAGACCAGCCGCTTCCTCCCCGATTATTGAATTTTAAAGAATTAGCATCGTTGAAGGTCGCGGCGAGCGATCGACCCAAAGGACGGTTCGCCACGGGGCTGACGGCAAGTGTAGCAGCGGAGGGGGACAGGTTTTGTTACTTCCGCATTTCCCCCACAGACGCTGTCATTTTCTTTCCCGTAACCGCCACAGGCGGCTGCAGATCGGCAAATAATTTGTTTTTTGCTTCGCGATTCCGCAGCAGCAGTTTTTCGGGGAAAGGTGACGCGTTTTTGGTCACTTGGGCTTGCATGAACAATATAAAAAATGCAAATTGCCAATTATTTCAACATTAAAATCATTGCACCGCCCCTTTAAGGGGTTAAGGTGAAATGAAGTATACTGTAAACGACTCATTTTTTGCGGGCTCAATATTTCGCGATTTAGGTCAAAGCTGAAGTTTTAGAATAATTTAGGGGATCTAATTTTCGCGACACGGTGGGATCTCAATAGAGATTCCAATGTGTTTATATTTTACCGGGATTGTTCGCAGGACCTATTTTTCGCAAATTATAGGCAATCCGCGAAAATTAGGTTTTCGCAAAAATTAAGTTGTTTACAGTATATCGACTTGAAGTTGATCCAGCTCTGTGTCACTACCCTGCCAGGCTACGAGAGGGTTTCCTGTACGTCTGCCTGTCACAAGGTTAAGACATCAGCTGTTAACTTTGGCAGGAAAACTGCCCCAAGGGTCCAGGGATTCTCAAACGTTTTCATCTCGAGGAACCCTCGTCACCTGATAGCCGAGGCCTCACAGCAATTGCTTACGCGTGCGAATGGGAGTGACCTGCCAGCTGTGAACACATAGGGATGCCTCAATATGGGAAGTGCTTTATAGTACCGGTACAAGTCTGACACATCTATAGGGACAGTCTCATCCTGCTGTTGGCACCAGTTGTTCGCTTCGCCAATACTTGTTGGTGCAAGTTCTCCTTGTGGTAAACATTGATTTTACAGTTGCTTAATCTACATTCCTCTTAATACATTGGGGTGCGTGGTAAGGCGAAGGTATCTTTTAGGAAATGGACAGAGAATGGTCTGCAATGAATCTATCCACGAGGGTGCTAGGGAAAATATCCAGGTTTCCCAATTTTGATAGTGGTCGGGTTTTCGTTTGAAATCATGGTGGAACAACTGGAACAGTGAAAGATGCATTCGAGAAAAAAGAAACGGCAGCTGTATTTCGATCTATCGATTAAACCGTAATTTGCAAAAAAAGTCACGTATGAGAAACAGAAGGTTTTCATGACACATTTTGATTTGCATACTTTGATTAATACGCGGCATCACAAAACCCGACACCATGCGACGTGATCACAGGCTGCCATAGTTTCAAGTGACGTAACTGACGCCATGTCACGCAACACCGCGATGTATCATGACCAGATGTCGCATCACGGGATCAAGCGGTGGCATGACGTTACATCACGTCATGTGGTCCAGTGTCCTGTGGTGCCGTGAAATCAGGCAACGCCACACTACATCTCCAATTGACACCCAATATTACGAGACCCAATAACGTCGTCGACACTGCGACACAACGATTTCGCATCGCGAGTCACATGACGTCAAGTTTCGCACCGCGACTCGCGACGTCGGGTTTTGCATTGCGAGTCACCTGACATAAGATTTTCGCAAGAGTCACGTGACGTAAGGTCACACGATGTGCCACGCAACCGATGGACAAACACGAAATCTGAGTTACCTCGCTTCCGTCAGAATGCGATTCCGCATAAATCGTTCCACTCTCGGTCGCTACCTCTCGCAGGTTGTGTCCCGTTCCTTGCCATTCGGCCGCACTCACCTGTCGAGGGCCTCCCCCTCGATGACGTACTTGATGAGCTCCGAGTCCCCCTGCACGCCCCCCGTGTCCTCAAAGGCCTTGCACACCCCTTGCACAAACAGGTACACCACCTTCACCTGCAATGCATTCGTATTGCCGCAAGCAGGGCAGAGTTAGCAATGCGCGTGGCTGCCATGCGGAGAAATGGGGCTCGAACCCCACTCAATTCAGGTATTTCTTTTTGTATTCTGTATTCTTCTGGAAAGTTCTAGCCCATTCTCAGCTGGTTCGGGACGTTCCTGAGCATACCGCAAGTATAAAAGCAGCGTAACTCACTGGTTTGGGACGGTGGTCTTTCAGTCGCCGACGCAAGATGCGGTACCTTTTCTTTTTTACAAGTTTGTAAGTACAAGTTTGTCTAATTAAAAATTTATTTTCAGTTTCGCATTCATCTCTTTTTATATGGGACAATATCGCCAAACCAAATCAAATTTGACCAGACAGCGTAAGATATGGCGACACTGGTTTGCGCCGCAGATGAGAAATTTAGCCAGTGCGGTACAACCGCTAGCCTGAGGTCTTCAACGTGCATCACTCAGTAGTGATGCCCGACCGCACGCTGGTACAATGCTCATCGAGACCGAGACGGGCAGGGGCGGGGGATTGAAATATGGCTCCTTACTGCAGGCGTGCTTGAGAGCACAAACTGACACAAGCATGCAACGTAAAGGCCTTAATTTGAAACCCTCCCCCGACCACACCGCAACATTCCACACAAATTTCATTAATTTTTCACACTTTCTTAAAATAAAAGAAAAATCCTCAACTTTTTTTTTAATTGCCGGAATAAAACGCAAAGATTACAAAAGTACTGTCCCCCCCCCCCCCCCCCCCCAAAAAAAAAAAAAGAAATATGTTGTAAGACTCATTTTGAGAACTGTAAAGTGCTTCTATTTTGGGACGATGCACCAAAAGAGGAGCGCATTTCAGAGTTGCACCCTACTAAGGAAGAGTCTCACAATGTAAATATTGCGACAAAACATTTTTTTCAAGGGGGAAGGAAGGCGGGTTATTTTGTGGCATTGTCCGCAATCCAGGCGCAGGATTTAAAAAAAATGCATAGCAAATACAGTTGAACCTCGATTTAACGAAGTCACCGGCACCCGCTAATTATCTCGTTAAATCGGAAACTTCGTAAAATCGAGGAAGGGAGACCTCGCACATAGGATGCGCGGGGAATCCAAATTTGTTCGTTAAATCGGAAAATTCGTAAAATCGGGTTTCGTAAAATCGAGGTTCAACTGTAGCAGGACAATTGTGTTGCACGTGAAAAGTGTGGAGTCGACGCTCTGGGCGCTCTTCATCGGCTAACTTAGCTACTGGCTTGACGCGTGGCATACACGCTCTAGAGCCATTCCTAAAATGGAGGTACCGGCGCAAACCTGGGTTTTAAAGACATGTGACAGGGTGTCAAGTTGCTACCTGCCGGACAGAGAGCAAATGCCCTGCAGGGCTTTCTTGCCAAATGGCACCTGAACTCGCGGCGATGTGTTGCGACATGCTGGAAAGACACTCGCTCAATAATATAAAAAATCAGAGTTCGACTCCCGCCTGGTGCAAACGCTATCTTACTGCAATGGCCTCTTCCCCCCCCCTACTCAAAACCCATCGGTGTCAAGCCCTGCGGCTATGTTTTTATCCAGGCTTCACGAAATGCCCAACATTTAGCCAAAGGACGTTTCACCTTAAAAATTAGGAGGGGCTCCTATTTCGTGTTTCTCCCAACACAAAATGTTTTTCAAAACAAAAATTGCTCCCAACTCAAAACGTGTCTCACAATGTAAATATTGCGCAACATTTTCGGGGAAACTTCACTTTGTGCCAAACGTGTCCTACGTATAATCTTCGAACCTTTTTGGGTGGCTCAGCAGGCTCCCAAATTGCACGACCCCTCTCGGCCTTCTATGCCCCCCGTGGAATAACCCAACAATTCGACGGGCACCGATTGTAGGTTAAGGAAGAAAACAAATCTATGCATCCCTCGTGTTTCCTTAGCTATAGCTACCCCCCACCCTCCGCAGCCCATCTTGAGGGTGTGGCATGGATCGTGCCATGGCATTTGATGCAAGTACGTTGTCTAAAACTCCGACTGGTGCATCTAGCCTCCTGTACAGCCCGTGTATCGAAAGAGGTCCCGAAGTGGCCACAAATTGTAGATCCTGAGAGCTGGCGTGTCGTGCCGTCGGATGTCGCGATCCTGGTAGTTGGTCCCACCACGTTCCTAGATAATACACAGGCTCGATCGTGCCGACAAGGACCTGGGAGCACAAGATGTGTGTCCCGCACAAACCACACTCCGTGAGAGGTCCGTGCTAGATTTTTAATTGGCTTCATCGTCTATAATTTTTTATTTCATAATTTTATTTATATTTAACATTGTTAGTTCTTTCTTCGCTTTTTACTCGTTTATTATTTCCTTATTTTCGCTGAAAATGTGCCGCTCTTTCCGGCACGTTTGCATTAAAAAATTGACCGCATCTCCACGTGGTGAATGATGTTGCTTGGGGCGAAGCTCCGGTGGTGCTTGTCTGCGTAGACCCCGAGCCGCAGCATGCCGAGCCTTTTCATTCCTGTCAGTAGGAGAATGTGTGGTTTTCTAGTTTTTCTTTTTTTAAGCAGACAGATGGGATGGCATCTCAGAACCCCATACTCTTTTTTTCTTCTTTTTCTTTGAGCTTTGAGCTCACGTGCTCGTGAGCACGTGATCTCACGAGCAGAAGCGCGAGCACCCGACGCCGGGCCTACGGCGGACGGCGGACGGACATGGCTAGCCCCTAAGGAGCTTCGCCCCTAATAAAAATTGCGATGGCTTAGCTCGGCTATGCCAGAATATACGTAGCGTGAACTTATGCGCACAAAATGAGAGGCGCTATCAAGCAGCTCCGGTGCAGCGTCAGACTTGGCTACTGCGCAATGAAGGCGCACAGCTGGGCACGCGGCGGAGCCAGTGCGTCTGCCGTGGCTACTGACGTCACTCCTCTGAAATGCGCAGACCGGCGAGGCGCGCGCGGTGGCGGCGGAGCGCACGGTGGCAGCGGAGCGCGCGGCGGCGGTGGCTCTGGCGCGCCAGCTGTGCGCCGTGTGACGTCACTGCTCCTCGTGCTTGCGCAGCGCGGCTCTTTGAAAGCCACGCGAAACTGCTCAACCTCAGCCAGTGTAGCTCACGCTGCAAAATTCTTTGCACTTCCACAGCAACTCTGCTACGCAGCTCGGTCGGGGGCTATATTATCCAGCTGGCAGAGCACCAAAAAAGCTTTATACATGATCTCAACGTCGTGTGACAGTCCCAGAGCGTCGGTCATGCACAACGCTCGTCCACGACATTCACTCCCAATGCCCGTCAACGTGACACTTCCACGGCGTCGTCGAGCGTAGATCGAGGGACCACCTTTTTGGAAGCGGTAAATGCACCAGTCGGAAGTGCATTCCGGGAACGATGCTGGAAACGTATGCAGGAAAGATGGCAGGTTGCCAACCTACCTCGTCCACGGTGACAGTGACGTTCTTGTGCGGTCTAGAGAGGAGCGCGGTAGTCTCCTTGGTGCAGTTCAGCCAGCGGGCGGTGCTGAAGCACTGCATGGGCCCGTGAAGGCGCTGGCCCTTGTAGAAGCCCACCTTCTTGAACTCGGAGGACTGCGCACAATCGACAGTTCGATCGATAAATAAATAAATCTCTCAATCATTTATTTCAGCTCCAGTACACAAACTGAAGGAGGCGAGAACTGTTTCTCCACGCCGTTTTCTCGCTCTCCAGTCCGAGACCTCTATAAGACAATTTTGAGATATGAATCTCAAAAAAAAAAAGCACTCATCCGAACAAGAGAGATCCAGTAGCAGCAGACGAGTGTAGAAAGCTTGTTTTTACCTGCGTGTTAAGTATTTTAATAAAGCCTCGCGAGTATTTGCACTTGTCCCAAACAATATCGGTGACTCGAGCGCCGCTCTGGTCATAAAGGATGAGACCGCGGGACGACACCACTTTTGCATAAATGTGGCATAGTTTGCAAACACGTCGACAGTCCGTGGGACGCGGATGTCGACACCCCCGAGAAATTTCTAATTCAAAACGAGACTTCCGAGATGGCTCAAAACTGAAGAACCAATGGCAGTGTTCTTATAAAGCATGCGCATTACCGTAAAATACCGGGCAAGTGCCCACTCAAAATATGGAAATAGTGGAGAAACAAACGGGGAATAGGTCCTTGTCCAGTCGTCAATTTTACGCATAAATGTACCGCGCGTATTTTCTCGGATCTTACAAATTCGGGAACGGATGCGCGGTATTCTACGGTACGTTAAAAGTAGTCTTTACGCCGTACATCATCCAGTAAACGAAGCAAAAAGCGGGGTTCTTCCAATCTCCGCGCATATGCGAGTGGAGTCGAAACGTCGGAGGCATCAGTCACGGGTCACCGAAAGATTGCTCTCGACTCTGCATCCCTCCTAGTCCTCGGAAGCGCGTACACTCCACGCCTTCGAGAGACAAGAGACGCGACGTGAGTGTCTCGGCCGAACTGTGACACGGCGCTCCTCGCGCCTGATCCGCCCTGCGCCGGCCTCTCCGATGAGCAACTCTGAAATCCCGGTGCTACGGTGGGCCGACGAGCCGGGCAGTTTGGTGACCGTCTCGTCTCGCGTCTCTTTCCTTCGTTCGTTTCCTCGCTTTTTCGAGGTGCCTTCTTCGTTCTTCCGCACTTCATTTCACCGCTCGTTCCCTCCTCTTTCTATTTCGTTCGTACACTTAGGTCGCGGGTCGGTGCCCGTCCGTCCACAGTTCCTTCGCTTTGTTCGGTCCTGCATCCGTTATTTTTCTTTCTTTTTCTCTTTTGCCTTCCTCCTCCGTTATGCCTCGGGGCGTCGAGGAGAACAATAAATAAACAAAATGTCCGGCAGTATGCAGCTGTTGTCTATGGTCGCTGACGAGGTGGGAGCGGCGGGGAGGAGCTTCGGCTGTCCTGCCTCCGGTGCCAGCTTACAACTTTCCATGGTGCTTCGGCATGTCGCGCACCTCGAGCGCGCGTGCATGCGGCCACAACACCGTGGAAGGCACGGAGCACTCGCCGGAGGCTGGACGTTCAAAAGGTGCGCCCTGCCGTTCTTACTCTTTCGGTGACTGAAGGAGGTCACGATACGGTGGCTCCAGTCTCAGCCCCTCGACCGATACGTAGACGTCGCGCGGCGAGGACGAAAGCGGACAAACATCCAAATATTCCGCTCGATCGATTGTATAGGAGAGGCGAACCTAACATTGGGAAGCCTCCCCCGGGACGCTGCGAGGAAGAGGACCTAACCACGCGTCTCGAAGGCCCGTTCGCACATACGCCACGGTGCTAACGCACCACTTTTGGTAGGAGGTGGAAATAGGGCCGACTCTGCCGACATGGCGCTTGCTTCGAGCCATATTAAACGCGCGGGGCCGGTACAGAGTCACATCGGTGCTAAGTCACGCTCGAGTCGGAGCCGCATCGGCAATGTTTTTGGTCTCGATTTAGCGCCGCGATGTACGTTTGAACCAGCCTCGATCTTGTCTTTAAGCGCATCTGCGCCAAAGACGAGATCAAGGTCGGTGCCTGCATAATTTTCGTTTTGAAAACAATACAGGTGCTCGCAAATTTTCTACAGCCACATGTTCAAATGGGGTTCGATATAGCCGATAAATACGGTAGTTTGTCGTAGAAGTACATGTTACGCGTGTTTTGGTTAGAGATATTTGAATGTTCAGAACGAACGATAATTCGCCGTATACTTGGTTTCCTCGTAAACGGGCCCTACTGTACTCCCTCGGACAAATCCGCGGACGAAAAATAGGAAGTGGTCCTTGTAATGATACTCTCGCATTTGTCGACGTGCAGGGTCAAAACAACTACAACGTCTCTCAAATAGAGGCCAGGCTCTTTAAATCAACCGAAAAAAATTGGTTTCTTAACCCATCGCGCTACGATTTTGTGCAACGTTGCCCACAGGTGGTGAATGTTTTGTAAAAAATTTGCAAAAAACGAACTTAACTGAGGAAAAGTAAAAAAATAAAAATGCTTAACTCCTATGGAAATGCAGCAAAGCCACCGGTCTTCAAACAATATATAGGCGCCGTTCGGCACGGCAGACAAAAGACGGCACAAGTGGTCGCGACGTCAACTGCTGCCAACGAACAAGCATACGGCACAGAGAGCCGGCGTCATTAGCAGACAATCTTTTCAACTCGTTCGCAATAGGTAAAAAAAAAGATTTTTGCAGTCAATTTAAAGAGCTGGCCGCTATTTGAGACACCCTGTAGTTTTGTTGATAGCTTTATCACTACAAAATACACTCGTTTATCTGAACAAAAATCAGAGATGAAGGTGATCATGAAACCTCCGTGCCGCACTAATTATTTGCCTGCCTTCCAAAGTACAACGATACCCGAAACGCTTTGCCAACTGGCGTGGTCGGCATCATGCGCCACCCACGAAAAGGATCTGTTACCCGAGTGGCAACGAAATAAGCCGTACAAAGGTACGGGTTGTCCAATTCTCGGCAGACGGTCGTAGAAATAACAAAGAAAGCGAGCAGTCGACGAAAGCTCATTGTTGTTCCAGGCCCCATACGAGTGCCGAGGGTCGCCGAGACCATCTAAAGCCTGCCAACACATTGAGTCGAACCCCGAGGAAACTCACGGGCTGTCTCCTGTCCAGCACATCGTCCAAATCCAGGGCGTCGTCTTCTTGCAGGATGCACCTGGTCAAGGTCACACCCAGGGTCACACATCCAGTTTTTAGTGGGTCATCGCAACATCCTTCTCTAGCCATATATGAAACTAAAAGACAAAGTTTGAATTACACAGAATGCAGACTGAGGGAATGCTATAGGGTGATATACGATATATTCCTAATAAATCTAGCAGGCAGTGATCATGCGACATCATCAGTGTGACACTACCCCACCCTATGATCATGTAGTAACTCTCGCGTTGTTGTGCCACGTGACATCAGACAACATTACGTGACGCTGCATCGCATGAAAGGACACTACAACATAACAATCACATACATGACGCTGTCACAGTGACGCCATGTGACAGCGTCACGTCACGTAGACAAGCGAGATGATGGCACCAACCACATGATTGTTGTGCGCCCATGTTATGTTTTCATTTTGAACGCTCTAGACTTAGAAACCATCCCATAAAAGCGTTCTGCTTTCAAATTGCTCTCCAGGAGCTATCGTGAACCTGAAAACAAAATCAACCCTATCAAAGTAAGAAAAAACTTTGTGCACTTAATGCAGGGCTAAACCCCATTGATTTGTTACATCACTACTGCAAATGAAATGGATGCTGTTATGCTGTGCCAACACCAGCAATGTATGGTATGTAGAAAACATTTGGAGACTAAGCTGGTATGCCGAAATTAGCACCTTTCAATGGCGATCAAGATTCGAAAATATGTACTTGTTCTACCACATTCATTTGGATGTGACGCTAGTAAGCTCTCAACTAAAAAGTTGTCAACTCACAAAGAGTATTAGTGAAACAAAATGTACCAACATCCAACTGTCAAATTCAGTGTTTTTCACTACACTCTTATTGTGAAATGCAACAAAGCACTAAAGTTCTGCCCCCGAGTACACACCGATTTTCTCATTTACTACTAAAAATTAGAAACTATGCTGAAGGGCACTGAAAGATAACAGAATTTTTT
This sequence comes from Ixodes persulcatus, assembly GCA_013358835.2. Taxonomy (NCBI): domain Eukaryota; kingdom Metazoa; phylum Arthropoda; class Arachnida; order Ixodida; family Ixodidae; genus Ixodes; species Ixodes persulcatus. The sequence goes on from JABSTQ010009913.1 coordinate 158,020, forward strand.
TTTACTTGTCTTTTTTTTTTAGGGGCGGTTTGCTGGTGAATGTGGCTATCTCTCCCGGCGGCTAAAATCCAGCAAGAGAGATTTCCTGGTCACATGACCGGCTTCGTAGAGACTAGGTACCTATGAAAAAAACTCCATGTCAACTATTTTTTGCTACATTGTCAAGGCTAGCGTAGCTTCCGCAGTGCCGAAGCCCAGCACTATTGTGAGAGCACGTGGCTTCGTCTTGCACCTCATTCGCACGCGCTCTCGTGGGAAGGAGACGCCAAATGAAACAACGCACTCGTCCAAGTAGGTTTCACTGCGTTAGAGCACTAAGGAAGCTGCGTCAGCCTCGACTATGCAGCACAAAACAGTTGACAAGGAGACAGGCAAATGGCTGCCGCAAGGCCGTCCTCGCACAAATTATTGAGGACTGCTTTGGCGTGCAGAAAGAGGGTGAACAGGCTCGAAATGTAAGTGAAATGAACCTTATTTGTGTACTTTAGGAGGGGCATCTAAAGGAATTTCTGGGGAAGATTGTGTTTAGCAAGAAATAAAAAGATTGAGGTACACCTTAGCACTTCTTATGAATTGTGAATGCGAAAGCATGTACATTAATATTATAATGCAATTAAATGCAAAGGTGCAAGCGAGCTGGACAAGAATGACGAAAATAATCCCTGGAGAAGGGGAACAAGAAGGAGAACACGCGTGTTGGCGCGCTGACTGGCACTGACCTGGCGCTGACGGACACGCAGCGCCATGAGGTGGCCGGTCGTTGAAACTGACGCGCAGCATCAGTTGCAACGACCGGCCACCCCATGGCACTGCATGTCCGGCGATTGGGATCCTGGTCGACACGCACTAGCCAATGGGATCGAAGCGGTGTAAAAGGTGTTGTGGCTAACCGGCGAATGGGAGCTGGCTTGACTTGGAGAAGAATTTAAGAGCCGTTTGGCGAGGTTTCAAAGCTGATGACGTTGGCTCGCTCCATGAGACAGTTAATGCTTCCGCATTAATAAAGAAAACGGGAGGCAAGGCTTACATCTGCCGGGCGGAATCGGCTGGAACGCCAGGTGCTTCCTGCCCTCCGAGCTGGTCGCCTTGCGTAAAAATCCCCTTATAATCACCGGGAGGAATAGCGCATTCACTATCCTAATCCTGTATCCTAATCATCTAGATAAGGGGACAGAATGTGCAGTATGTTTTGAGCTGCACTGGGTGTTTGTTCACGAGCTCTTCTGAGCTAGGAGTATGCAAATATACTACGGTCAAAAGACTACCGCCACTATAGGTCACGTGGCGACGTGACGTCCCATTATCGCATCACAATGCCACATGACATCACGTCACGTGGCATAGGGTCACGCCACTATGTCATGTAGTGTTACGTGACACCATATTGCGACATCATGAAGTCACGGTGTCACGCCGTGACTCGAAAGTTGCAACTCCACGGCATTGTGGCGTCATGCGGCATTGACGTCAATCACGTCACGTGATGTGTCATACGACGGCACTGTGACGTCATCTGACACTGACGTCAGTCACATCACACGAAGTGTCCCACGACAGCACTGTGACATCGTGAGGCACCGACGTCAGTCACATCACATGTCACATGAGTTCACTGTGACGTCATGCGACACTGACGTCAGTCGCATGACGTGTCACACGAGTTCACTGTGACGTCACATGACACTGACATCAGTCACATCGCACCATGTGGCTGGCGTCGCACGCCAGTGCCACGACACCTGACCGCCGTACGCTAAATTTGGAGGGAACGAGACGGTTCTTTGTGCATCACATCCCACTTTTCTCGGTGATCCCAGCGCTCGTAGCACATTCTGCATTAAAATCACTACTTTCCGGAACGGGCATCGCCAGAAGCAAACCAAACTGGCGACTGTGACAGCTATTGTTACAGACCCCCTTTCCAATTTCAACGCTGTCTTTCTTCCCGCGTGACTAAAGCTGCGGTCACGCCACTAATCAACCGTACAAAAGGCAGTTGTCTGACGGTCCTGCAGCATTGGTCATTCAGAAACTGTCTTTAGGCATATTCCAAGCACACACACGTATAAAGCAGACGTGCTTCCAATGTGCTCGAGGGGCGTGTTCGCAGATACTGCAGCAAACACCATGACGACATATGAGCAGTGCAACCTGCAGCTTAAAGGGACCATGAAGGCAGTTTCAAAGTTTTAAAAGAATGTCTCTTTGGACGCACTGAAGTCTCAGCATGCCACTCAATTTTTTTTAGAGCCTCGTGACTTATTTTTGTGCCCGCAAACAAACCTTTTAAATCGAAACAAACATTCAAACGTGACGTCGAGGACCGTCATCGTTGTCGGTCGAATTGAGTGGACGCTCAACACGGTTCCCGCAGCTGGCCATGGTGCACGGCGGTTCGTGAACTGGAAAAATGGACACCAACGCCGCGCTCGCGAACGATTTGCTCCTGTTCGGTGATCTCGCGCCGACGGAACGGGAGACGCTTCTCGGGACGCGAAACTCTGGACTGGCGCTTTACGAGGACGCCCCAGATTTACCGACGAATTCCCGGTCGCCACCTCGGAGCCTGTGACTCCCCCGGCTCTCCGACGCTACGCCGAGAGTGTGTCACTCGTTCGAACCAATCACCCGACGAGGAGCCCGTTGTCGTCGTGCTTCGACGTCAAGCGGCTCTTTTGGTTCATGTTTCTGTCACCGTCTCGGGATGGGGGGGGGGGGGGGGGGGGCTTTGGCATCATTCTTATAACGATTATTACCGTACCTGCTTAATTTATTGGTGCGGCACCCCAACGTCCGTTCGAACTAGAACTTGGTCAACGGTGTCCGAGACGTGCCCGACGCCTGTTTCAATCGTCAAATAAAACTTCCAAGTTGCCTTCAGAGTCCCTTTAAAGCGAGACAGGAGAAAGGGTCTTCCGCCCACTCACGTGGAGCCGTCTGCAAAGTGGACCGTGAGCTCCGTCTTGACGTTCTGCACCATACCCACCCAGGAATCGAGGAAGATGGCCACGTCCGGGCTGAAACGCTGGCAAAACCAAGAACTACCGCTGAGCTCACCTCCCTTTTGTCGCAGACACTTTCTCTACAAATGTCCGTCTTAACCAATCTGTACACATACGGGGCCCATTTAGCCTGCATGCCTGCCTCCCAACGTATCCCCCTCTGTTGGTTTAACTAGCATCTTCGAGTGACCTTAAATTTTTAAAAAAGTTTCTTTAAATGAATGCGTCATAAAACAAACATTTACCAACCTCCCCCTTAACCCCTCTCCTCCGAAAAGAAAAAAGCTTTTTAGTGGAACATCTACGTTGCGAGAATCATTTTGAGTTAGGATTCCCAATCGCGCTTTCTATTTCGAGACATTTATTTTTTATTATCGATATATTACCTAATCTCTCTCCCTAACGTTGCCTCTAGATTTTTCCATCAGTTTCATAGTATAGTTTTTTTCCATTTTTCATTTAATTTATTTGATTCTTAAGGGCACTCTATCGAGGGCATTACATAAGGAGGGGACAATACAATATACACTTCAATGAAACAAACGTCAAAAACAAAACACATTCTCCCGATAAAAATAAAATTTAGAATAAAGGCCCATTCACACATTTACAACTCCTTAACAGCTGGTTCACACGAGCCTTTAAGGAGTCATTCATCAAAATATTGCCCGATTCATTGTAATTGTTCCGGCAGTTTTGCCACCCATCTGAAAATCTGTTGACACATCTGATTGTGCTTTTCCTGTTCCACTGTGTGTTGCTTTTCTTTCACATTTTGTCAGAAAGTGTATATGCCCATTCCTATCATAGCCCCATGAGGGACTTATAGTATTTAAAATAAATAAATAAATTTGTGCCGCGCTGCATTGCATCGTATCGCCTCCCCATTGGCTCGTTCTAAGGGTCACCATGGCAACAGCTCGATGCAAGCAGTTTTAACAAAGTCAAACAAAACTGTGTGAATGAGCCTTAAGGTCCTAAAAGCTCTTACGATAAGGGGAGACACTGGCACCATCTATCGGCTAGAACACTTTCAGTGTCTGCATATTTTATCTTCTTTCTCCCGCAGCTTTTTCTTCTGCTTGGCTCGAAAAACTTCTGCCAATGTTATAAACGACCATTTATCGCGGTGGTCTCAAACTCATTGGAGCGTGGGGGCCAGATAGCCCACACTGGAAGGGGCCGAGGGCCAGCGCTAGATCGGGGGGGGGGAGCGGCTAAAAAGAGAAGAGACTTAGTGCTCTATGCTTTTTGTAAACTCAGTTTTTTCAGTGACATCTTTAGTTTCGATTTATTTTTACGACTACTTTGGGTTCCGACCTGATGCGATAAAAAGAATCAAAATGACACCGCCCCGCCAAGGTGCTGGTATTTTTACTAGAACAAGAAAGCAAGTATGCTGTCGTTCCCGTTGCTCAAGTCACTCAGTAATTAACCAAGCTCAACATGTATCTAAAGAACAATCAGTTAATTTGACAGGGTGCGCATTCCTGACGGTTTTAATTAAAACAGCCTGAACAAATATTTTAATGGTGATATTTCTTTTATGGCGAGAATTTCGGGCTCGTAGCTTTATCTTTGGCAGCTTGTCTCGCTGATCGAGAGTTCGCTCAGCCGAGATGCATCCAACAAAGAGCTCGCGCTTGCAGCCTAGTGACGGAATTGTTGCGCATTACAAAAAGCTGGGAAGCAAAAAATAAAGCGAAACAATGGTCAAATGAACATGGATAAGTAAAAACTATGTGAATACGTTAAAACAGCATAGCTACTTTTCGAGCGAAAATGAATCGGTGAGATGATATCACTATGGCACATGCCATTTCTAGCGCTCGAGACATAGCAACCGGGACTCGTAGCAGGTTGCTTCCGGGCCGCGTCCCAGCCAGTCGCGGGCCGCGTGTTTGAGACCTCCGATTTATCGCGATAGCACGCATATTTCATCTTGCAAATACCGCAAAATCTTCGTTCTAGCGAACTGAAGTTCCACGGTCAGCTCATAGATGGCACCAGCGTGTCCTCTCGTCCTAAGAGATTTATAAGATGTTTTTAGGCACTAGGCTGCCAGAAAAAATCATGAGCCATTCCACTCTGTGAAGGTGGATGACCAGCAAAGCTGTTTAGCGCATGACACGGACCCGCCCCGAGAAGCCGGAGGAAACTAGACACGCGTGACGGGACCGCCACCCTGGGAGAGCGGAAGGAAGGGAAACTAGGCATGCAAGCGCTTGGAACGACGACAAAGGGAGTGCGGTGCGAGCGTAGCTCTGGCTGACGGGGGTCACACAGCGGCAAATCTTTGAGAAACCTTTATTATCTACCCGAGAGTCTACTGATATTGAAAATGGTGCCTAGTGATAACTAGTGTAGTGAATAGACCTTTTGCTAAATTACCCAAGCATCAAGAAGAATGCAGGGAATGGTGTTAGATGCACCGCACATGCCGGCGTCTGCAGCAGTAACTCTTCTAAAGCAAAAGCCTAAAACAAATGGCATCTTGCACGCACGTTTGTCAACGCTTTATTTTGGTTATTTACTTCGAATCTTTGATACGGGGAAAGCGTGCGCGTGCGGCGGTGCACGCGGAGAGTTTTTGCTCACGCACACGAAAAATCCACGGAACCCTAGCCATAAACAGCTTCATTGTAAAAATGTGAGTGCGTGGATGGGTTTTAACAGAAAACGTTGGTAGTCAACTCTCCTTGCGTACAGATATACGAAAAGCATTCGTGCCCATACTACCCCTCATTCATTTCCCTCGGTTAATCCTCAAATTTTATCATTCGCAGGAATGGCGCAGGGGTGCCAGCGTCTCTCGCTGTAAGAGATCGCAAGAACTCGGTTGTAAGCAAACTGAAGTGTTCAAACAAACCTTAAAGGGGTCATGAAACGAATTTTGGGCTGGGATAAATTAATTTAGATTGGGATTTTCATACCTGCCAACCTAGCAACATAAAAATTTGGGAGACCGCCGCGTGGGGGGGAGGGGGGGTTAAAAGTTGAAACATTATTATTTTTTAGTTTGACAAGAAACCCCGTGAAGAGGCACTTTGCGCGAATCACACTGTCTTCGCAGTTGTTTTGGAGTAAACTGCCTGTGGTGCCCTGCCCTTCTACGGCACGAGCATGGTTCTGATGCTTTCGTGAAGCGATGTGTATCTTGATGTCAAGCTTGCCGCCGTGCGAAACGCTCACACATCACAGGCACACATGGTACAGAATCCATACTTGTCAGCTTTCTGCGAAGCGACAAAGCACGGAAACTCAGTCGCGTATGATCTCAGAAATACTTGCAAGTACTTCTTCTTGGCTTTTGAAAGTGCCATCAATCGTTCCAACAGATCAATGGTTCCAACTAAACTCGGGGAAACACGAAGAGTAGTTCGGCGTTCCGCACCTCACTCGACGACCTGACAAAGCCAACTGAAGCCTAGCGCACCCATGGTCATATAAGCCGTGTTCCAAAATGCGCTCTAACTTCAGGAGTAGAGGTTTCGTACCTTGGCGTTTGAAAATCTACCCTCGTTTTACGCTACTGCTCCGAGTTGTCACGTGGTAAACCCGCCCGAGTAACCTAAACCTACTCTCGAGTAACAAGCAATGACACACGCGTGATGATTATAGCAATAAGACGTCATAAAAAAAAAAAAAAAAAACTATGGAGGTCGCGTTCATACAATCGGGAGATGTGATCAAAATTCGGGAGGCTCCCGGACAATTCGGGAGAGTTGGCAGGTATGGATTTTACTGATAGCATACCGTTTAGTGGGCCAATAGAAAGAAGCTAAAAAATCAAAAGCCTGATTTTCGGTGCGAAAATTTGAAAACACAGCGGACTGTTTCGTACGTTCTTACCTTCTAAACCTCTCTGCCTTTTCCCTGATACATCCGCGGTACCCAAACCGCGTCACCCGGCCCAAACGCACGTCACACTACACCTGACCTCGCTTGTTCCCTTCACCCCTAAGCTGGCAGTGCAGTGGAAGCTATGGGCTTTCCAGACCAATCAGCTGCCTCCCTTTCATCACCTGACCTGACGTGGCAAAAGTGTAGGTGGTCTAACGAGCACGTAGCTCCACAGCACTGTATGCTTAGAGGTGAATGGAGTACACTCTGCGTCCATGCACGGCCGACTTTCGTAACGACGCATAAATCGATGCGGGAGCCCGGACGGAGACGAGAAAAGGCGGTCACCTCGAGGGGCACCAAGTCGGCGCTGCTGACGTCCGGGATGACCAGGTCGCTGCCAAAGACCTGCACCGTGGCCGACACCTCCGTGTTGCGGCAGTAGCCCAGCTGCGTGTCCCGGCCCTTCACCACCTTGCGCACTATGTCCCCGGGCATCAGGGAACGGTCCTGCAACTTCACCTGCGACCACCGGGTATGGGATGAGGGGTTACTCCAGGCCGAGAGGGCGGTAAAGACGGGAACAGAGCCTGGCAAATCGTAAACGCTCACATCTAAAATTTAAAAAAAAAGCAGGCGATGGGTTGGACGGGTTTGTTTTGCCACGACGACTTGAAGTTGTTCCAACGCTTGTCAACCTTATTTCTACAATGCGTGACGCAGGTATTTTTCCCATAGTATGAAATAAAGCTAGAAAAACAATAGCTACAGACCTTGCACATAGTGTTTTCCTGCTTCTTTGTGTATATTAAAGCGTCGCCAGTGATATGGGCATCAGGATCACCCATAGGACCACCCATGTCCACATCTATGCCCCGCCATTCCGAAGCAGCCGCAATGCATGGGATGGGACCTTTCCCTCTAGATTTATACATTAAACGGGCCCTGCAATAATATTTAAGCGTCTACGTTTTTTACGGTTTCCACGTCTTTTGAGGTTCGGGCAAGCCAGCATGCACGGAGAGAGTAACTAAATATCAGTGAGTCATATTTTAACCGGACGACGCAGAAACCGCCTCCACCTAACGGGGGCGACCCGTGGTGCCGAAAGCGCGCAAAATGTGACGCCTTTGGTCCTGGGCTTACTACTGGTCAAAGCCGCTAAAAGCTTCTTTTTAGTCGAAATACAAAATATAAGTGGCACAAACCATTTAAATTATTTATAAAAATAGTTTTTGTTCAGTATTTTAGATCAGAAAAGAAACAAATGCAGTTTAGAAAGTATTGAAACAAGAAATGACTCGTCGACATACCCGCCACCAAGCAGTGGAAAAGGCGGCGAGCGTAGATAGGTCCCGGATGTACGCGGCGGCGCTGCGGTCATATGGACTGGAAGATCCGACCAGTTCCGAGCGTTCCCGAGGCCTTCGACGAGCAGCTTTGGCTTGCAGTTTGGCCTTTTGGCGGTATGGCAGCACGAAGTGGCTCCCATTCTGAGCTGATCTTTACCCCGTGTTTGCTGTCGTTTCTGGCGCCAATAAAGTGTCATGTCGAACTAGTGTTTAATCGCGCAGCAAATGCAATGCGAGCCGCCCTGGCTGCCTGCTTCATAGAGCCTAGCCAGAACATGCTTTAGTGGCGCGCCCTCTCGAGCCGTTGACACGGAGTGCAAAAGCCGTGACCACTCGCTGAGCTCACTACCCCTCCTCTAGTTCACAGCCACTCAAGCAACCAAGGACGTCACGAAGGAGGTTATTTTTTGCTTGTTTTTGTCATTTTAATTTGCCTATAACTTTTAAAATAAAGCAAAATTCGAGAAAAGTTTTATTGAGTACTACGTTCAGTGCGCTCAGGTTCAGTGCAAATTAAAACCAGCAAAAAAGTCCTTGCAGGCCCCTTTAAAGAGACAATGACACCCCCAAAAATTTATTTTTTATTTTTTGCCAGGTGATTTATTGTGATGTTAGAAGACTACCCAATCAATATTTTCCTGCAGTGTCGCGTACATTTTTAAAAAAGTAAAAAAACGCAACTGCTCGAAACCGAAACTGGACTGGACTGGGGAGGAAAAAATAAATATAGAGAAAGTTACCAAAAATAATGTGGCTCTGCAACTTTTTTTTTTTTTTTTTTTTTTTCAATCAGTACATTAGCTGTTTTTTAGAAGCCACAAAAAATTGGTATCATATTTTTGTCCATTCTTTATACTGAGTGTGTGCCTTCGATGACCTGACTCCGATTATGTTTGGTGGTTGTGTCTAAACCATAGAAAGTGGCACGTGACCACGGAGAAGAGAGTGAGCGTGATTCAAACCGGCAGGTTCTCGATCGGCGTTTTTCGGACGAAAAGAAAATGAATTTCGAGCGCATATTGTGTCCTGGGTAGTTGGACTCTCATATGTCATGTACAAATAAAAACCTTGGTAAGCATAAATACCCTGTCAGTGCCCCTTTAATTTCCAGTGCATATTTCAATTTCTTTGAAGAACACATTATCGAAGTGTCTCATTCTTACTCAAACAAAAGGAAACAAAGCACTTACGAACCTTCTTCTGCCTCCCTCTCTCCCCCCTCCCCCTCCCCTCCCCCCCCCCCCCCACATACACACACACACATTTTTCTTTTATGTGTTGTAATCATAATAGAGATCAGTGGCTGTAATGTAATATCCCGAGATATCCCACCCCGGAAAGATAACCCACCCCTATTTTTGCGATGGTTCGCTATTTTTTTCAAAAACATCGACAGATAGCTTATTTTTTTAGTAAGTACGAGGCCCTGGCCAATGGTGATCTCGGCAGAAATGATGTTACTTAGCCAAGGCGGGAGATAAGTGAACATTGCTGAGGAAGGACAATCTAATTTGGTTCACAAAAGATCACAAAATCTAAAAATGACATTTTTTAAATTTTTTTTTTTTTTTTCTTGCACACTGAAAGTTAGTTTACTCGTTATTTTCACCAAATTCACTTTCAATTTTAGGTGGGGTATCTCTCGGGATATAATGGAAATTACTAAATATGATTATCAATGTAGTTCTCACAGTTGAATTTCATGTCATTAGAAAACTCATATTAACCTCGACTTTCCCAGGGGCGGATCCAGAACTCCGTTTTGGGGGGGGGCAGGAACATTTGTAAGGATACTATTCTCCATGCACCGGGGGGTCCACCCATGTCGAATTGCCCTCCGAGAAGGGGGGAGGCCAACTTTGTTTGGGGGGGGGGGGGGGGGGGGGGGTAGGGGGGGGGTGGCCACCCCTTTCAGCCCCCTTGGATCCGCCCCTGGACTTTCCCTCGTTATTAAAGCAGGAACGTAGCCAGGGGGGGGAAGGGACCATGCCCCCCCCCGAAATTTTTCATTTTGCCGGGGCCTCCTCTCCCCCATCCCCTCATACAGCATTTTGTGATGAGTGCCCCCCCCCCCCCCCCGAAACAAAATCCTGGCTACGTGCCTGTATTAAAGTCTTGTATTCGAGTGGGAGTCTGTTTGTTTTCCACCTTTCACACGGTCAGATGAATGAATGGAGTTTTTTTGGCCCAGCAGCAACATCGGCCATAGCGTGCTAAACACAGGGTGAGTAAATATCCCGAGAGTAAAGGTTTCTTATTGCAGTGGATCAAAATATCAAATATCACTTAAAGAAAATTGTAGTTTAAAGTCGATGTAAAATATTAATGTCTTCTAAAAAGTTAAAAACTTGTGTGTTTGGAGTAACAGGCTCGTCTCAAAGTAAAGGTGCCAAGTGGAAAGGTATTTGTTCTCCGAAAAAGATAGAAAAGTAGGAGCGGCATTCATTATTAAATTGTGGGCATACTAAAAGGATGTCAAGTACACTTAGTGTTTCTGAGCAGTAGTCGCACATGGGTGGGTCGTCATTTCTTAAAAGGTAGCCACGAGTCAAGTATGTGTGGCCTATCCTCAGTCGACATACGATAACCTCGTAGAACCTTTCCCGATGTCGGGCGCTGCGCCATTCACTTAAAACAGGTTTAACTCTATGTAGCTTATTGTGAGGATCAGAGTCCCACTCTACTTGCCAGGAATCTTTCGTTTTATTTCGTAGTGTAGTTCTATAGTCTGTCACTGGGAGAGTGTGAATTTCAATGGACCTGTTAACAGACACACCTGCGGCTCGGTCGGCTTCCTCATTGCCGTGTATTCCTATACGGCTAGGAACCCAGCAAAAGTGAATAGTGATGTTTTACTTTATAGCGTTTGTTACTTTAACATGAAGCGGAGAAACGAGGGGATGTTTCCAGGATGTTGCAGAGTTAAGGCCAAGGAGGGAACTGAGCGAGTCTGTAAATATCGCGGATAATCTGTATTTTTGCTCGATTATTTCATCTACCATCAATAAGAGTCCATGAAGCTCAGCAGTAAACGCAGATGCATTGGCATTAATTCGTCTAACACGTTGGAAGGACTGCCCCACCGCAGCGCAGCCAGCATAGCCAGCGCCTTTCGTCCCATCAGTAAAAAAAACTTTTGTCCGTCTCGTATCGACTAGCAATCTTAAAAAAAATCTTGTTTTATAACACTAGCGGCGGCCACTTTCTCGTTGTATTTTGTCAAAGAGAGGTCGCATGTTATAGCTAGGTCATCCCAAGGAGCAAGTCTGTGTTCAGTTTCCGTGACAGAACAGGATATATCAAAACACTAAGATATAAAATATCCTAAGGATTTCCTGATGAGGCTCGACTTTATTTCAAACCCGTCTGCAGAATTCTACCACGAAAGTATCACTTTCAACTAATGGCAGAGAAGTGTCAGACATTTTTCACTCTGTGCCACTATATGAAAAGGGCTGGCATTTAAAGCCTGTCCTCACCCGCTTCCTCCTTACTGTCTTTGTATTCCCACAAAATGTTTGACACATATATTCAATTGCTAAACAAATTTCTCTTTTACTACCAAAAAAGTGCGAGGGCGCTATGATGAACAGGGTCAACTATAATGCAAGCAAACTAGAATGTTTCAACAGCGTGAGGTTGGTCCACCTTAATATGGTGACACCCCTGCTTCACACTGAAGATGAGAAACCGAGCTAGTGCAACAGAACTGCACCACGCAGTAGTGATACACAAACACACGCCGGTACGATGCTCATCCAAATCGAAACGGGTAGGGGTGGGGATTGAGTCCAGGACCCTTGGGATCTGCAGCGCAGGTTTTGGCTACAGACACTCTGAGCTGCGGCAGGCTAATGAACTCAGCCAGCGGCTCCGAAAGGGTCAACTACGCTTCCTACCCCACATGAGGCTGGAAAAAAGCAGGCTAGCTATTCCTCACACCCAGACTTCCAAAGGGTCCGAGGAGTAACCCCAGCAATGTACACATTACGATGCATTTAAGTATGGCCCGAACAAACATGCTCCACTAGAAATGCATTTTAAGAACTCTTACGTCACACTCTGTCACAACGGTACTATCCGATTACACCCAGGGACACTAGGAAGTTTTAGCGATCATTCAGACAGCTCCAATAATTACTCCGCCGATGCCTTCGCACACACATCGTATCGTCATCAGTAATCGTTGTCGGAGGCATCAGAACGATCCACTAAGACTTCCCGGCGTCACGCAAGCGCGAACAGGTGAGCCCCTGTGCACCAAAAACCAAGCCTCGAATAAGCTCGGGTGTGCGCCATGGTTCTAAATGAAATACGGCCTTCATTCCTGGTTTTTATTGCAAATCGAAACATACTGCCCTTTCTGAACCCTACAAATGGAGACAACTGATCATGTACTGGCTCATCTAACTCCACAAAATGGCCGGTCGCACCCATCTATAGTACCAGCCGACATTTGCCTCTTTTGCCGACCACTTTGGCTGCCACAGTCAATCGCAACGCCGAACAACTCGAGCGGGAACACACGCACGGAAGAACATAAAACAAAAGTTCATTGGTACTCTTGCGAGAGTATGAGCTGGATCTATGTCGCGAGACGACACCGCATCGTGTGGCAGAACGTTTCCAACCTGCATCTACTCATCACACGACCACTGAAGCCAATGGGAGTCGGGCGAGGGAGTCCCGGTGCAGTGGTGACATTATCGGAGCTCTGCCACAACGGGCGGCAGAGGTGTTCCCGCCCACCAGTCTGGCTGCCTGCCCGTCTCTACTGCGTCCAGCCCGCCTCCATGTTTTGCCTCCGCAGGACAAGACGACGTTGGTTTGGACAATGCACAACACCCCAGATTGTCGTGTTTGGCAGACTTGTGTGGCATATGCAACAGAACTGCATAATCCCCGCGAACAAAGTCCCTGCTGTGAGGTGGAGAAAGTGCCGTGAACGCCAGAAGTTGCAGCAATTGCCCCCTCCTCCTCCTCCCCTAACACCCTGGAAATTGTCAGACGTCCGCACCTCAAAAGCTTTCTGGAGAGAATACTGCATTATATACTCGTTCCATCAGTCATAGCAGTTTTGCATTCCGCTTTCACACCTTAGGTTTTCACTTCGAACTAACCCTCGCCAGAAAATGTATCTATGTCCGAACCTGACGAGACAATGCGTTTGAATGCCATGGTAAAATTTTCGATCGCGCCGATTCCCAACAGTGGCTGTTGTGGGAATTCATGCTGCAGAAGCAAATTCTGTAAAGAGCCTGCATAGCACAGTGTTTGTAAGAAAAGTTTCACTTCCTCCTTTACTCCAAACATTGTTTGTAAGTCTTCCATCCAACACTGCACAGTGTGGCAGTGTTTTCTTATGTGTACTAGACATGTTTTTTGCAAAGTTTATGTACTTGAAAAGAAAACAGTGTGAGGTAGACCACCCCTAGAAATTATGCTCTGTTCAAAGAATTTATGATATGGGATGGAAAATCCAAGTTTTGATGATGATGGTGGTATAGGGCAGCTGATGTAACCAAGAGTAAACAAAGAACCAAATCGAACTTTTTTTTTTTTTTTTTTTCAGCCTTCTTGAGTTTCACTTTCCGTTCAGTTTTCCCCCCTTTCCATTCAATTTTTACTCATAGAGTGCCGGCTACGATGTTACGGTATGCTCCCAGAAAGGAATGAGTACTAAACGGCCCACACACGCATCTAAATAAATTATAATAATCATAAAAAAAGGTTGCGTTCTAAACGCAATGGCAGGTTCGGACATGCCCAAGCAGGCTACGGCCTTGAGTTCTTAGCCGACCGACCGGGCGCCAGAGCAAGAACGTCCGCGAGGTAGTGACTGGCAGACGTTCTTGCCCTAGCAGTGCCTCTGAGTCACATTTCACGCAAGAGCAGGCGGAAATTAGGTGAGTCGACCGCCGGACGGTAGCGGTGACGACGCAGTCGAAAACGAACCGACAGCTGCTACCTAGTTGGTCCTCACTGGCCGGGCGGCTCTCGCCCAGCCGGTTCTAGCCCCTTTCGGGGTCCCGGGGCCACGTACTTTTTTCTCGGAGAGCACTTCCTCGCGGCCCTTGGGGTGCCAGGCGACCCGGACGTGTCCGCGCTTCATGCGGTCCCATTGGGGTACGTTGAGGGACACCTCGTCTTCTTCCTCACTGGTTACGTACTCGGCGTTCTCCAGAACCAGCCCGAACTCGACGCGACCCTTCTTGTTGATGCGGTACACCGAATCCTCGTCGAAGTATTTACAGTTCGAGGCCATATTCGATGCACGGTTTGGCTGCTTGCACTGCTTGCACTGCGACGACTCGAGCTCTCTCTCGCTCTTCACTGCTGCTGCTGCTGCTGCTGCTGCCAGTCGCCGAACACCGCAGAATCTCGGAAGGTGCGGGAGTCGACGAGACGACCGGCCAGCGTCTATCCCTCGTTGCTATGACAATGGTCCGGGTGATCCTGACGTCATCGTTTGGCGGGAGTTCGAACTTTGAATCGTCTTGCGCGTGCTGAACACAATGATTTCCAAGAAAAGTAAAAGAAAATTAGCCTGCAAGTAATAGAATAGGAGACAAAAATAGAAGATTATCCAACCTGGTGATAGAAGATAATACAATCTTCAACGGCTTTCGTACTGAAAGCGTTCCTCCAATATTAGCGGCCATGGCGCTGTGCATACAATAAACCCATCAATTATGCTTACCTCCACGGGTTTCTTACGATGGTATTGTTGTCCTTGCTTGCTTCAAGACAATAAAATTATCATAATCTAAATTCTGGGACAGAAGAGAATAACGGACGACGGCACAACATTTGATATTTTGTGTCATTATTTTATTTCTCCTTGTCTCGGAGTTTAGATTATGACGTCTCCTAAGCAACTCGCGTGCATACTTTTGCTTTTTGCAAAAAAAAATATATATATATATATATATATTAGTGCCTCCAAGCACTTAAGCAGTATGTGGTGGTGGTGCGCAGGGCTGCAGCCCCGGGCCCCAAGCTGGCAAAGGGCCCCGTACTAGTACCCGGAAATATAAATAAATGCTAGTAAGTTTCGGTTCAAAACAGCTCAGACCGAAAGGAGAAAGAAAACTCAGAGGAACCTCTAACTTTTTAAGGTCGTATGCTTCCCTCTTTTCTCTCTCTCTCTTTTAACGGTGAAGCATGAATGCTATAATGTACCATTCTCTAGACGAGCTAGTGTATCTGAGCTTGTTATACAAGACTTAGAGCAACAAAATGTACGCGCGGCCTTCCCGTCACAAGGAGCAAAGCTGTCGACGCTGGCGGTCTCTTGAAGTTGAAGGCACTGACTGTCAGACGGAAGGAGAGCCACGCAGTTCTCTTTTGTACTCGGGCACCCTCGACGCGTTTTACGGACAATGGGCAAGCAACATACAAATGCTACACATTTCTTTTATCTTAGTTTTGGAAGAGGAAACATTTAAAAATGAATAATTGTAAACCTGAGACTGGGGCAGAAAAGATAACACAACAGAAGGTAGAAAAAGAGGAGGCAACGTCTCAAACTCAGCTGCAAAGTTTATTTCGTACAAAATGTAAGGGCGCAGACGAGCTGGTGTACATTGCACATGGTTGAAAAAACCCCGAGACTGCGGGTAAACGACACGACACGACACGCCTTACGAACTCATCTCTGTGACGTCACGGCGCGGTGGTGGCGCGTCGGTTGCACTTCCGGAATGGGGCTGTGGGCAGAAGTCCCCATGCCAGACGTGTATTCCTGCGTTGTTTTGAAAGGAACCAGACAAAAACCTGCCTTCTCGTCAAAACGCCGCGCCTGGGGCCGTACCAAAAGTGTCGAGAAAGGTTTGAAGCTCAGTTTTCACGTGCTTGGTTCGTCCGAGAATCTGGATATGTGCCGTGAAAAGGGAAAAGCAGATGCCGTCGGACAACGATTGCTTGGGCGAGAAGCACTTTGGGTTGAATTCACGGACACTTGTGGTGATCAGATTTATTTGTTTTGTTCCAACATGAACGCCAGAAAACCGTCAAGTTGTGCGGACCACCTGCGGACTACGTTCAGTGCGTCTTCAAGTTCAAACGGCCGCCTGATTGTTCGAACTGTCGTCTGCTCTTTCAAACGTTTCTGCTTGTCGTCTGCTCTCGGTCCGTAGACCAAATGTTGGCCCGGTACTTGCGATAAGAAGTGCAGGCCTCAAAAGACTTAAATTTGAAGGTTGGTAAGCAGGCTCGATGAAAACAGTAGATACAAGGAGATGTTGATCATTGTTACCAATGACCCTCACCGACTTGTTATGCCTAATTCAGTTGGTCCGATTCTGCTTGCGATTTTCAGTATCGACGTTGACCATCTCAGCTACGGTTCACGCTTTTGCAGCCCGAGCGGCGTCGCAACTGAAAATTTCGAGAAATCTCATCATGCGAATCAGGCTTTAGCGTACATTCTGCGGCGTCCACGCGGAATGAATCGCCACATGTCACATTATTCACGCCAAGGTTTGCGGTGTAACGAGCCTCGGTAATTTCGCTGACGCCGCTCAAGATAGTCAGACATCGCCTGGAAGACGTAGAACCAACAATTCGAACGCGAAAAAGGGCAGGGGGACTCACACTAACGCCGACAACGTCGCATTTCAATGGTGTGTTTATGGGCGACGGCGAGTTTCTTGCCCACACCCCCATCGCGCATGCGCGGAGCCGGTGGCGTCCGCTAGGGGCGCTCCGGGCGCTCCGGTTTGTTTGTAAACATGAGTTGGTGTACATCTCCAACGCCGTCTCTACAAAAAAAAAAAAAAAAAAAAAAAAAAACCCGACAAGAGGACAATGAAATTTGGGTAAACCTTCTCTTATCTCCCTTGACGTCGGCTGCGAAACACTCACACAAAGGGTCACATTCTAGCATAACCACCGCCACCCGGCGAACGTAGGTGAATCACTGCTGAACACAAAGAAAGGGTTTGACCTTCAAAGTTGGGTTCCCTCTAACAACTCACTTAGTTCAAAGAAACAATACTAGACACTGCTAACAGCCGGAACTGGGGCCATCTCCAAAACAGAGAACGACGTCCAAACATTGCTATACTAAAAAAAAAAAAAAAAAGCTTTACAAGCGTAGAAATTGTTTACATTCGTTCCCAAACTGCAATGACGCCTGAATTATACAGTTGCCAGACGTTTTTATAAGAATCGTTTCTTGAACTACACGTTTCAAATCATTACGTTCTTTGTGAATTACTTCCGTTTCAGACCAGTTGGCTTTACAATTATTACACTCTAGATAGAAGAAGGTGCCTGGCTAACTATTTTTTTTTTTTTTTTTTGTAGAGACGGCGTTGGAGATGTGGTATATAAGGCGTATACGAAATAAACTTTGCAGCTGAGTTTGAGACGTTGCCTCCTCTTTTTCTACCTTCTGTTGTGTTCTCTTTCCTGCCCCAGTCTCAGGTTTACAATCATGTTCAACTTACACCAGTTCGCATGCACTCTGACTATTTTTTTTTATTTAAAAATGTTTTGAAAATTTGTTTTTCCCGAAAACTATTGATGAGTCTGGAAGGAAATTGAAGGACAAATACTTTTTACAGCGGAGCTGTTAAGGGCTAGTTTCCCCAGGATCGTGTCCACCCTCAAATGACCTGACACCGAACTCTGGACAGAAGAAATGTCGACACAAAACTCTGGTTTCCGCCGTCGCTCATAGATGGCGGTAGCTGTCCAGAGTGTTTGTTTGCCGGTTGTCCACTTGCCGCCGTCACTCAGAGATGGAGCAACCTTTCGAGCCTTTCTAGAGTGCCTTCATACACACGCGCGCTTTTGCTTGAATGGTGACATCTCAGCCATTTTTCCGCCCAATCGTTTTTTGATGCATTTTGAAGTGTGCGCAATCCGGTGCCACTCAGCTCGAGCGCGTAGCTTTGGCTAATGCATAGATGCCATTTTACCACCCAAGTCACGCACCGAATGCGCGAGAGCGTCATGCGCTGGCACATTCAGGGCAACAATGGATGTCTTCACCCTGAGACAGACAGACATGTAGGCACCCTAAGCCTTCCTAGAGTACCTTCATAAACACGCGCGCTTTTGCTTGAGTGGTGACATCTCAGCCATTTTTCCGCCCAATCGTTTTTTCTTTTTATATGCATTTTGAGGTGCGCGCACTCCGGTGTCACTCAGCTCGAGCGCATAGCTTTGGCTAATGCATAGACGCCATTTTACCGCTCAAGTCACGCACCGAGTGCGCGAGAGCGTCACGCGCTGGCACATTCAGGGCAACAATGGATGTATTAAAATGAACTGTTGGGCTAGTTGGTTCTGCATAATAACAATGTAGCGCAAAGACAACACAGGAAGGAGACAGAAATAGGAAAGAACGCTACTCACAACTAGGTATTTACTGCATGTATCGTGAAAGAGGTAAACGAAGTGACAAGTGCGATGACAATTTACACTAATGGTCGTGAAAGAGGCGAACGAAGTGAAAAATGCGATGAAACTCTGAAAAAAGGAAGAAGACACTTTGATCTACACTGATGACCGACTTAAATTACCCCTCTAAAAAGAAAAAGAAAAAGCGAAGAAAAAACCCCTGTGTTCAGCCAAACTACAGTGGCTTAAAGGGGGTAGTGTAACGAACAAAACCGGAGAAGCGGCACCGCGTTGGAAGACGACCGCGGGTGGCGCTGGCGCTTGCAGCACCGTCGTTCCGGCTATGGCTCCGGCTTGGCCGCTTGTTCTGTTTGGCTCCGGCCAGCTCCGGCCGATTTTTATTCACTTTCAAACACAAACCATGTCGTTGGAATTTCACTGGAAACAAATAATTGTTTTGAGGTATTTATATTAGTTATGAAGCGTGTTAGAGTGCCTCTATCTGCCGGCTGATTGAGGCACCCAACGGTGCTGCGGATCGAAGCGCCGCCTACACCGTCTTCCAAGGAGCGGCCGCTCCCGATGCATGGTGGAGGCTACGCGATAACTACACTACCCCTTTAAGCCACTGTAGCCAAACTAAAGCCCTTTTCATTTTAGTAGTTGGCTGACCGTTGGGTAGAGGGCGCTGGTGCACTCGCCGCCATGAGCGCACGCCATTGTGTTGCTGTTTCATGCCGTTTTCGCTTAATTTTGTGATACAAATTTCTTTCTTGTGGCACACAACGAATGACACGATGGTGCTGTGTCACTTCGACAACCACGAGGTGGTTTCGAGCCTAAATTGCGAGCAGTTTCACGGACACCAGATGCGCCTGATTACGTCCAATCGTCAATTTCAGCCAGGTTCGGCGGCGAAACAACTGGTCTGATACAAAGAGAGAATTACCATCGCCCACGGCCGTACCCGCGGACAATAGTTGCTAGGAAAAAAAAAAAAAATGAAGATCAGGAAAAGCTCCGTCCCCAGCACGCGCTTCTTGCCTGCCATCGGGCTTTAGCTGTGCGTGCACCGAGTGGTATGGAAGGGCTCGAGCTCAAGTCAGAGATTCTACTGCTCGTCTTATGTTGTAACAGACTATTAGCGGCGAGATATTTCGGCGGCGCCCTCGTTCGGTTACCTTTCGTGACGTCAGTATACCTTGTGAACAACAAGTTCGATGGTGTTTGTAATGGGCATGGTGGAAGCCTGAAATCATAGCGCTCTCAAAGCAACACTGCCAACACCGTCAAAATTGAAGTTCTT
Organism: Ixodes persulcatus; assembly: GCA_013358835.2. Lineage (NCBI taxonomy): Eukaryota > Metazoa > Arthropoda > Arachnida > Ixodida > Ixodidae > Ixodes > Ixodes persulcatus. Next base: position 177,873 of record JABSTQ010009913.1, read on the forward strand.
ACATTCCTCTGATTTCCGTCAATGAGACATCCTTTGCTGACGTCATAGTCAGCAATCGGCCAATTCTGGTGGGCCGACCACAGCGACGCTTTCGACCGCTCACGTCGCCAATAGTGCACGAGTGCTTAGTAACCAAGCAGGTCCACAACATAATTAACAATGTGCTGAATCACGAAAAACAGACGACGTGACAAGTTTACTGTTTGGGTTTCGTAGACCAACTTTTTGTGAGCTTCGCAGTCTGAAGAAGTCCCCTATAATGACGTAGATAGTATAAAAAAAGTGTTGTTTCCTCGGTCAAATAAATTACGTTCTCGAGAAATATATTAATAGATCAACCTAGGCCGACTAGAAAATTTATGTAACTAAAGTACTCATTAACACGATTTCACAATATTGGCCTTATGAAATAGACTATTTGTTATATGGAGATATGCTTACGACGTTCTCAAGGTATGAGATAAGTGACAGGCCCCTCAAATGAAGTTTGACATTAATCTTCCGTAAAATTTGCCCGGCAAAAAAAGTGATCTCCGGTAAGTTTGGCTGAAGTAGAGAGCCAGTCACCACAGCATGGATCTGTGTACAAAGCTCTTCACTGGTTCGAACCGACGAACTTTGTAGATTTTTGCGTCGCTGCAGCTACTAAAAGTAAATACCTATTGGCCGTCGACAATGCTTTACTCGTGCGATTTTCATGCAGACGGATTCTTTTAGGCATCACAAATTGTGGATCCCAGGCACTCTCAAGCTGTCTGTGACAATTTCTTACGCGGGAAGTCGAAACCTTTGTGCAGAAATGAATTAACTGAATTGAACTATTTTACAATTAAAAAAAACTAGAAATGTGACTAATTAAGCATGGCATACAGTTTCTTGGAATTCATAAATAAACAGATCGAGTGAATGAATTGCCTGATGTCGACGTACCATTATTTCTAGGATCAGATTTTAAAAAAAAATTCAAATTAAACGTTTGTTGCCTATCTTGTCCACGAGTTCACCTATATAAACAAAAGCCACTGTTTTTGATCTGTTATAAATACAAAACACGATGCTTTCAGGAAACACAGGTGGTTATTTACAGTGAATATTTTGTCACCTTCCTTAAAATCCTAAATGCGCGATCATATATATATATATATCTCGGCGAAACTGTCGATTAAACTTCCGCTGTTTGTTGTTTTCCACCGTGAGTTTTTCACTTCGTTATATATACGCCTTCGGCCCCTTGGCTCTTATGCCACCATGCCCACTATATATATATATATATATATATATATATATATATATATATATTTACATCGTGCTTCCTGTAGCGAATGTTCCACCACTATTAGTAGGCAAACCTGAGTTCTCATAAGTTATTTACCTTTGAACCCCCCTGCTGTCTTAGAGTGATATATGTGCTCAATGTGCGTGAGCGTTAAAGCTGATTCATGTGCCCATATAGCCAGTGGCGTTACGAGGGTTAGCGGCACCCGGGGCGGTAGCCCGCCGCGACACCCCCCCTCCCCTTCCCCCCGCTCTCGCGTGGACCGCCGCGACTCCCCCTTTCCCCCCCTCCGCTCTCGCTCGGCCCGCCGCGACTCCCCCCTCGTGGCCCGCCGTGACACCCCTCTGTGCGCTGCACCCGAGGCGGTCCGCCACCCCCCCTTTGTGACGCCACTGCATATAGCTTCATCACAAGTAACCGGCACACCGACGGTAAAAATAGTCAAAACGTGTTACAAAATTAACTGCAGAAATTGTGAACATAATGATCTAATGCAATTACATGGTATATATAGAAGTATCGGACGACACTTTCCAGAGTGACGTAAGAGACGCGGTGAAACGCGACGAGAAACACGAATTCAACGCATCCGCCCAGACGTGGAGTAGCGCAGAGGGGAGAGCGGAGCGACGAGTTGAAGCAACCTAATGGCGACCGCATCACGTGACTCCAAGATGGCAGCGCCCATGCGGCGGAGGGTGAAAAGGTCTTATCATGACTCACGGGACCAAGTGCATAAGTGCGTCCTCTGTAGCACTGTCTCACAAAGAGCAGCAATATCTAGACAATTTTTCTTAAATCTAGCGGGTAACTGAAAATATTTTCAATCATTTTTTCTTCTTTTTTTTTTCTTCGCTTTTTCTTTTTCTTTTTCAGAGGGGTAATTTAAGTCGATCATCAGTGTAGATCAAAGTGTCTTCTTCCTTTTTTCAGAGTTTCATCGCATTTTTCACTTCGTTCGCCTCTTTCACGACCATTAGTGTAAATTGTCATCGCATTTGTCACTTCGTTTACCTCTTTCACGATACATGCAGTAAATACCTAGTTGTAAGTAGCGTTCTTTCCTATCTCTGTCTCCTTCCTGTGTTGTCTTTGCGCTACATTGTTATTATGCAACAATGGATGCCTTTACCCTGAGACAGACAGACATGTAGGCACCCTAAGCCTTTACACTCTGGCTTGCCGACCTGGGCCCGCCCATTACTTCATTCCCACCATAGCACAGCTTCGCTGTTCTTCCTTCTTTACCAAAGTGGAAAGGCTAAGAGTTTTTTATTAGTTTTTATTAGCGCGATTAACAATTTCTTTCCCTTAAAGGGGCCCACCAACAATTTTTTGACTGGTTTGAAGTTCGCGCTGAAACGGAGCTCCATGAAAGCAGGAACACCGAGGGAAAAAAATGTTACAGAAATTCGCAATGTTTTGTGAGTTATTAGCAAATTAAATATTGCAGAAAACAACTTTAAATAAGCAAAACATTGCGCTTCATGACGTAAAATGAAACAGTTTAGCGATTGGAGCAAAGCGGTTGGCCAATTGGACGCGAGTTTGGTTGATAGCCCGTCGGCCCGGTCGGCCATTAGGCCTCGCTGCAACCATCGTAGCTTTGGAATCGGGTTGCCATCATCGATGAATTTACCGGGCTTATCGGATTTTGAGCGCCGATTTTTTTAAAAAGGAGTGCGGAGCTGGGCGTCGCGCCGTACGAGGACACACCACGCAAGCGCCGCGACGCGTCTCTGCCTCAGTCCGCTTCGACAGCCGCGGAAGGGTCGTCTCCCGCAAACTCCGCCACTCCGCCACCGGAGCAGTCTTGGGCAGTAACTATACTGTTCTGAACTGATCTTTACCCCATCTTTGCTGTTGTTTGTGGCCAATGAAGTGTCATGCCGAATTAGTGTATAATCGCACAGAAAATGCAATGCGAGACGCCATGGCTGCCCGCTTCATACAGCATATCCAGAACATGCTTTAGTGGCGCCCTCTTGAGCCGTTGACATGGGGTGCGGCAGTCGTGAGCGCTCGCTGAGCTCACTACCCCTCGTCTAGTTCACGGCCACTCAAGGAACCAAGAACGTCATGAAGGAGGTTTTTTTTTTTTTTTTTTGCTTGCTTTTGTAATTTTAATTTGCCTATATCTTTTAAAATAAAGCAAAATTCGTGAAAAGAAAAATTTCATTAAGTTACTATGTTCACTGCGCTGAGGTTCGGTGCAAATTAAAAACCAGTAAAAAAGTCCTTGCCAGTTACTAGTGATTTTCAAGGGCATCTTTTACAGCGAAGCTGTTTATGGCTATTAGCCCCGTGCGCGACCGAAAGCGTCGCTGTGGTCGGCCTTCCACGATTGGCCGAACGCTGACTATGACGTCGGAAAGGGGATTTATCATCGACGGAAATAAGAGGAATGAAAGAACTTTAGTTTTGACGGTGTTGGCAGTGTTCCTTTGAGAGCGCATTGATTTCAAGCTTCCACCATGCTAATAACAAACACCATCGAACTTGTTGTTTGCAAGGTAATGACGTCACAAGGGGGAACCACAGGAGGGCGCCACCAAAACTTCTCGCCGCTAATAGGAGGTATTCACTGGCCGCCATATTTGAGGTCACTGTTTAGAGCGCATGCTCAGAACGAGCTCGCATTAATAGGCTGCCAAGACCGGCAATCTTGGTGGTGCGGAATGCACGTGGCGAAAGAACTGTGGAAGCTCGCGTTCAGCACGCGCTCCGCAGCCGAGCACACAGCTATGGCCGCCAGTGAATACTCCCTATACTCCGTTTCACCTTATGTTGTACCGCAGCGAAGGCTAGACGCGCGAGATCATAGCTTTGGCACCTGCCCTTAATGCACGAGAGCTTGTGCCGCCGAAATGTGCTCTAGAGCAAGAAGCTCGCGCTTGTAGCCTTTCCTGCGGTACATCATAAGGTGAAACAGAGCATAGGGTTCCGTGGATTTTTCGTGTGCGTGACCAAAAACTCTACGCTCTCACCGCACCCACGCGCCGCACCTGCCTGCGTCTCTAAAGCAAAAGCCCAAAACAAACGACATCTTGCACGCGCGTTCGTCAATGCTTTATTTTGATTATTTACTTCGAATCTTTTATACGGGGAAGGCGTGCGCGTGTGGCGCGTGGACACCATTCCCTGCATTCTCCTTGAAGCTTGGGTTGCTGTTGTCTATTTTCAATAAACCGATCTCACCAGCCGGGGGGATCGGTGGTCGAGTGGTCTAGCGCACATCAGCTCGGAGCACGTGGAGCGAAAGCCCGCGATGCAGAACCCGGGATCCTGGGTTCTATCCCCGCCCCTACCCGTTTCGATCTGGATGAGCATCGTACCGGCGTGCGGTCGTGTATCACTACTGCGCGGTGCACGTTAAAGACCCCAGGCTACAGCTGAGACACCAGACGCCCACTGGGGCAGACTAATTTCCGGCTGTATAAACATACACACAAGAATTTGCTTTTGCTCACCAGCCAGTTTGACAACGCCACCGCTGCCGCAATGCATCGAGGGAACTTTCTGCACGTGCGACAACCACGCTGGAGCTCTGCGCGAGTAGAGCTCGAGACGGCACGAGCCCTTGCATACACGGCCGTGTGCCTCCTGTGAACTAAAGTTATGCCGGCGTCACGCATGCGCTCATGAACGCTTAGAGAGATCGGTCTATTTTACTTCTCTCGTCGTAATGGGGAGGCCGCGTATGGTCCGGACTAGAGTGCGCGGGAGCCAGAGTAGCGCGTCTGGTTTCCACGTGCCGCCACGCCGCTATTCGCCGAGATCCGATCACGTGAGGAGCCGGATCAAGTGCTGTGCAGGAAAGTAGACGTTGCATGCGCCCCGCCGTACGTACCCCTGCTTTTGAGCGCGCCGCGCGCCTCGAACGCGCGGCGCCGCTATTCGCCGAATCCCGTCACGTGAGGAGCAGGATCAACATACTGTGCAGGAAAGACGGCGCTACGGGGATGAACGCGCAACTCTGGCTCCCGTAGGGAGCCTATGCAGGAACTCTAGTCCGGACTCCCGAAGAACGCCTACGAAGAGCAACGGCGGGAACGGCAACGAGAATGTCAGTGGCGGCGGCGGGCGGCACGTGTGTGCGCGTACCTTTCGTCACGAGGACCACCGATCAAGACAATAAATGTGTTCGTACCTTTCTTCAAAATTCTGTGCAAGGGCAAAAACAAAAGGGCGGGGGGAGGGGAGGGGCGCCCCCCCCCCCCCCCTCCCCCCTTCTCGGAGGGCAATTTGACATGGGTGGAACCCCCGAAATGAAACCGACTACCGGCCTGCCAAGTGGTAGAAGGCTCGGTACTCAAGGACGAGGGTTCAAAATAGAGTAGGTCGCACCCTAGCAGGCACACTTGTACTCTGAACTTGGGGAAGCACTCCGTCGCTTCAACCGAGACTGGTCCGCGGAGGCGGTTTCAAAGCACGGCTTGGAGCAAATAAGTTGGCGCAGCGGCGCACATCTAGGGGCCGTCGGCGCAGTGTGGTTCTGCGGCGGCTGCAACAAAAGGAGCAACCGGAGTCCTGTTTATGCTACTTTAGGTCCCCCCCCCCCCAAAAAAAAAAAAAAAAAAAAAAAAAAAAAAAAAACGGAGTTTTGGATCCGTCCCTGATTCTGTGTCACGTCTTTGTCGTGTGCTAAACAGCTTCGCTGATCATCCACCTTCACAGAGTGGAATGGCTCCCAATTTTTTTATGCGTTGTTTTGTTCATGTATCTGTATGCTCCACTCCTCCAATGACTTCATATGAGGTCGCAGTATGTATAAATAAATAAATGAATAAAATAAACAAAGTCAAAAGCGATACCGGCAGACCTCCGCCCCTTGAAAGTTTTCAAGGCACTGACTGCAAGCAACTTGCCTCCACTGAGCGGTCCACGCAACGCTGCGCCTCCGCCTAAAGTATGTGCTTTACTTCCGCCCAGAGCCCTTGGCTCTGCCTCCACCGAAGAGCCAACGTGTCAAAAATCGGCACGCGATTCTCCCCCTTGTCGCCAGGGCGCGCCACCAACCCGGAGGCTGTAAAGCCCCTTCATGTTTCGAAAGTAGCGCGAGGTTCGTCGATGCACGAGGCACGTGCAACGTGCAGCCCTTGGGAAGGTCATGGCGGCACAGCGCAGCACTACAATAGCAGCACTGAGCTATAGATTGACGCCATGAATTTCCCAGAAGTGGCGCGCGGCACGTGCCTAGAGCATTTCTACAACAATGAATGGCGCCATTTTTCCCAGGATAGAGGGGCTTTAGGAGGCTGAGGAGTCCGTCCTTTCATGAGCGGTAGCGTGCGCCGGGTGAACGCCCTATAGTTTTACGCAGTTTTCGCGTGATTCCCGTGTTGTTTCTGGCCGGTTTCGGGTTCCAGAAGTTGCCGGCAATAGGGAGAAGTGCTTTGTGCCACGGTGCAGCGCAGGATACAAGACGTGCACATTGCAGCTCTCCCTGTTTGCTACTCGACAACAAAGAGGATCACCCGAAGGTATGGCATCACGCAATCCTGCGCAAAGACCGATCACATGACATTCAGTGACTCTACTGCAGCCGAAAGACTTCGTCTGCGAGAGTCATTTCGAGTCGAATGCTTGTGACCAAATCGTGACAAGCTGTTCTTGAACGGCCACGTTCGCGTAAGTGTACCACGGAAAGTCGGCCTGCCCAAAGATGCAGTGCTACTAAGCTCCCCGGCTGCCCCAGCTACCTGACAAAAAAAAAAAAGAAAACGAAAAAAATTGGCTGCATATTTGGCCACTGGCAAACGCGATTAATTGTGGTGGCTTTACAAGAGCATTGCTAGTGAGAACAATTAGGAAATGAAATGGTACGGTTATGAAACGGTTGTGATAAGCTGTACACAGATCGAGCACGACATCAAAGACGGCGTCTAGGATGACATTCTAGAAAACGACGTCAAGAACGACGTAGGGCATCTTTCGAGAGTAGAGAAGCGATCAGTAAAGTAAAATTTGAAAAAAAGACTAGCTGCAATTGAGGATACACGGTGGGCAGCGAAAGTGTACAAGTATCTATATATGAAAAGTCTGGACACTAAGTGGACAAACCGAACCCGCAAGCTGAAGATTTAAATACATCCAACGAGATGGAGCCGATCAGAGCAAATCAGTAGAAAAGGGAGGAAAGGAAACAGAGAGGAAATTGTGGGAAGAGAGAATGCAGGGGAAATCAGCTTTAACAATATACAGGGCACAAAAACAAGAAATAAAGAAGGAACAGCTGTATGATAATTCAGTGAGGAGCTCGTTGCTGTTAGAAGAGAACGGGGGTGCTAAGAACGAAAACGTACAGGGCTAAATTCCAGGAAGTAGACACTCTGTGCGACGTATGCAACCGCGAAAGGGAAACTATAGAACATGTAATTTTAAGGTGCACGGGGCTTCGTCCCACCCTCTTGGGGGGGGGGGGGGGGGGGGGGGGATGACTACGGATTTGGAGGGAGCACTGGTTGTATTTGACTGGGTTTTCCGGACATGGATGGACGAATGGATAGGGAAAGAATTGCGGTAACGGAGAGGAGATTGAAAGATTGGTGGAAGAGATGTATCATCTAGGGAAGGATAAAAAAATACAGATAAAAATAAGCAATGAAATCACTTTAAAAAGGGGGGGGGGGGCGGAGGTCTGCTATAACAAAATTCATCCAAATTAAAAAAAAAACAAAGAAAGGATGACGAAATGTTAGGCTAGGTGGCGCAAGCTGCCGCCCGTTACAAAGGGTATAGCAATTACCATTCATCCATCCATCCAGGGAGGTTAGGCGTGGGAAAGGGGGGGGGGGCATTGAGAATAAAGGAGTCACTGCGAATTAAGGGGGTGCTTTCAGAAAAAAATTACACCATCTTCCCGAGGGGAACCAGGGGGTGATGCGGAGCATCGTGTTGGTTCCGAGGAAAGAGTCAGTTGCGTGCTGACGTCGAGAGATGGCGCCACCGACTGCCCTAGCGTTACCCCCTACGCGAGCCTTCGTCGCGGCTCGCGGCAGAGAAACTTGGAACGCTCGCCGCTCGCCGTTTATTTTTTTTTTTTTTCACACTTGAAGGAGAGGAGACTAGAGGATGAGAGTTGCGCGTGCGCGCGCGGTGTGAGGAGAAGCGAACGCACGCGCAGTGCACGCAGCTGGTAGAGAGAGAGAGCGGAGAGAGTAACGCGCAGCTGTTGGAGAGAGGGAAGGAGGAGAGTTGCGCGTGCGTAGTTCGAGTGCCGACTACAACGCCGACGCCGCGGGGCATAGACTCGAGCAAGAGATGCTCCGCATCTAAAACAAGGGGGGTGCACGGAAATCACTGGACGGCAGCCACCGACGACATGACCAGCGGCGTACCAACTTGTTTTTGAGTGGGGGGCAAACCAGACCCCCCCCCCCCCCCCGGCCAGGGCCGGGGTCAAGGAGGATAGAAGGGTAGGAGAGGGCATGACGTCAGCCGCGTAGCCTCCACAAGCCATGCTCCCTTGACGCGCCTCGCCTTTCTCATTTTCCTCCTTACTCTCCTCACTTATCAGCCCAACATGACATCCCGTGACCGTAGCTAGCCTTCGATCTGATAAAACCTACTGGACGGAGCGCGCACAACACAAGCCTGCAAGGAATCCTGCTACAATCAATCATTCATCTCGCACGTGACATGTCACGCGCACCAATCGCCAGAGAGATCTGTGGTCACGTTCGGCACAATAGGGAGTTTTAGAATAGCGCACGCTAAAGCTTTGCGTACGCAAAGAATAGCGTCGTCGCCACTGCGCATGCTCCGAACGCAAACCAGGTTTTGCGCTTTGCGTGCGCAATTTTAGCGTGCGCTATTTCTCGGAAATAGCGTGCGTACGCAAAAAGTCTTTGCGCTTCTCCAAGGAGGATTCGTGATGAGAAGTTGGCTAAAGCCAAGACAGGCCAAGACGAGCAGAGTTAAAAACATAGCGGCTTTCAGGATTATGTCGGCGGCTGCTTTGGCGGCGTCGTGAGTGCGACGTCGGCGGCATCCTCGCGACTGCGATTTTCATTACGGGATGACATTGTACTCAGTTAGGCAACGATCACCGGCAACTTGATGCTTGCGACGCGCGAACATTTCTCGGCGAAGGTACGATGTGCGAAGGTCAGTACATGAGACCTCTCTTAATCAAAAATGGTACCCTGAACCAAAAAAACTTGATTTCTTTCTAAAGTTACAGAATAAAAATTGTGACTGTATCTTGGTGGCGTCGCAAGCGCGAGCTGCTTGGGCTTTTGCGTCGCGACGGAGAAACGCTATTCTAAAACTGTCTTGCGTCGCGTGCGCTAATACAAGCGCTAAATTTAGCGCTAGCGTGCGCTAAAATTGCGTACGTTATTCTAAAACTCCCTAATATCGTAACTTTTTATGACTAGGCTTCACCAATATTGCAACGTGCCCCCTCCTAGTACTTATAACCTCCTTGGCCGAGGTGCGGTGCCCTTGGTATCCCTTGGGTGCCGCCGGGGCCAGTGTTTGCCCTGCCCAGTGGCGGCTGTTTCAGGGGGGCAAAACACATACCTTGCCCCCCTCACTCTGAGAGCTGGGGGGGGGGGGGGGGCAAGGGCCCCCCTTGCCCCCCCCGGTTAGTACGCCCATGGACATGACCATGAGAAAACTTTTAGCCGAAGGAAAAAAGACAGTGCCTAAAGCTTTCAGAAACGCCACAGCTGCCATCGCAGCGCACGTGAGGTCGTTTTTGTACCATGCGACCAACGATCAGATCGTTTTGATGACTCTGATAACGATACCCGATACTGCGCCGCAGACGCCTTCGCGTAGCATCGTATCGTTATCGAGGGTATCGGAACAATCTACTAAAACTCTCGCCCGCCCGAAACCAGTCAGTCCCATACATTACATTGTCCGTGAACTGGCGGTTGAACGCCTGAACCTTGAACTGCAACTGGCTTCCTGTCGCTGCTGGGCCCGGCGCTCTCGTTTTACAGCCGCGTCTCTTGCTCGTCCCTCTTCGCCTGGCTGCACCCGCGGTTGCCGACACCGCACTGCATGCTTTGGTGGTACACAGCCCGCAAACAAAGGCCTTCATAGTACGTGTAGTCGCCTTGCTGCCGAGTGCACAGTGAGAAAGTATTGCACGCTCCCCGTGCTTTTGGCGAGTGCTCTTTTTGCAGACATTTGAAATCCGCGCCCTAACAGCGGCGGGGTGGCGGTGGTGTCGATTAGTTTTCGGGCACAAAGTGTTCTCATCGGAACGACGGTGACCGAGTGGGCTATCTGGACATTTGGCGGAAACATCGGCAAGGTCGCTACTTTTTCGCCAAGTGTCAAGCATTGAGGGTGTCAAGATTAGAGCCCCCATCTCGGAGCACGTGGAGCGAAAGCTCGCTACTCGCGATGCATGTCAAAGACCCCAGGCTAGCAGTTGTACTCACTGGCTAAATTCCTCATCTACAGTGGGTAACAATGTCGCCAGAACATTCATGCATAAATAAATTAATGTTCCGGCAAACCAACGACCAGTGCCAACGGCAGTCCGTTTTTTCAGGTGACGTCAATCCGCCATTTTGTTGTTAGATACGAATTTGATGGTGACAGACACAGATGAATCCGGAAAATAATTGCCTTGGCATGCACCATGGCATGCTCATAACAAGTAAATAGTGGTAATAATTACATATGGATTTGACTGGTGCCAAGTCAATCCTTGAAATGCTTGCCTATGCTTGCCTACGAGTATGCATCGGACAGATCACAAAAAAAAATAGTGGACATAACGACGTCAGTGAAAGACTGCGAGCAGGAGGTTAGTCTGATCCACGGTCTGATCAACCTCGCCTGCACCCGTGGTCCTTGGCATGCACCATGCAGGCAGCTCATAACAAGTAAATAGTGGTAATAATTACATATGGATTTGACTGGTGCCAAGTCAATCCTTGAAATGCTTGCCTATGCTTGCCTACGATATGCATCGGACAGATCATAAAAAAAAAAAATGGTGGACATAACGACGTCAGTGAAAGACTGCGAGCGGGAGGTTAGTCTGATCGGGATGAGGACGATTCGTCACATGCGCACTCGTCACCGGACGATTGGTCACAGGACGATTCGTCACATATAGGAACATTCGTCACAGGATGACTCGTCACACGGGCAACTGGTCTCATCGAGTTCTCAGGGGACGATAGTAAAATGTAAATTTCCCCAAATTCCCACATTCCGTGATGAGGAGTTTCACGACTTCCCACTGTGACATAAACCAATGGTTAGAAAAGCAAATCTTGCAATACTCCACATAGGAAAGCTTTTGGCACTCAACCGCTTTTCGTTTCATGATATGATGAGTCTTCAGCAGGTTCATCTCACTTGGGCCCCTCATGCCTTTGCTGGCTTGAACAAGCAATTATCCGACTGGCAGCCAAATCAGTTGTTGCTTCTGCCTTGCATATACCTCTTCTGTGACAAATCCAATAACAAGTATCATTATTTTTTCTGCTGCACGTGTACGAGTACCCCACGTGAAACAGCAGAGCTCCACCTCTCTTTATTGCGATCACCTCTATCCTTTCGAATGCAGTCCGAGTTAAAAAGATAGTCGCTCTTTAATTGCCTCCGCATTCACCATTGGGGAGGGAACCAGAAGCTAAAACGTTTGCTACAAATCCTTCGCTCTTGAGAAGCGAAAGACATGCTAAGGTAAGAGGTGACCCACTTTGTCCGGCTGAACTAACATTCATTGTTCGGGACCGAACCAGACGCTAAAACGTTTGTTACAAATTCTTCGTCATTGAGAAGCTAAAGACATGCTAAGTTAAGATGATAATGCAATTATTGCAAAGGCGCAAACGAGCTGGAAAAGAATGACGATAACAATCCCCATCTCCAGGGGTTATTACCATCCAAGATAAGAGGTGACCCACTTTGTAAACCGAACCAAATAGAACAATATATTTTCTGGGGGCGAACTATTGTGGGACAAGTTGCCCGCGTGACGAGTCATCCTATGCATGACGAATGTTCCTGTGACCAATCGTCCTGTGACGAGTGCGCATGTGACGAATGGACCGTATCCCAGTCTGATCAACCTCGCCTGCACCCGTGGCCTGCACCCGTGGCCCTTGGCCACCATGCAGGCAGCTCATAACAAGTCAATCCTTATGCCTGCCTACGATACGCATCGGACAGGTCATAACAAAAATTACACCATCTTCCCGAGGGGAACCATGGGGTGATGCGGAGCATCGTGTTGGTTCCGAGGAAAGAGTCAGTTGCGTGCTGACGTCGAGAGATGGCGCCATAGCTCTGCCCTAGCGCGGCTCTGCCCTAGCGTTACCCCCTACGCCAGCCTTCGTCGCGGCTCGCGGCAGAGAAACTTGGAACGCTCGCCGCTCGCCGTTTATTTTTTTTTTTTCACACTTGAAGGAGAGGAGACTAGAGGAGGAGAGTTGCGCGTGCGCGCGCGGTGTGAGGAGAAGCTAACGCACGCGCAGTGCACGCAGCTGGTAGAGAGAGAGAGCGGAGAGAGTAAGCGCAGCTGTTGGAGAGAGGGAAGGAGGAGAGTTGCGTGTGCGTAGTTCGAGTGCCGACTACAACCAATACCACCTAGAACACAAGGCCTGCGCGTTTCCTCCTCTAAACGTCATCACTAGTAGATCCCCTCAGCGCCCCCTAGGTAGCCCGGATGAGCACCGTCGTCTGCTACATCATCTGCGACATCGTCTGCTCCATCGCCTGCTTCAGTGGTTTGTGTAGCAGATAATGAAACAGATGCTCACGCCGAGTGTCTGTTGCTATAGCATACGATGAAGTTAGATGTTCACGTGGAGCGTCAAATGCATGAGTGAAAATGCCTTACTGCTGTGCGAAGGGCTGCAAAGCCCTTCGCTGGACGCTGGACGCTGGCACTGGACGCCATTTTCGAGGGCGCTGTTTATACTCCGGGTCGCTGCTTTGAAGCGTTCTTCCGCAGAACGAGCGCGCGCGCTAGAAATGCTCGTCTCAAAGCAAGGAGCGCGTGCTAGCTCGCGCTTGTGGCCGAGTGAGTGTTCGCGTGCGCGTGGCAAATGAACTGGAAGCTCGCAATCAGCTCGCGCTCAGCAGTCACGCACACAGCTGTGGCCGCAGGTGAATGCGACGTAGTTGCGACGCGGCCTATAGACGTTTCCACTATTTACAAAAATCACAGTCCACACGTGTTAAATCACAGTCCAGAACGCGCACGTTCGTCGCTTCGGAAAGCGAGCAAATCACGCGCCATACGCACGAACACTTAAAATGGAACTTGCCAAGTGGCCTTTTTTGGAAAGGTCTATACTCTCGTCAAGCTTCAGCCTGTTTGCCGCTTGGGGCGGGTCGGGGATCTACTAACGAAACGTCATGCGCAGGCCTTGCTACAACGCCGACGCCGCGGGACATAGACCCGAGCAAGAGATGCTCCGCATCTAAAAAAAAAAAAAAAATGGTGGACATAACGACGTCAGTGAAAAGACTGCGAGCGGGAGATTAGTCTGATCAACCTCGCCTGCACGTTGCCTGCACCCGTGGCCTGCACTCCTGCATAGGGGTGTCGGGAACTTTTGTCGAACCAGATTTTTAGGTCGAACTTTCGGGGTTCGACTGGGTCTAACCGGTTCGACGAACCTTCGAACTTTTCACCAGATTCGACCGGTTCGACTTTGTGGACAGTGTGGCCAGACCTTGATACAAGCATGTCTACGTTTGGAGATTTTTTTTATGCAAAGGGTTATTTTATTTTATAAACAGTTGCAATTAAAAGAAACCAATTCTAATAACTGAAAAAGTTAATAACTTAATTTTTTGTACTGTATTAACTGAAATAACCAATCAGCGCTGCCCTTAATTTATTCCTTAGCCATCACCATCCAATCCGAAGCCAACTGGCCAGCCTGTCGCGCATGCGCATACAGGGACTCTAATGCGCACACGAGTCGAACCTCAATACAAGGTTCGTCGATTTTCCACTAAAAGTTCGAAAAAGTCGAACCTGGTCGAACTCGAACCTCGGGCGGTTCGCGACACCCCTACTCCTGCACGAGCGCTCACGTGGCCGAGGTGCGATCGAACACGCAAAAACCCGAGCCCGTTGCTGGACATTAAAATTACTTCCTAGATGGCGCGAGCTGCCGCCTAACTGAAAAGTTTTACCCACATTTATTTATTCATCCATTCGCCTTGACGGACCCTCACGAAGATGGCGACCGTTCTTCGAAAGCTGTCCTCACCCGTGACGCAGCTGAAAAACGCGTCAAAGCTGAGCCGTTCCCTGCCCAACCTACAGTCGGCCCGCGGCAAGGTGTGCTCCAGCTCCGGCGCCCTGTGTCCCGAACCGGAGACGAATAATCTGGGCGTCGTCAAGGCCATCCTGGCCGTGCTGCCGGGCCTCTACGTGGGGGCCACCATCAGCAGGCAGGGGGCTGCCTTCCTCGAAGAGAACGACATCTTTGTGCCGGACGAAGACGACGACGACGGATAGGCGAGGCGCCAATCGGCTGTAGTTGCCCTCATTAGCGCCCGGCTGTTGATTACCCCTCGGGCTGGCTCACTACGGACTCTCGGCGAGACGCGGCGGTAAGCTGCAATAAATCGTGCGAATGCGTAGCTGCCAAAGTGCCTCGTTGTTTTTGCCTAGAGTTCCCCACGTCCTCTACCGGATGCTCGTCTGCACACTGCTTTGCGCATTGTGGTCATTTCGTTGAAATCATTACCTATCACGATTATCCTGCTTTTTGCCAGCCTCTAAAAGGTGTCAGCGTTTTTGCATTCAGCAAGCCACCCAGGGACGAACACGCAAACCAGCGCGAGTTCTGCTTGTGACAGCACATCTAGCAGTTGTGAGTCAACAAAACAATGTGCCCTTCAAACTCCCATCTCCCTTTTCTCGAAGGCAAAGTCCTCGCTCTTAATGAACTGGTGGATTTCTGAAAGCCATAGAAAAGGCAAGGCAGCCATTGCTATGACCAGCAAAGGACGTCA
The DNA here is from genome assembly GCA_013358835.2 of Ixodes persulcatus. Lineage (NCBI taxonomy): Eukaryota > Metazoa > Arthropoda > Arachnida > Ixodida > Ixodidae > Ixodes > Ixodes persulcatus. The sequence continues at coordinate 193,108 of JABSTQ010009913.1, forward strand.
CTGTTCCTCTCTACAAAGGGCTCACAAACTTGCGTGCCGCATAAGACTTGTGGACAGTCTATTTTTAGCTAACATAATGCAAACCCATTCTCCCCAACATGAGCTGCTAAAGACCCACACATTATTTTGCTCAGATCCCCATAGCCAGGCTTTTGGGAAGCTGCAGAGATGCACAGAACTCAGGAAAAATTTCTACCTTTTATTTATAAACGCATCACACAACACACACATGGCAACATGACAGCGAACTTTGTACAGTTCACGCTTCATAAACACACACAGGCACGCCCATCGAAAACAATGTGAAACTCCTCAGATGCGCAATAATGTTGCACCACGAAAAAGTTCAGAAAGCAGCCTTGGCATCGGAGAGGCTGCTCCGTAACATGGCAAGACCCTTTGGCACCACTGGTTGGACATTCCTTGGCGAAGTGCGTGGCCATTGCTTGGTTCATCGCCTCATCGGAACATAGGTCAAGGGTGGCTCACACCTGCCATTGCAGATCGTAAAAAAATACATGCCACAATTGGTGGCATCGGACCAGGAGATCGGGGGGGGCGGGGGAGATGACTGTCCTTGCCCCCTTGCTCTTTCTTAAGACATTTCTAGTAAACAATCCGGGGGAAGGGAAATCATCCTCCCATCGTCGGCCCCTCAATCTCCACAACACTTTCAATGCCACTGTTCAGGGTAAGATTCAAGGGGGAGGGGGAGGTGACAACCCAAGGACAACCTTTCTAGAGGAAGGCAGCCTTCCCGAGGCCAGAGCTGATGGCCCTGGCAACAGGAAGAAATGTTTGCCTATGAGAGGGAAACCCCCCCCCCCCCACACCTCCCTTTCCGTTTTCTTGGCACTTCCCGCACTGCATTCCGCCACTGCGAGGTGTCGCCTTGAAAACATATACCAGCATTTTTTTTAGGAAAAAAATGTTTAGTTATGTATCTGAGCCACACTCTGCCTGTGATGTCACATCTGTCTGCGACGTCGGACCCAAATGCCCAACGCCTCCCCCAGCCTGACACAGAATCCTCCCCCGCAACTGGCCGCAATCACTGCAAGCTTCTCATTGCACTGAACCATTCTACACTTCCCGGGAATGAAGCAAAATGACATTTCGGCGCACATAATTATACGGCGTTCCAGACCGCGGCAACATAAATAAATAAGTTAGTAAAAACACGGTTTGGCAGCACCGTGGTGGAAGCTTGAGCGGGGCAAGGTCCATGTACACGCACCGCACAGCCCAGCCTCGGGACCATGTTCTCCCTAGCTCCCTGCCGCATGACGTCCGCTTTTCCACCTCGAGTGTAGCCGATGATAGGCGTAGTCTGCTTTTTGGCGTGCGATTAGCTCCACCCGTGGTTGCCGGCTTTACCCGTCGCATCTGGCCCGGTGTCGGCTGGTTGCGTGGCCGACACCCGGCCGAGACGGCGGCCTTCGCTTGGCAGTTACTCGGCGACCGTCTTGTAGGTGCCCCAGCCGTGGAAGCACTTGGTGAAGCGCTGGGACTCTTTGCCCTTCCAGGTGGCCACAAGCTTCCTGGGACGATCTGGCTGGGCCACCCTCAGGTTCTGGACGTACACCTGCAATGGGACACAGGTGTTCCGAGTCATTCCGGGACAACACGAGAGCACATACAGCCCAGACGAACCGCTCCAGCCGTATCGACACGGCATAGGTGTCGGTAAGGCCAAAGGGGTTACTTCGGCCATACCGACCAGCGCAAGACGTCGGTACAGCCAGAAATCCCTTTGGCCGTACCAAAACTGAACGGCCATTGGAGGCTGGTTCACACAGACATCACAATGCTAAATCTACACTCGGAGCAGCACTATACCCTGTTGCGACTTAAAAAAAGCAGGACAGGCTGCTCTCTCACACTTAAAACTGGTTTTTAAGCCTCTCGTGACTGCTCATGATTGGGCAGCTGGTCGTGGGCAGCCACAGAAGGCTTAAGGACTGGTTTTAATCTTCTCCGGTCATAAGCAGTCACAAGTATGTGAACCAGCCTTTAGAGCATTGACACTTCACTACCTGATTGTTTTGTGAACGCCACCATTTGGTTACCTACTGTAGTGGGCACAACTGGCAATAGCTACACGACCGGCCACAACGATTTTAGGCAATAAGATGGCTAAAGGGTCAGTACTTCGAAGAGTAGTGGCTCTAGCACCATGGACTGAGACAAGCAGATGACCCTTAGCATTGCGGCACTTGGGCCTTTCAACCATTGCTCACGCATCCCCAGCAAGGGGCAGTGGTCAGGGCGGATGATGCAACTGCCGGGGCCACTTCCGCCATCCGACCTGGGCAGTTTTGCCGAATGCCGAGACCAGTTGAGACTACAACGAAATTTCGGCGCTTATTTTTTTGGTCTCTACGTGTTCAAAGGAGCAGTATCACATCGGACACACCAATAACTTGTTAAAAGGACATGAAAAAAAATTTTACTTGCCCAAATCACCAACCTACTTGAATTTTAAAACAAACTAAATGGATAGCAAAGAGCACCTGGTGGATGTCACTAATGCCTCGTTTGCAATGCCCGTCTAGGAACCTTGACAGGTAGTGACAATAACTGTCTCGCCTAGAGCTTACTTTGAACCTGACGTCATCCCGACAGCTATACAGCCAGCACAAGAGAAGAGCGGAGGGAGGAACTCCCCACTCAATGGGACTTTCTTTCAATGGCACGTCTGGGATGTGTGTCCCAGACGCTGCTATTCCCCCTCTACAAGATGATAGAAGATTAACCCGTCACCCAAAATTCACACAAAAGCAGCTCTGCGGTTAGTTGCGGTGGCTGGAACGTCTAGGGCATCCTGACGACGTCAGCCTCGCCGCAGCTTTGCTCATCCCGAGACAAACTACGTCACAATTGCGCCGGATGCAACATGATCTCTGCTGGCTGCTCTCCGAGCGCTTGCCAGAGTGGGCCGTTTATAACGTAAAATACAGCCACCAGGCTCAAAATACAAACGTGCGATTGTCATTTACGGATATTGTGGATCATATTCAACCTATTTTTGAACACGACGGGAATACTTCAAATTTTGTTGAAGTATCCCTTTAAAGGAACACTGACATCCCTTAAAAAAAATGTTCATCTTTTGCCAGGCAGATTAGTATGGTGTCAGAGGACTACCCAATTAATATTTTGCTACAGAGTCACGTATATTTTTAATAAAGCCAAGAAATGCAACTGCTTGAAACCGAAACAGAAACCTGCGCACGGAGGTCGGAGAAATATAGAGGAGGAGAGTGTGCCGGACCGGACGTATGGTGCCTGGATCGCGTCTCCGACTGGTGTGTTTAGCGTCCTATCCCGCCCATACATCAAAAGTGGTCCCGAAGTGGCAACAAATGACGTCACTGAAGCTGGAGTGTCATGCTGTTGACTGTCGCGATCTTGGCGGTTGGTCATAGAAATGCTGGCGAAAAGCACGAGCGAACGCGAGTGTCGCTGTTGTCACGGCGTCCCAGGCGTACCAACTTCCGGCTGCTGTAACTTCCGTGGACTGTCACAGTGGAGAGCGACCTGCAGCAGAACAAGCGCCTGCCATATATACCACAACTGTTGAGACGCCCCCAGGATCGCAACCGGCGACAGCATGACACTTTTACGACGTCATCAAGCGGAAATCGAGGGACCACTTTTTGGGGCGCGGTAAACACACCAGTCGGAGACGCGTTCCAGGCACCATACCGGAAGTCACGTGGGCTACACCCCACCGCATTCTTTTATTTTTTCTGGGGCCAAGCGCAGCAGACGACGCGGGTACCGTTTGCCGTGCAATTGCTCTGCGTTATGTTCGTTCTGCTCGCTGTTCTGCACTTCAAGATAAGTTTTCTTTTTTTATACTGAAGAGTTGGAAATGAGTGCTGAATGCCCGTGATTGGCTCCAAAAAGAATGCCCCCAAGATGTTGCGTGGGGAGCTGCCTCACAGGTTGTGTATCCAAAAGTGGCATTGTGCGGCAGAGTCTCCACAAGTTCCCGAAAGATCAACGCGATTGTGACCAATGGCTGGCTGCAATCCCGGCAGGACAGTTACGGGCACCTCGGAAAGCAGATGCTACCCGATTTATACGCTCTGTGCATTTTGTGCGAAGTAACTACGTTGAGTTCGCAGGTGTCAAAAAGGGAGTCCCCTACCATTTAGTTCAGCAACGTTTCCTCCACAACTTTTTTTATATTTCTTTTATTTCAGAGATAATTGTAAAAAAGAAATGTAAATATTGCGAAATCTTAGACAAAAAAAAAAAAAAAAGGCTTTCTATACCCACACGGGAAATTGAGCCGGGGGCGGAGCGGACATCTTTCCACTGAGCTACTCCACAACACGAAAAAATTGTTTTTCCTGACAACATAAACTTGTGGATGTCCTTGGGCATGGGCAGCTTTCTATTGTGGAGCTCGAAATACGATAGTTTTAACATCGTATGTTCAGGCAGACGAGGGGGAACTCCTCGTTCGTAGTAATTCAGCCGGTCGACAGTAGGTCGACCGGCTGCATTACCTACCACAAATTCCGTGCGGCTGCAGGGAATTTGTTGCCAAATTCCCTGCAGCAAAGACACTCGCCAGGCTCGAAGTCGGGCAGCACCACGGATTGGCCACATTCGCACCTAGTAAAGAAATTGTACGTGTGCGTATTCAACGCGAAGTACGCACTTCGTGCTTGACGTTTGTGTATTTTTCAAGCTCTTACCAATTTGTGTTCGTAAGACAAGCCATGTCTTCAGCCACAAGAAGGGGCGACAACTCGGCCACGTTTTCGTGCAAATCGTCTCGGTGGTCGGGCGTGTCGTACGGCATGAATCCTAATTGTTTTGATCGGTCCAAAATTTTTCTTAAGACAGATTCGCTGGTACCGCGAACGACAGTTCTGAAGTAGAGGTCCCACGTCAGTCGACCGCTGCCATTGCCCCCGCGAGTCCCACGATACGCGATACGACACCATGTTGAGAATCACGCAGCGAACGCACAGAATGCTTCCGATTCTCTGTGCAACTTTTTTTTCAGTCAACGTATTAGCAGCTTTTTAGAAGCCACAAAAAATGGGTTTCATATTTTTTTCTATTTTTAATATTGAGTGTGTGCCTTCAATGACCCACGACTTTGAATAAATTTGGTGGTTGTGTCCAAACCTTAGAAAACGGCCTGTGACTACGGAAAAGAGAGTGAGCGCGAGTCAAACCGGCCAGTTCTCGATCGGCGGTTTTCGGTAGGAAAGAAACCGAATTTCGAGCCGAAAATTCTATTCTGGGTAGTTGGGCTCTTGTATGTTACGTACAAATAAAAACCTCGGTGAGCATAAATACCCTGTCAGTGTCCCGGCTAGTTGGCTCAAGTCGCCTGGGCAGTTGTGCCAAATGCAAACATCTAGTGGCCCGACCAGTTGGCTCAGTTGCAAGGGCTGGTTGGCGCAACACCGAGTGGCCTGGAAAGGGGGTTCTCGGCCCCCGTTTACCTGGGCGCTCTTGTAGGCCAGCTTGACCTCGACGTCGCTGCACTTCTTGCCCACCCAGAGGAAGACCGTGGACCCGCTGTCCAGAATCATCATGTCCTCCTCGGCCAGGTCGTCCTGGCAGAAGTCGGCGCACTTCTCCGACACGGCAAAGTAGCCCTTCTCGTTGGAGCACCGGAACAGACGCGAGTAGCGCAGGAACTCCGCATCCTGCGGAAGGGGGGAAGCGGCGATGAAGCGCAGTTCTGATTGGGACCGCAACCCTCTCTGGTGCATGCTTAAGGCTGGTTCCCACAGTTGCATTTGAGTGCAATTGAGTGCGCTCTGCCCACCTCCAACGGCTTATGATTGAACATGCTGGCGCCATTTATCTGTAGCCTCGGAGCTTCATATAACTGGATCGAAGGCTGGCAACAGAAAGAGTAAAACAAACTCCGGACAAGGGACAACGAACATTGTTGTTCGTTGTCCCTTGTCCGGAGTTTGTTTTATTCTTTCTGTTGCCAGTCATTGTTACCAACACGCTCTTCAATTAATGTGGATCGAAGGCTTTGCGGTATTTGCGAGAACAAGTCCATGCACCATCTAAGAGAAATTACTGTCAATTACAACATTGTTAAAAAGTGTTTTATGCCCATGGTGAAATAATGATGCGTACAAAATGAGAAGTAAGCAAGCGAGCACGATGCACTCAATTGCAATCGAATACAACTGCAGGCCTTTAGCGTGCCAAGCACAGTGGCTGAAATTGTGCAATGGGCAGGACACTGCGAGTTCGTTTTGCCTGCTCGCTTAGCAAATCACCAAATCCCTAGGGGCACCGAGGACGAAAGCTTCCCGAGTAAGAATCCCTCTAGCTTTTCGGTAAAATGCTTTTGTCTCTTGGTTACCGAGACCAACGTGCATAAAAAAAGACTCCTCTAGGGGTTAGACTATTACGACCCCCATCCCAGATGCCATTATATTTACGGAAGTGCTAGCTCACGTTACGAGTAACTAACTGCAATGAATACCTAAAGTGAGTTCGCCCGTGTGAACAGCACTTTGCCATGGATGGATGTGCAAAGGCTCGTTGCCATAAGGCTTATTTGTGATGCTCTGCCACAAACACAGCAACACCACCAAGTCCATCCTATGTTCCCTGTGTCTTTACATTCGAACAACTCATAGGCCATGTTGATGCTCAAAAGCGTTCAGAACAAAATGTAACAAAACAAAAGCGTTTGGAATAAAACATGCTTGTTTTGTTTTGAACGCTTTAGTTCATGCACCCAACTGCCCCACGGTGCGTGAATGCGATGCCGATGCCCAAAGACTTCGCCGTGACCTGTCGCAGCTATCGCTCCGACTGCACTGTGGATTAACGCGGGACTGCTCAATTTTTCTTGCAGCTCTTATCCACCTTCTCCAATAAATTAGACAGTCAGAATAAAAAAAATGAGTAAAAGCTGATCTTGGCCTTGTCTAACCTCTCTAGGTATGGCACCAGTCTACACAACTCTGCGGCATTTCGACAAAGAGGCGGGTTTCTACTAGCAAACAAAGCAACATAGCAATGCCTGGCTCGACTGGCGTTTTTTGGCCAGGCTCCAAACCGGAAGTGTAGCATAAGTGTCGCTACCGCAAGGCGACGTAAGAGAATCGAGCTGGGGCACATAGGAGAACGGAGAGTGCAGTACGTCATGCGAGCAAAACTTAGGGGGCAACGATTTTAACGTTGAAAGAATTTGCAGCTTGCAATCTTTATATTTTTTATCTTGGCACAAGTGAGAAAATGTGCCACCTTCACCTGAAACACCACAATTTTGCCACGTAATTGCAACAACAAAAAATTAAAGCCGTTTACAACTCCCTGCAACGCTGGATTAGAGCGCAGCTCTTGAGGAGGAGGATGGAAGGGTACTGAGGGATAGGATGGGAGGGAGGTGACTCCCTGAGGTCATGTGACCTTAGGTGGGGTCACGTGACATCGGGGGGAGGGGGGAGTCACATGACCTCAGGGGGTAACCCTCGTGAGGGTAACCCTCTTGACCCTCGTGAGGGTAACCCTAGTAACCCTTGTGAGGGTAACCCTCTTGAGGGTAACTGTCATAACCCTCGTAACCCTCACGAGGGTTAAGCACAGTTATGCTGACGGGGACGCCCCTCAAGCTGGAAATGGGCGCCTAAGAGCTGCGCTCCAAAACTCCATATTTCCCAATCTGCAGTCGCATGTGACGATCATGGGAACCATAACGTGACGTCATTGAGAGAATGCAATTTTTTGTGGCGCCATCTAACGAAAGTCAACAAAACCATTCCCTCCTTGCCGGTGCCCTCCCCAACTTTCCCGTAGCAAACCGTCTTTTGTCTGGATCGTTAGCCGTGACCTTCGACGATGCTAAGCAGTATTCTGCTTAGGGACGGAACCAACCTGGTACTCCCAATGACGCCACCGTGCACTTTGCTCGAAGAACAGTGTGAGCGTTGAGGGGTACCCCAACCTTCAATCTGTTTAACCTTTTTTTTTTCTTTCAAAATAGAAACTGGCGGACGCGAGAAGAAATGGTTTTCTGTTTTTCACTCTGTAGAGGACGTGGACTAATTCCCGCAATCAATCGGCCAAAGTCCGAAAATGGTCAGTGAAGTGATGACAGGGTGGCGACTTCCAAGAGTGAACCCACTGTGTCGTAGGGTGCCTTCCCGCCAAGGCCAACCCAGAAGAAGTTCTCTGGTTCGTCCCCCTCGCACACGGTCACCACTGTGTAGTCGGCCTGCAGGAAGAGGAAATAGCTTCAGTCATACCTAGGGTCCTCTGTTTTCAATATGCACCTAAAAACCAAGCAAGTTAATCCTGGGGCTAGTTTTATCACAATCAAAGAAACTGAAAAACCACTAATACTGCTGTCCGCAAAAAAGAAAAACACAAGCTTCACAGAAAGAAACCCTTACCTACGGTTTTATTTTCTCTCGACCTGGAACAGATCCCTACTGAACTGCCCCAGAGGCCGCTTCTCTCTTCGAGAATCAAACCCCTTATTTCCTTTCCTTCTCTCATCGGTACTAAGACGCTTTACAAGTATTCGGAACACGTGCGTATGTTTCTTGGGGGTTGGGGAGCCCCATGTCCATGTCTTGTTTTCTTCGACACAAACCCCAAAAAACGCCAATATTTCCCTCAACTCCGAAAATTTATCCCGAAATACACTGAATCTGAGAAAAAAAAAATTACCCCCCCCCCCAAAAAAAAAAACACATTTAGTACCACATTTTCGTGCATATTACCCGCCCCTGCATATAACCCGCACCCCTTACTACTCTCGAAAAAAACAAAAAATTCCTCGCATTACCTACGCAAAGCAATGTCCAGATCTTGCTAGAAACCATACCTTTATTCGGAACACACTCATCGCTGCAGTCACGGCAGCTACCTGAGGTGCCTTCATTGTCGCAGGTAGCATCGTAATCCATGCCGTCGAGACGATTGCTAATGCAGGCACTTTTAAGGCAAAAACCTTATATGTCCCATTATATGAAAAGGCGTCGTCAGTGTTGTGCCCGAAAGATGGCCATAAAAATCCGTCATCAAGCGGACGCGGCTCAAAAATAAAACACAAAGAAAAGCACAAATAACGCAGATGCTTTTTCACAGAAGTCGGTGGGGGGGGGGGAGCGTGATGTCACCGCCGGAGTGCCGTCAAAGCCGCACTGCCTCCGCTTTGACAGTGCGGTAAAAAGCTGGTGAACGCTCCCGTCAGCACGCGCTTAGCGCAAGGTCAGCGCTATGCTTGTAGCGCTCTGCTGCATGTGTGAACAGGCCTTTATGCTTTTGCATTCCTACACATGAGCAGTCTTAAGTGTCTTCGTCTAATTTTTGAGACTGTTCCGCACTTTTTCGTCCAGAAAGGTTGCGATCATGCTGGATCTGGGTTGATACGGTGTGACCGCGACCCCTTCTCTCTACGATGAGCTTTGCGAGCGCTTTTTCGAGCTCGGGGTAGGCACCACTCTTCAGACCATAAAATGATCTACGGTAGTGGCTAGTAGTTTGCAGATTCCCCTTCCTCCATTCTCTCACGCACAACTCATCAACGTCGTAGTGGTCATAATTCTGGCCTGCTGCACGGTTTCTGATCTCTTCGGCAATGGATCTGACGGCAGTTAGATCCTTTGGCTAAGAGATCGGAAACCACAAAGATTGTTGCCGTCGACGGCAATGACTCTCTGCACGTTGCCGTTTCGGCTCAGCTCCTCAACCCGCAAAAACAATGCAAAGCTGGCCACCCGAATAAAAGGAGGAGAAGGTGGGGAAAAGAAAGTCCCTAAGAGAAACCAGAAAAAAGGGACTGGGAAATTCATCCCTACGACATTGTGCGCATTGCCGTGAAGCTGCACTGCCCGCTGAAATTCATGTATAACCCGCACCCCACTTTGCCTCTATACGCAAATTTTGATGAGGGTTATATGCAAGAAAATATGGTCCTCTTTACACCCAAACGGAGCACTTGCTGTAAACTTTTCACTGACCGCTCCATAGAGAGACTGGGCGAGTTCCTCGGCCAGCCGAACTTCGTCCGGATCTGCTTTGCTCCCGATCCAGACGTACACTATTCCCTCGCTGTCGTCGTCCTCTTGCTCAAACGGCACCTTCAGGATGTAGCTGCGGGGAAGGCCAATAAATCGATCAATCAATCAGTTTATGCACCCTTCCCAGAAGTGGCATTCCCCGTGACAAGAACGCTTTCCCCATACTTCAATGGCTGTGGCAGTCAAAGATGCATGCACAAAAGAGCGTCGCCAAAGGCTTGGCATCAAAATGTGGGCTTCAGCACCGAGTTCATAAATTTATACACATACAAGAGGCACAAACTTGGCAAGTCTACACCTAAATGCTTATAATTTACCTCGATCATAACCTTCTGCTTAATTTTTATGATGCAAGTACCCTGTCGTGTAATGCCCTGAAATGAGCCTTTGAGGTATTTTGAATACAGTCAAGACCGGTTATAACCAAGTCATTGGGAATCAGAAATCACTTCGCTATATCCGCTTCTTCGTTATATGTGGACTTCATAAAAGTAACACGCAAAAAGAAAAAAAAGAAAGAACACAAGCCGTCATGAGCACGTGTTTATCGTGCCTGCAGAAAGCGGTCGAGGCTTCCCTGCACGCGCTTTCTGCTAGATCGGAGCCGCTTCTCGCCAACTGGGAAAAGCTCCGATCGAAAGAAGATCCTGCGAGCTACGTACGGACCGTGTCAGTGGCTGCGACGGCCACCGTGGAGGACGCCGGGGGTGGATGGCATTCTTTACGTTTATGTGCACTTTGTCGAGGATGGTGGCATGCTTTTGTTTCAAGAAGATTGCCCTCGTCTTCCCCGTTGAGGTGCCGGTGGTGCCGGGACTCGCCATCAATGAATGGCTATGATTCAACAAATCGGTGCTCGAGCGAAGCTAGACTTTCGCGCAGAGTGTGACCACACTAACTAGCGACGACGACACGGAACGCGAAGCAAACAAAGAAGCGTGCACGGCACCGAGTGCACGCTCAAGTTTGTGTTTTGTCCGTATAGGTAGCCTAGATTTAAGAGAGGGGGCAACTAATCAATCAGGGTCACGTGGTTCGTGGTTTCGCGTTCGCAAAACGAGCTGCAGCCTGCAAGGAGTCAAAAGCGTTCGCCGTCTGCAAACGTGTCCGCCTCTCCACCCGGTTTCCTCGCCACGCTGGCCACGAGACAACCGAAGGCAGGCACACTTGCGCCAATCTGCCCAGGAGGCGTCTGCCATTAAATTGCAAATGCTCTCCACAGTTGCGAGTTGCTTCCTCTTTAAATCTCGGCTCTCTCCGTCGGTACGTTGTCGCTAGTGCTTCGAATGCCCTTATTGGCACGCCACGACGGCTTCTCCGCGTGCAATGTGGAAAAGCCGCTTCCCAGATAAGGAGCAAGGTGCAGACGACGATGCAGAGGCAGCTGCCGGTGGCCTCTGCATCAGGGGGAATGAGAAGGATTTTCCTCTTCTTTGCTTGCATGTCATCGTCAAATTCCTTGAGCCACTCGCCGAAGAGTTCCCGCGTCATCCAGGCTTTCTTGTTGTGTCTGTAGCGAACGGGAACGAACTGGCCGAAGCAGGTCGGCTTCTTTGATTTTCCGATGACGAAAGGAAGCCGCCGGTCGCTGCCGTCCATGTTGCAGCAGAGTAGCACTGTCACGTGCACTTTGCTGTTCTTCCCGCCCACACACTTATCCCCTTTCAATGTGTGGGTCCTGTTGGGCAGCATCTGGTAAAATAAACCCGTCTCGTCGGCGTTATAAATGTCCCGGTCGCTGTACTGAAAGACCTTATCCAGGTGGTCAGTCAGCCACTTGTCTGCCATGTCCTGGTTGACCGCTGCACCTTCCCCAACAATCGCCCTGTAGACGACGCCATGGCGCTCCTTAAAGCGTTGCATCCATCCGCCTCCAGGACTGAACTCCGGGCAATCCAAAAGAAATGCGAAGTCGTTCGCTTTCTCTATGAGCAGGGGTCCACTGATGGGGATATTTCTGCCTCGTGCATTCAGGAACCATTTGAAGAGCGCGTCCTCTACCTCCTTGTATTTCGCCTCAAGTAGGCGCTTGCGCTTGTGCTCGTCTCCATTGAGGTTGGCCGAAGCCAAAATCTTTCCTTCATCCTTAACGATCGTTGACACTGTCGACTTCGAAAGTCCATACTTTCTGGCGACGTCGGTGTTCTTGACTCCGGAACGGATGTCGCGAAGTATGCTCACTTTTGTGCCAATCTCAATCGCTTTCCGTTTCTTGGGCACGCAGCCTCCGCTTTCAGACATCGTGTCGACTGAGACGTACTGAACACAAAAAGAAACTGCCGCTGTGGCCCTGTGGTTGTTTCAACCGCTGTTTCAACTTTCCAGTAACCACCTTTGTTGAACGACGATGCGCTGACTTACAAGTCTCTTCCGATGGGAACATGAGAGTTAACTCTTCGTAAACAAAAATGGTAGCATGACGTCACTCCTTCGCATAACCGTCAGCAAAGAGTGGGGCATAAGAGCCAACGTTATTAGATTAACTCAGTTACGGAACTGTTCATAGACGCTGCATGCACGAACAGTACCCCCCCTCACTCACCACGACTCGCCCAGATTCGCTCGACGCGCCGCCGGACGGCTGCTTTGGTAACTGAATCGGGATACGTTCGTTTCAACGTCACTAGTAACGTAAAAACCAAGGAAAAAAACTCTTTTTGTAGTAACTTTTATTGGAGATTAGTACAAAATGGGGGCGGGTGATGTTTTCTAAAATTTTTGGTTTTCAAGGTTTTGCAGCACAATTAATATTGTTTTTATACAACCATGCCTCAGCGGGGATTTCAGGTAGCGCGTCCCGACCTAGGCGCATTTTAACTGTGGGGGTATTTCGCGGCGCGTCCGCAAGGGAGACGGGGGTGGAACCCCGGTGGAACCCCTGTAACCCGATTGAAGCCAAAAATAGATGTCACGTGCAGTTCCTCGAGTGACCGCTGCGGGAGAAATGGCGGCGTTGTGATCGCCATTTGGCGCTTCAGCTGTGCTTTTTAGAATGCACAGTTATGAAACGAAAATATAGATGGCGCTTCGAACGACTCTAGGCGGATTGAGGTGTGTGAGGGGGGGTACCCCCCTCCGCGGGAGTTCCACAACTGAGGTAATCTAGTAACGTTGATAAGAGCTACTCAGAGGCGTAGCTATGTGAGGTCATTGAATACAGAGCTTGCAAACATAGAACGAACGAACGCAGCACGGCAAGAGTTGACTGCCTCCTTCTCCTTCCCACGTACGCACAATCGACCAATCGGCGGACTGCGCGACCCCGGGAGCGCGCTTTTGCTTTTGTAGTTTTCTTTCCTCCGGGGAAGTATGCTGCACGGCGGCGTGGCCAGCCAAGCCAGCGCGGCTGGCGCGGCCGTGGAAACGACCTTGAGCGTCTCCCGGAGCGCCGCGCCCGCAAAGTAACTCTTGCATTTTTTTTTTTTTTCGCGGAAGAGATTTTTTTTGTTTTTTTAAAGCGGATTTTGAGTGTTTGTTGTAACAGTAGAATGCTTTGAAAAATGGTCGTTATATCTGAACTAATTTTAATGGGTAGGGCCTTGAACTCGTATATTTTCTGAAACCTGGTCGTTATATGTGGGATCGTTGTAAGTGGGTTTGACTGTATATCCGCGGGAGCCACTCAAGTTTCTTCGCTAAAACAGACATAAATACATTGAAAAAGTGCAAATAGGAATGGGAAATGGTCATTGCTTCGCTATAGCCGCCATTTCGTTATAATCGACCTCGTTATAAACGGTCGCAACAGTAAATAAAGAAATGAATCTTTAAGATAAATTGAGTCTACCCTTTCATAATTTCCTACCCTGTTAATTATTTTAAATATTAAATTTAATAACGGTCTAAAACTGTAAATTATATTAGAACACTTATATTCAACTGACTGAAAATTACCTTTTTTTAAATGATAATATTGGGCGGTTAGTCTGTTCAGGCAAAACAAGAAATAAAATTTTCTATAATAAAAAACAAAAACAAATACTAAATACAATGAAAAACTATTCATACATCTTTTAAGAACCACTATTAACAAAAAACTAAACTGAAAGCAGTACAGTCATAAATGTTAAGTACAACAAAATGTGTGCACACTAATTGCCCATTAGCTTAAAGGGACAATGAAGGCAATTTCGGACATCCTTTTGACGATTGAACTGGGTTCCAGGCACGTCTCAGGCCACGTTGCCCAAATTTCAGCCGAAACCGGCGCTCGTGTGCCGCGCAAATCAATTAAACAGACGCGGTAATAATCGCACCGGGATCGACTGGGGCGACGCCCCGAGAGTTGCGGGAGAAGCCAGGAGAAGCGGAGCTCACGTGACCGATGCGGGGCCAAGAAGCGCGACGTCACAAGAGACGCGTCGGCGATTGGTCGAAACGAGAAACGTGCCCTCCGTCACGTTTTGGTTCGCGATTTTTAGGAATACTGTTCTAATTTCCACTTGAATAACCACGAAAAGTATAAATCGGACCGGAAATGATTACTAAACCATAAATAAAGCAGCATAATTGTTTTTTTCTTTGCTACGCTGGACGCGAAACGGGCAACGAGCAACTATGGGCAAACAAAATAAAATAAAAAAAAGAACACGGTACTCGAAAGATTCTGCAAAATGGTAGCTGTAGATGGCTGTTCTAACGGTCGACTGAAGACCAGTATTCGTTCGGGCGACGCTAGTTTTCACGTGTGGGTTGCTGTTCGTGTTCTTTGACGACGAAAAGAGGACGTCCGCGGAGGAACCGGATCCCGGAACGGCCGGATCGCTACCGCTTTCCCCTCGGCATCTCCCTCGAAGCTCGCGTCCGTCCTTCGGCGTGCAGGGCCGCTCACTGCCGGCTGGGCGGTCTCCGTCGGGTCCGCCACACACATACTCCCGTTCCGTTGGTGTTCGGTCAGTGAACGGAAGCTCGAACTCGCTCGCGAGAGCAGCATTGCCGTCCATGTTGACAGATTCGGCGAAACGACCGGTCCACCGCGCTGCTATAACCCACCGCGGTTACCAGAGTCTCGATCTCCTAAATACTACCGATACCGACTATTCACACTTGACGTCACTCCCTACGTCACCTCCGTTTTCGGAGGCCCAGAAACGAGAATGGAGATTGTTCAGTTTCGGTTTCTTTACTTCTTTCATAGGCACAGAAATACGCGTCACAAATGTCTACAAAAAATTGGGCACCATGCTATGTTCCCAAGAAGCCTAAAACACCATTCAAAAAAATTAAATAAAATCGTCTTCATTGTCCCTTTAAAGAATGGCGTGTCTCAAAATAGTGCATGTTTAACTTGTTTCTGCACAACTATGACTGCAGATACCTCGAAACATGCCTGGGAAAGTTTTAAAAGGTCCGAGTTAAGGGGGGACATGGCCTGGGAGGGTCAACTTTTGAACCGTCCCCTCAAATTGATTCAAACGTTCAGGGTGAATTGAACCCCACTAGGATTGATGACGTCTAAAATTTCAGTCTTGTAGGCCAATTCTACAACATACTACCTAACAAGCTCCAGAAAAAAAGTTAATTTATTAGGAAATGTATTTAAAAAAATATAATAATTGCAATCCACAAAACGTTCGTTTTAATGTGAAGTAGAATACCCATAGTGCGAGTTAAGGTAAAATTTAATTGTAGAAAATGCAATTCTAGAGAAAAACATTAACACCCAAAAAGAGCAAAAGATTTTAACAAATTTCTGTTGTTATGAGTACCTTAACTTGTTCCTCGGGAAATTTCAGTCCAGGACATTACTGAATGAGATCTTTAACTTTCAAAATGTCAAATGATACATTTCCTCATACCACATTTCCTGCCAAAAAGTGAAGCTGAGAAAAATGCATTTGAAGTTTCAACTTGAGGTTTCTTTCTTTTCTATGAGTCCGAGGTAGGCAAACTTCACCTGGAGCATTGTTAGCACCTTTTTCTTAGACTTGGTTGTTCCCCCGGCAATAGCTACCAGTTTGTGCCGTTTGTAGGCAAGCTAACTTTAGTAGCAGGCTTTCCTTGACAGATAAACTGGCAAGAACTAAGAGGCAAATCATACTAAGGAAGAGCAGCAAAGCAGGAATAGGATCTGAAGTGGAAGATACTGTGAACTGAGGATGGCACAATATCATGTCACCGGGCAGGACCAATCGTAAACCCTGTTTCGGGTCTCAACCGATCGCTTATACCAAATTTTCAGGATTTTTTTCTGTTTGGATGTAAAGGATTCTCCTGGCCATTGATACTTTTAAACATGGAAAGCTTCTACGGGCTAAATATAGAGTAAATGGCGCTTTCAATGAGGGTGAGATGTTCCGGCTATGTTAAACGAGTATGAAGCAGCACTAAATAAAAAATACACAAAACTTGCTCCCTGCTGACTCGGAGGGCTGCCGGCATGTCGAAAATAATTTATTGCGAGATAAATCCTGCATGTTTATAAATGAAATTTGCTGAAATTATTCTTTGGAAGTTAATAAACATAAACATGCGATGTTTGAAAAAAACATTTTTTCTGAAAATTTGCAATTCTGAGGCCATGTCCCCCCTTAAAATCTGCTTCAAAAGCTGAACATAACCACAAGGACAAATTGCCGAAAGAAGCAAAAAAACAAGAAATAAACAAAGTTGCGCCACAAAAAAAGTCCAAAGCACTACAATTCACTTCAAATGAAAATATCTTTATGCAAATTTAATCTCTATCCTATCCTGCAGGTAGAGCAACATTAAATACGCAACAACATCCAATTACCGTATTTACTCGCACAATGAACGCACTCGCCTAATGAACGCACCCCCAAGTCGGCTCTCAAAATTTGACTTTTTTTTTCTTTCACTAGCGTATTAAACGCACCCCCAACTCGGACGTCAAAATTTTGACCCCCTCCCCCCACGTGCGCGAAATGAAGGCAGCGAGGTCGCGAATGCATGGGCAGCGTGGGTGAACAAAACGCCTTGCAAAGGGCGTTAAAAAAAATAAACAAAGATCCAAACGGAAGCAAGAAAAAAAAAACATGGAGAGGAGCTTTTTTTTCTTTTTGCACATCGCAGTCTGGACTTTGAGTCGCGTGCCGCGAGCAAGGAGATAAGAAAGAGAAGCAGAGAAGCCCTCGCCTAAGCAAAGCGCACATAATGAAGGCATCCTGCCCTCGCCTCCTCCTCGCACTTTGGAAAGAGAAGCGAGAAGCCCTCGAAATGAACGCACTTTTCTATCCTGGTGCAGCGAGGTCGCGAATGCATGGGCAGGGTGGGCAAACAAAACAACTTGCGAAAGGTGGGAAAAAAAAAACAAACACGGAAGCAAGAAAAAAAAAACATGGAGAGGAGCATTCTTTTTTTCTTCTTGCACATGGCAGTTTGGTTTCGGAGTCGCGCGCCGCGCGCAAAGAGATAAGAAGTTAAGTACAAAAGGTCCGTTCATTATGCGAGTAAATACGGACGCAAAAGTTTTTTTTTCGCATAATGAACGCCCCCCCCCCCAACTTTGCATCGATTTTTCGGAAAAAAAAAAGTGCGCTCATTCTGTGAGTAAATACGGTAATATTCAAAATCCAAAATTCTCACAAACCCCCGAGTATTACAAAATGAACACAGAAAAGCTGCAATGATAAAGATGGCAAACCCCACTTTATGGTCCGTAGTTTGACGTTCCAATGCAAACAAAAACTGACTACTACTTTTATCCTCGCTTACTTCGAAAAGAGACTCAACTCACCAAAAAGCAGAATTGAGGTTGCTCGCCGTTGGTGGAATCTGTAACGAAAAGACGATTGCGTGACTTCTCGAAATGCCAGACAGCACACTTTCACCGCACACGGAAACCTCATGAAGTACAAAAAAATTAACACGTCGACAAACAAGGCACGGACAAAAAGAAGAGAGACCCCCGCATCCTGGCACATGACGTAAAGTACCAAGCAGGCGCCCACCCAAAACTCATAGATAATAAAACAAAACAAAAACAAACAAAAAACCTGGGGGATGGGCGTTTGTTAGGTACGAAAGCGAAAATGCATAAGGGGCACATGATAGGATGGGCCTCACCCCTTTGCACCAGCATGCGCGTCAAGCTTCACCACTTTTCACCGGTGAGAGGCGGCTGATGCATAGGAGCATCTCGCTTACTTTGTTTCAGCTTAGGTCCGAGCGCGGCCGATGCTATGAGCCGAAGGACCAATCAAAGAGGGAAAGAGGCACAATGTCATGGCATGCTCTCAGCAGTTGATAGGACCAGCCGGTATTCGCCGTCTCTCTGTGCGTGCTCCTCCACCAGCTTGTCCAATCAAGCGCAAAGAGCATGCCATGACAATGCGCTGTTTGATTGGCCCTTCGGTTCATAACATCGGCCGCGCTTGGACCTAAGGTGAAACGGAGTATAGGTGGGCCGGCTAACGAGTCTGGGGTGAGAGTTTGATTTGTCCTTTGCTTCTTTTCAAAACATTTTAGAAGCAACGAGTGGGTGTTTATTGTGACCGTAGTGCCTTTTAATCGCCGTGGTGCCTTAGTGCCGTAGTGTTATTTCCGTAGTGCCTTTTTATATCTGTATCACCACCCATGGGCATCAAATTATTAAAAAAAGAACACAAATAAAAGCAAAAACTAGGTGAAAAAAAAAGGTACTGTTAGCTCACAATTATAAAGGTAGTATATACAGTCGAGACCGCTTATAACCAAGTCGGTTATAACGAAAAAGCAGCTACAGTGAAGCGATCACGATTTCCCATTCCCTTTTGCATTTCGTTAACCGAAGTCGGTTATAACGAAATAGCGGATATAGCGAAGTGATTTCCGATTCCCGTTGACTTCGTTATAACCCGTCTTGACAGTATATGGGCTTCTAGGTTTTACACTTACTCTCCTGTCTCACTAAAATTCAGCAGGCAGATGGGCATTCCTTGATGATAATCTTGAATTTACAACCATCCTTTCACAAATAAATAATATCGCAAATTATTTTATCCCAATTACAGTCGTCAACCGTTTTTTCGGACTCAGATTTTTCGGACTTGTTCGATATTTCGGACCTAAAGGCGGAACCGTGACTTACCCCTTAGAAATAGTGTATATTCCCGACCAATGTTTCGGACAACTTGAAGTCCGAAAGTTTGATTATTCGGACGAAATCGTCGCGAGCGATCGGCGGAAAAACACCATCGAGAAGCGGCCATTTTGAATTCTATGTTGTTGGCTGCAAATGGATTGGCTTGGCTTGGCAGCGCTACTTGAGTAATCTTGAGTCGCTTGAGTCCTACCGCTAGAAGACGCTATGCTAGCCCTTTTTTTCCATTTAGCTGCACGTCATCATCATCATCATTATCGTTTTGCTTTGTTTTTCCGTTCCTTCGCGTCGCCAGTCGCCATTTTGCGCTCGTGGATTTGCGCCTCTCGTCTTGTTCAGACAACGCTGGCTTGGACGTCATGGCCCCATCTGTTGTTCTGCCACCGCGATGTGTCGTTAAGAAGCGCAGAAAGTACTCGACCATAGTGCAAAAAAAAAAAGAGGCAGCGATTCTCAAGCTAACAGAAAGTTGCCGAACAGAAACGGAGGTGTAACCTGAAACGAGGCACCATTTAAGGCTTTTTTAAGCCCACTTGGAAGTAATAAAGGCAAGTTTTTCAATCTGCCGACTTTTCGGATTGCTCTATCATCCGGACGTTTTTTTGGTCCCTGCGAAGTCCGAATAATCGGTCGGCGACTGTAGGTCATTTCATACACCGTAGTTTGTTACGAGGATTTCTCGTTAAGAAGGTTTTATCTGCCTGTGGTGTGCCCACAGTGCACACCAGATATTTTTCAAAGAGGATTCAAAGCTGCGTTTAAGGACGGTGCAAATGCGTCGGGGATAGAGGCTACGTCAAGCAGTAGTTTAGCCAAGAGGAAAGGGTACTCTGACCACATGCGCTATCTGAACAATGTATGTCAGTTAAGAAAAATGTCAATCCCCTTTGCAAACTTTCGGTACAGACCTCGTACTGCCTGGAACGCCACTCCGACCGGTCTGTTTACCGCGTCACAAAAAGTGGTCGCTGAATCTCCACCCACGACGTTATAGAAGTGTCGGATCGTCGTCGGTCGCGACCCCCGCGGCGGCGTGGCAGAGGTGGCGGACATGGCGGATGCTCATTCTGCAGCAGGTTGCTCTCCAGCACAGAGTTAATATCATTTTCTAAAGGAAAAGGTCCCATGCATTTCGGCCGCCTCGAAACGGCGTGGGGTGGACACGGACGTCGGCGACGCCTTAATATATGCAAAGAGGCGGCAAAACGTCGCTCGTAAAGTCCGTGCCTAGTTCTTTTCCAACTTCCTCTGAAAAAAAAAACATTGGCAGCTTGCGTCGTATAAGAATAAATGAAAGTTGACAAGCACTCAAACAACCGACTCGTTGCGGCAAAACGAACGCGCCCGACCTATCGTCTGCTTTCTTCCTCCATTTTTCTAACGCTCTCTTTCTCATTCTTTTCCTCGGGACCACCGATGTCGGCGCTTACAATTTGCTGCATTCTGCTCTCGTTTTTACCCCCACCCCGCTTTCCAGCTCGACGGTTCACGGAAGCTCTGTCGTTCGGAAGTTCAGACGTCGTAACGACGGTGACCCATGCATTCTTTCCAGAACTTCTACGCCCGACCGTTAGGATCACGACGCCCTCCGGGTTCTGCGACGTCCTACACGTCGTCGCTTCAGGACCACTTTCGATGCACGAGCCGAACGGGACGCCGAACGCGTCGGTCGGAGAAGCGTTCCAAGCACTGTGCTCCCACTTCGGCCGACGTTGCTCACCTGCACGCAGCGTGTGCAGATGGGGCTCCCGTTGGACCGCAGGTGGAACAACTCCACGGCGGGCTTCTCCCTGAGCTGCGCCTCCTTCCGGCTGCCCCAGTGGATCACAAACTTCTGCTTGAAGTGCGACAGGAACTTGAGGTTCTCTTGTTGCTGGGCAACAAAGGAACAAAGGGAGCAATTAGCAAACTGCACCTTCGTGGCGGCTCTCCTAACCCTTCCACGGTCAGGTTTCTTTTTGTTTTGTTTTTCAAAAGACGTTTTTCAGTGGTTGGGTTTTATTTTAAATAGATAATACAAAGAGTTAATTAGCAGGATTTTTCAAAAATCAATAGTACAAAGAGTCAATGAGCAGGATTTTTCAAAAATCATCTAACAGGAGCACGTACAGTGCTTGTAAGTTGTTCAGGTTGGGAAGCGTTGCACGAAGACATTGACAGCAAAATGTCAGGCCTTTCTTCCGTACGTTTTTTTTTTTTTTGGCACGTCCGCTTTTGTGACATTCTGGCGGTCTTAGATTCCGGAAGTACATAGAAGAGCTTCTCCGTCGGTTGACAAGCTTTCGACCTCTGAATTCAATTCAGAGAAGCGTTGAAAGTCTGAACCAGAAGAGCTGATGCTCCGATTGGCACTACTGTCGGAGAAATCGACATGCGAAGCAACTATGTTGCGCTTCGTGCGTGCGGTGTCTAATTTCCAAACTATAAATAACCCCAGCGAAGTGAAACAGAGTACAAACATAATGTTTATAGTTCGTCTAAGAAGTAACGAATTGTAGCACCTCCCACAAGGGGGCATGTGGTTTTGTGTTGTTAAGGCAAAAACTTAAATAAATAAATAAATAAATAAAATGTGTAATCCCCGCCGTAAATGTACAACAACAACCGTCAAAGGGTTAGGCAACTCTCACACGGGACGGCCCAAGGAGCTTTCACGGGGGTGGAAGCAAGCTTCAGCCTTTTGTAGCAGACCTGGGAGCGGCAAAGATGCCTTTTTGGGGAAGCTAAGGAGCAGTAAAGGTTCTGCCCTGGAGCGGCTCAGGAGCCACAAAAGGCGAGTTTTGTGCCAGCATAAGTAAATCATGGAGCTGGTTACCCAGGTCAAACTTGCGGCTTTAAGCACAATGGTGTTTTTTGCTGTCGAGACGTCTTGTGTTTGTCCCCTCTTTGTAGCCTCCGTCTTGGGTTTTAGAAATGTTTAACTTTAAAGGGGTACTCCGGCGATTTCTTCATGGTCCCCGATTTGCTTGAAATTTTGCTAAACTCGCCAAACGACATCGCTAAAATAGTATCCCAAATATTAGGTTAAAATAATTTTTTTTCGCGAAGTTATTGAATTTACAATTTTGGTCCTTACCGTGTTTTTCAAACTGAAAGTCTCTACTGGCAACAACGAAAAAGTGCCGTCAGTGGAAGGCAGGGGTTCACTCTTTGGTCTGTAGAATTTGTTCCCGACTGATTCCAAGCAGTTTCATGGTGTCAAATGAATGCTTTGGAAGCTCGCTCCAGGATCCGCGCTCCAGCACCGAACAAATGATTGGCATATTCTATTTTTTAGACTGTTCGCTCGACTGGCAAGCCTGCCCGCCACTGACGTCAAGGCACTGAAAAGTGCGGGTAAATTTGAATGTTGGTTTTTGCATCATTTTCATTTGCCGATTTCGCAATAACTATTATGAATTTCGCGATACTAAATAGCATACCGGAAAGGGTAAAGGCCGGGGAGTCAGAAAATATAGTTAGTTGAGGTAGCTCAAAAATCGCCGGAGTACCCTTAGAGGAGCTGTGCAACGATTTTAACGTTGAAAGAATTGGCATCTTCTGCTTTTGATACTGTTCACCTTGTCACAAATGACAGAAAACACATCTCCTTTCATCGAAATGTTGCGTTTTCGCCGCGTAATCGCGAGGTAAAAATTAGAATATCCCCCGAACTGCAACCGCGAGCGGCCGTCATGGGAAACACGCGGCGTGACGTCACTTAGGAAGTTGTAAAAAAGATAGCAAATTCTGCAAATACCTGCTCGATAAAGGGTATTTTTTCCATAAATATTGTCGTCCCAACAACATAAATGCTTCAAAAACGTAGTATCATTGACAAAATGTTTATTATACATACAGTGTTTTAGTGGCGCCATCTACCCGAGGTCAACAAAACCGTCAGCTCGAGCAGCGTCAGCGGCTAGCACGAGGAGCCGAACGAGCGCCTTGGTTTGGTTTTCCGCCGTGTCGATCTCGACTTCGAACGCCGCCGATCGGCAATGCCGACCGGGTTCTCTGTTCTCCTGTGTCCTAACCGGACTCCACAAAGTCCTCTTGTCCGTGCTAAAAGCTCCTGTTCCATCGTTTACCGCGCGAAGAACCTCTCGGGGGTGAGTGGTGTGGGAGGATTAGTAGAAGGGACCCCGGACAGGCAGACATGCGCGTGTACGGAGAAGCTCACGCCGCGACGAGTACGGAGCCCCGGCTGCCTCGCGCGGCGACGGCCCGCGGGAGCGCGCACGACGCCGCTCCGTTCATATACCCACGGAGCCCCCGATGACAATTTAGGCCTAGCGACGAGTACGGAGCCCCGGCTGCCTCGCGCGGCGACGGCCCGCGGGAGCGCGCACGACGCCGCTCCGTTCATATACCCACGGAGCCCCCGATGACAATTTAGGCCTAGCGACGAGTACGGAGCCCCGGCTGCCTCGCGCGGCGACGGCGGCGACGGCCCGCGGGTGCGAGAACAAGCGCAGAACCCCCACAGGCCCCGCCCCTGAGAAGGCTCTGCCTTATTACAGGCCAGCGACATCAATACGGACACTTCTCTGTAGCAGACGCACTCTTTAGGCGTCGGCACCGGAACTCCGCGCCTACTCAGGTGACGTCACTGCGCACGTGACCCGGAAGACGATGTACGAGTTGAGAGGCGGCAAAAACCTGGATCTTTCTCATTTTTTAAAATAAAAACTAGGGTATCCAGGCAAAATCTGTTTTCTGTAGTTCACTGCAGAAGTGTCAGGCATCAACTTCCACAATTATTTAAGCAAAGCCCTGAAATTGTTGCACAGCTCCTTTAACCATCTCGCCTGCCTTATTACCTTATCTTCTATGCCAAATGTTTTATTTTGTAGATTAGTTATCGCTTTCCCCAGAGATTAGATAATAGGTGAAGACGTGCCAGCAGGCTTTTAGGTACTTTTATATACTGTAAAATCCTGAAAGAAATGCCACCTATAATAAAAAAAAAACAGTGACACATGTGGGTTAAGCTATCTTGGGGGATGCGACAGGAACATTTTATTAAAAAATTGGTGATAAGTGCAAGAGAGGGGGGAGGAAACTTTGAAGTCGAAACTTCGACTTCAAAGTTTCCTATTTTTTTTTCTCACTACATTCCCAGGCTTTAAACATCATGATAAACTATCACCAGCTCACAGATCGCAGCCAAAGCAAATTAGCGTTCTTTGGAGTGATAAGTACGCGAGAATTTGCTATGTACTCCCCTGTCACGGGTACGGCAGCAGAACGCGGACACAGCGCATTCGCACTTCACAGTGCGACATACACGCCAGAACCCGCTACAACCTCTGTCTACGGCTTTATTTTGTGTCGACCCGGAACATATTCCACTCAAAAGAGTCCATGAGGCAGCTTCTTTCTGCGTGAGAGACATCCCTCAACTCCTTCCTTAGCGGAACCGAGGCATTTTCTAAGCATCTGGTTCACATGACCGCGTCCTGTTTGCTTCAACCAGGGTGTCGAACCGTAATTGGAACTGAGCCACTTATTTTGCCCAAACCGGAACAAAAACTGAACCGAAATGTTTGGCGCCATTTTGGTGCTGAACCTGCACCGGAGCAAAACAAAAAAACCGTTCCGAACTGGTTCGCCAAACAGTTCGGGAGCGCATTCGCGTTGCTATTCTGTGCGCTGTGCGCCAGAATTTTTGAGAGGCTTAGTTAGCGCCGCGGCGCAAGGTGTTTTCACTGATGCAAATATTTTTGTAAGCATATTTTATGTAGACGAATGTCAATAACTGCTGTTACTGACTGTCACAAAATCCGCCGAGCCGCTCAAAGTCATCGCGTCCACGTGCCCGGCAAAAAGCTGCCGCCACGTGCTGACGGGATGACGCATCGAGCCGCCGCAGAAACAACAATGCAGAAAACCACACATTCTCCTACTGACATGAATGAAAAGGCTCAAAGAAAAAGAAGAAAAAAAAGAGTAGGGGGTTCTGAGATGCCATCCCATCTGTCTGCTTAAAAAAAGAAAAAGAAGAAAACCACACATTCTCCTACTGACATGAATGAAAGGCTCAAAGAAAAAGAAGAAAAAAAGAGTAGGGGGTTCTGAATGCCATCCCATCTGTCTGCTTAAAAAAAGAAAAAGAAGAAAACCACACATTCTCCTACTGACATGAATGAAAAGGCTCAAAGAAAAAGAAGAAAAAAAAAGTAGGGGGTTCTGAAATGCCATCCCATCTGTCTGCTTAAAAAAAGAAAAAGAAGAAAACCACACATTCTCCTACTGACATGAATGAAAAGGCTCAAAGAAAAAGAAGAAAAAAAAGAGTAGGGGGTTCTGAGATGCCATCCCATCTGTCTGCTTAAAAAAAGAAAAAGAAGAAAACCACACATTCTCCTACTGACATGAATGAAAAGGCTCGGCATGCTGCGGCTCGGCGTCTACGCAGACAAGCACCACCAGAGCTTCGCCCCAAGCAACATCATTCACCACGTGGAGATTTAGTGAAAGGGGGACACTGTCTAAGAAAAAGGATCCCCAACTTTGCACGTGTATTCCTAGGCGGCGTGTTAATGTCCCCCAGCCTCCCTCCCTCCCTCCGACCTCCAGTCCCCCCGACCCCCCCCACTCCCCTTTGCCCCCGGTTGTAATAGGGGAGAGAGACTTATGAACCGCAGAATAAGGTAGTTTGTAGACACCTCGGGACTGCTTTCAGTGATGTGATTGGCCTAAGCCGTTTTGTAGCACCTTTTTGTGACCTTGCAGCGTTCCTTAAGTTTCAGTTTAGAAAGTGCCATATCTGCAGCGACGTGGGGCAGGCAACACCCGACGTCATGCGACCACGGTGACTGGCAGGCAGGAACCAAATATAGTTTTCCCGCGGCCATTTGCTTTCAGGAGCGAGTGCTTCAGCTCACAAAGTAACTTCCGCCGCGCAAAAACGGGGTTTCGTTTCACAGCATGACGGCATGGTTGGTACCCGGCACGCTAGCGTCTGAGCGTTTGCACACGCTTGCATCTATCGTAAAAATTTTAAAGACGTGAGTTGAGACCCACGAGACGACTAAAGCGCGAAACGAGAGATGGCGGGAAAAACCATGCAAGACCGGATGGACAATTGATGCAGGGTACTTTGTGTCGGGCGGCCTCTTGTGGCACTTAGCTCACGCATGGTCAATTACGGTTCTCAGTTTAATTTCAGTTTTGAAAGGCAACCGAAATTGGTCTTTTGGCGCAGGCTTGGCGCAGATTTCCCATTTTTCGGCAAAATGTATCAGGATGTATCAGGGTTAGCCCCTTGGCGCAGTTTGGCGCAATTGGTGCAGCAATCACATCACTGCGCTTTGGATGCATGGACTGCCATGGAACGCCGAACGCGCCAGCCGAAGACGACGCGTTTCAAGCACCATAGCATCGGCATCGGCAGGCTGCCAGTGCAGCAGTGGTAACCCACCTGGTGCGTGCGCAGCACTTGCAGCTTGCTCCCGAACAGAGCCTCAAACTTCTTCTGGAGGGAGAAGGTGAAGGTGAGCCAGCCCATGTTGCTGGCCTGCCGGCCCTGCCAGAAGTACACCACGCACGTGTAGTCGTCCTCCACCTCCTCCTCTTCCCCCTCCTCCTTCCCCTCCCCGTCGCCTCCCTCCTCCCCCACGGGGGCGGGGGCAGCCTCCCCAGGCACCCAGTAGCGGCACAGGAACACGTAGCAGTCCCCGCTGTGGAAGTGGCCTGCGTCGGGAGAAGAGGCAACAGGCGTCGCTGCCTACGGGCCCTCGTATGCCTCGAGAAAGCGAAACGAAATTCTGCGCGCAAACCGCTGCGTGGTTTCTTCTCCCTTTCGAGGTCAGGCTTCTTTTCCAAAAGATGTGCCTTAGCGATAATTTTTTTTTTTTTTTTTACACTGTTATGGGCTCTTCCCACCACTGGAAATGACGTCCGTTGTTGATGTCATAGTAGTAGTTGTCGATAATGTTGTAGTGGGCGACATATGGTGTCTGCGTCGATGTTGCAAAATCCTTAAAAATATTACCCACCGCCACCCGTGGGAATCGAACCTGGGTTTGCTGCGTGCGAAGCGGAGACGTTACCACTGAGCTACGCAACAGTGTTATTAACTCCCTCTATGCTTTGGGTTTTTGTAGTAGCCAACGCTCACTGCATTCCTTTCTGCTCAGCAGTTGAAGAAACATTCTGCTGCCTGGTGTCATTTGTTGTCATTAACAATTTTACTTGTCCCCTTTGGAAAGGACTGTTCCCTCCAGATCGTTTCTTGTTAGAAGTAGCCCCCCCCCCTCATTTTCTTTTTCTCCCGTAGCTCTTTGAACTTTTTAGTTTTGTATGCAGCTCTAGCCTTATGTCACTCTGGCCATCCCTGCTCTCGGCTTTGTTCTCACGAGCACGCACTTCACTGTTCTCCTTGTGACGGACGCCCCCAGCGTCTCTTTCAGCGTCTTGCAGCGAGTGCGGCATTAGCACGCGGCGACGCCGAGACGCTCGCGTCTGTTGCTTTGCGCCGTACCCTCGTCGAGCTTCGGTACGTCTGTCGTTAGGGCTGCTCAGGGATCCACTGACAACGTGACGTGCAGGCCTCGTCTTCCAAGTGGTATTGAATGGGTAGATATGGCCGAACCCTTTCGATCGGGTGGCAGCTTGCGCCACCTAGCCGAAGCTTTTAATTTTAACGATTAAATTCGATTGAATCTAGAATGAATTAAGAAGGATAAAGAATTTTCCATCGCGACGTCGCAGCAACTGCGGCCATTTAGCGGGTGCCACCTGAGACCCGTACGTGCGTGTGCTTATCAAATGCCGACGAAGCAGACGAAGCTGTGGCATAACTCTGTGGTGTCCACTTCACACGTACCACTCCCGAAATCGAATCCCGGGAACACCGCAGCAGCTGGCTATCTTTTTCGAGCATTCCGCGACGGCGACGACGGACGCCTCACAGCAACGATGGACGTCTTTTCCAGGGATGGTAAGAGCCACAACAGCTATCGCCGTAAAACATTTTACTTAAGGACAGGGACGGTCAAGAACATTTTGGGGGCCTAGGAGAACCCTCGGGTTCCTAGAAAACCAGTTTGAGGACCTATTTCGTAGGCTAATATATTTGAGCGATTCATTGTAAAGAAGAATGTGTTACGTCCCTGGCACTTAACATTTCCAAAATTCGTAAAAACAACCCCCCCCCCCCAAAAAAAAAAACAGAAAAAAAAGTGAAAGCCGTTTACAAGTCCCTGTAACGCCGAATTGCAGCGCAGCTCTTGAGGAGGAGGAGGAGGGAAGGGTACTTAGGGGAGGGTATACCCCTCTTCCTCCTCCTCCCCTCATTTTTCAATGTCCTCCGGGGGGGGATCACGTTACTTGGGGGGTCACGTGACCTCGGGGGGGGGGGGGGGGGACTCGCGCGGTGCATTATGGGACATTTTTCAAAATGCACCGCGCGGTTACGCCACTCAAGCTGGAAACGGGCGCCTAAGAGCTGCGCTCTAAAAATGCAAGCGCAACTTACTACTGATTTGGCGCACATTCCTCCCTGAATGGACGCAAGTGCCAGTCGAATGTCTCGCTCGAGTATAGCCGAGCTACTCCCACGGGTCGCATTACCTTATCAACCACGTGGTGACGTCACAACGTGCTCTACCCCTAGCTTGCACTAAACGAGCGAGCTTAGGAATTTTGCCGAGAGCACACACAGTTTTCTTCATTTTTGTGTGCTTTCTGAATAGGGCCGTTCGCACGGAAGCCGCAGCGCAATATAACTCTTTGACCTTCTCCATTTCGTTACGTCTCATTCCCGGGGTTACGGTGCCAGAGTTGCCACGACTCTAAAAACGGCAGCGCCGCAATCGCATCTAGCGTCGCATTCCGTGTTATGCAAAGCGCAAGTTCGTCTGCTTCTTTTGCAGGGGTTCTGGTGACGTCAGAACGCCGAGCTCTGATTGGGTCTGATTGAAGGATAGTGGGTAGACCTCGAGGCAGCCTGCTTTGAGGTCTACCCACTATCCTTCAATCAGGGCCAATCGGAGCTCGGCGTTCTGACGTCACCACAGCCCCTGCAAAAGAAGCAGACGAACTTGCCCTCCGAATTCTCGTTTTTGCCACAAGAAAGAGAGAAAAAGGCAATTATTTCTCGGTATTATCTTGTAAGTCGCTAAGTTTGCAAAAATTAGGTCGTTTACAGCACACAGAAAATGAGTAGGACCCAGCAAGGAACGAGACAGAAGAATGGGGGCTCAGGGTGGAGAAACGACAGATTCACTGACCCAGCTCTTCTTCGGGAAGCTTGACAAACTTCTTTCCCTCGAGGACAAAGGCCTCCATGGCCTCCAGGTCCTCGTTCCACTCCTCCATGAGCTGCTTCTGCAGTCGACCAATCGCAATCGGCCGGTTAGTCGGGGGCGGGGCAAAGATCGTAACGCACGGAGCGCGGGGATCGGATTGGACGAGAGTGCTGTGTTGCCGTGCGGCTGGGCCGTGTGCTCGGATCGGCGAGGGCGCGAGTCCAGCCAAACGCTGACGCGGTACTCGCGAGTCCTTTGTTACCGGCCCCGTGTTGGCTTCTGGTAGGTGAAATGGAAAATGCAGCACAATGGCCTCATTATCTACGAGGTGCTGGACCAACCCACGGTGCTCTGGGACCAAAAAGCGCAACACCAAATCGGTGCCACACCGATTTGGTGCCACACCACACCACCGTCGTTGTCACCTCTTCATTTTTTGTCCATAAACACCGGGTGTCTCTAACGAGTTACAGCACAATAGAATGCAAAATGTGCTAAAATAAATACGCAAATAAAATGAAATAAGAACTCTGAATTGAACGAAAGAAAAATTCGCAACGATAAAGGATAAGAGTCTCTTCAACTGCGTCATAGAAATAGCACAATTCTCAAAAATGACCATGTCAATTGCATGCCCGAGATTATTTACGAGCACTGGAATTCTCGTTATTGGTAATGACTAGGGTTCTGCGTTTTCGGAGTTTATTTTTGTTTCTCGGAATCGGGGGTATTTTTTTTCAGGGTTTAATTTTCTCCTACAGATTCTGTTTTTTGCGTAAATTGGTTAAGTCATAACCAATTCACACAAAAAGCACCGAATCTGTAGGAAAAAAATTAAACCTCGAAAAAAAAAAAATACCCCCAATTTCGAGAAAAAAAAAAATAAACTCAGAAAATGCAGAACCCTAGTAATGACATATATTGAGTGCGAGGGTAAAAGGTAAGAGCTCTCCTATTTGGACGAGAGGGTGCATTAATATTCACCGTGCACGCAAGCTCAGAGTCTATACCCACACAAATTATTTTGTACAAAACAAGTTAGATCTCGAGACTGCCTCCCAACGAATAGAACTTGAAGACCTAATTTATTGAGTAGGCATTCATAATTATATATATGAACCAAAGTCTCCTGTATCGGAGGAAAACCTGCACCTTCCGCGCCGAATCCAGTCGCCAAAACTGGGAGTGAGTAAACGACCAAACACAACAGAGAGTGGAGTGATTTGGATGGTGATGCCCCAGCATCCTCATGGGCACTTTCCAACACTCTCCTCTCACCTTTATTCCTCGTGAAAAGAAAATCATTGGTCACTTTACTTTTCCTCACCTACGACCCCTTGGCGCATCCTTCTATTTCCCCTCTCTCCGCAGTAGGGTATAAAGAAGGGTGGAAGGAGCTATTCCTTCTTTATCTTTCTGCCAAAAACTTACAAAAAGGGAGTTGGTGTGCCACACCCGAAGGCACTGCCTCCAGAATATAGTCTTTCTTGCCTGCCGTTTCTCCTCCCTTTTTTTTTACGACAACATAGAAGTCTACGGTTCTGGCGCAGAAATTGCGGGTTTTCATGCTATGTGGGAGGCCATGCCTACATGCACCAAGTTGGAGGCCCCTTGCGGTACATCTCCAATCTCCAATGTCTGGAAATGCCTTGGCCGCGTCTTCGACCAGTCTGTTTAGCGTCCTCGCCGCCCATGCATCGAAAGTGGACCCAAAACAGCAAGAAGCGACGTTACGGGAGTTGGCGTGTCATACCGTTGGATGGCGTGATCACGGTGGTCCGTCGAGTGAATCGTGGCAAAGAAAGACGAGAGGATACAAGGATTGCCGTCGTCGCAGCATCCCAACTCCCGTCTGCCGTAGCTTTCGTTAACTGTCGAGAGTGGAGCGCGGCCTACAGCCGCGCCCACCTTTGCTGCCGCGCCACCGCCAGGACGGTGGCAGGCAACACTTCTTCGACGTCACCGAACGGACATCGAAGGACCCCGAACGAGGACGCATAAACGCGCAAGGGCAGAGACGCGTTCCGGGCACCGCACCCCGGGGGAAGGAAGTAGACTCACGGCCTCTTCCTTGGACATTGCCGGCTGGCGGGGCATGAACAGGGCCGAGAGGTCCACCTTAGTCTTCTGCTTGGACATCCATTTCTGCAGAGGGAGAGAGACGTCACCACACACGATCCACCTCTCTTCCCCCTTCTACGCGTTAATAAGCTGGTACACACATTTGCGTTTGAGTGCGTTCGAGTGCATTGCATTCCCCCGTAATTGCTTATGATGAGAAAACACGCCGGCTCCATCTGCCGGACAGCCCTGGAATCTGCGTATATCGAGGGTGAAGGTTCGCAACATTTGTTCCAGGGCTACGCGATAGATGGTGGCAGTGCACCCTCTCATCCTGGGCAGATGCAATGCAATTGTTCATACACAAACACAAAGGCGTGGACGCGTCTCGAGACTCGCTGGGGGCAGCCACCGTTGTGGCTGCCGCCATGTCCTCTCACCTGCAGGTCGGCTCCGGTGCGTGCCACCGAGGCGGCGGTGCGTGTGAAGTCGACCGCAATGACGTCGTCCCAGCCGACAAACTTGGACTTGAACACCATGGACTCGGTCCTGGGTGAAAGTGCAACCGTAAGACTCTCTCGATAACGGCCACATTTTCTTTCTTTCATTTAATTATAGCGGCGACTGTTAGTGCCCTTTCTGGCGATATCCGGCAGCATTCGTACGCAAAAACCCACGTGGTCGCGGGGAGTGCGTGACAGTGCCGCCGTGCCACCTCCCCATTGCTGCCTCATTCTGGCACAACCAACGTCATCTATGGCGGGATGTCTTCTCTCACTGCCTCTGCTTTGGGGTGTTGAAGGGACTTTGTCGCATCTACAAAAAAAAAAAAGCGGCCTCGGGTGGCACTTATTGGGATCTTTCCCCCCTTTCCTTCTCCCCAGACATGGCCAGGCCGTGCAAGATTCACTCTTTATACGAGGAGTGGGAATGGCACAAGTGCTGTGCAAAGCAGACAAAGGACGACAGTGCCACAAAAGTGGCAAAGCCGGGCGCAAGACCTCAGTCATCAGGCGTGAGAAGCAGCAAGTAAAAAGGCCCTTCCCACATCTCCTAAAGCACGTCCCCTACAACTATGCTAGTCCCTCGTTAACTCAAACTCGGCCATCTCCAAATAGAGGCTAAGTCGAGAGATTTCCTCGTCGTGGAATCAACTCCCATAGGCACAATGCATTTACTCGCCGCTAATCTCGAAAGGTTTTCAGGACGGACCACGAATATCTCACAATCTTGTTAATAAAAGAAGAGAAATCAGGCAGGGGACAGCGAACAATGAACAGGTGGACCAAACATTGATTGACAAAGAAACAGCAATAAAAAAACAAGCGCACAAAAAAGAGAAAAGGAAAAAGTTCTCCATTATCGCGAGCGAGCGACGATGCGCAAAAAAGAAAACCAAAATGGGCTGCATGTCTGGTTATTCTGCCAAACGCGTATTAAATGTGGTAGCTTCATAGACCTTTTGAGTGGCAGTCTTGAACAAAGCGATTTACAGCGCGCGTCCCTGGTTTTGAGAGTGTATGTCAGTGTTGCCCGACTGCACTGGGCTGTGGGTTTTCTCGTCAGTGAGCTATGGCAGCCTCCGTAGGGATAACCAATGTTTCGGAATTTTTATGTTACGAATGTTTAGGCAGAAAAGAGCGATTGGCGATCTCTTGGGCCAAAGTGCCTTTACGGGATTTTACGGTAGTTGCTTCAAATCATTAGGTCTGTTCGATTCGGTCGGAAAGTTATGAACCAGTTCTGTCCAAGTTCAGAGGAGTGCAGGAGTCGTGCAGCGGCGGCGCAGAACCAGTGCAGCCGCCGCGCTAGGACTGGCGCTGTGATCGGCTTTCCGAGCGGAAGCGCAGGGTGTCGTCTGCATCTGTTGGCTCTTGTTTCTCCACGCCACGTTGTATGCTGCATTTAATTAGTCGCGGTTTGATGAGACCATTCGTGTTTTTTAATAACGGAATCTTTTTTTGTGAATATTTTTTATTCGAGTGTACTAAAAACGTTTTCTGCACGAAATGTGTTTCTGTTTGAATTTTTAAAGGCCGTTCGGTCCCTGTCGTTCCCACGAGCGTTCGTGTCCTTCACATTCATTTATCTATAGTAGATTCATTCCAAGTCTCTCGAGTTTCGCATTTCGACGATAGGTTCGCGGCATCAGGGTGATTTTGCGTTGGGAGTCACTGGTGGCAGCGCGCGGTCGGTAGCGGTCACCTCAAAGACGAAGGTCTGACGATCGTTTTGGCCAATACAGTTATCGACCGTAACTTTGGCGTCAAGCTGGAGCATTTATTCTGATTCTCAAGAATGACCTGCGTGGAACTACCAAGCCAATGCCGATTCTCGGCGTTTTTCCCAGGCCCGTTAGTGGGCGTCCACAGATACCAGAGGACAAAGCATGCACTATTATGCTCAGCTAAGGGGCATGCGAGGGCCAATGTACTAAATCCCAGACCTCTGCAATGTATCGGAGTCGTCAGTATGCATCCAAGAGGGACTGAAGGCGAGAACTATCAAGAGTGCAATACCTTTTCCATGTCTGCAAGGAAGAATATCAACACTGTGGATCCCCACATAGCATCAAAAAGAAACAATTTACGTGAGCCAATATTTCAACACTTACCACAGGGAGCCAAACCTACACGAGCAGGTGCCTAAAACGCTTTCAAAATATCATAATTAATCAAATTCCTACCCTCGGTTATGATCTCAATCCGCGTCCACCGCGGGTACGTTATTATCATAAATGAGAGGAAATGCAACCTCCGTATCGGCGTTATTGTGAAACATCGCAGACATTTGAGCAAGAGCTGCGAAAAATGGCACCGCGAGCAGAGACCGACGAGGAGTGTCGTCTGCTATCGCCGTCTGCTCTTGTCGTCTGCTTCTGCACGGACGCTGAACTGACTCCGGAGCCAGTGCAAGATTCTGAGGAACTGGGTCTGAACTCAGTTCAGAACTGGGATGAATCGAACGCGCCAGTGCAGCGGCCGTGCAACTTCCGGTTGAATCGAATGCACCAGTTCTTGCACTGCTGAACTAGTTCAGCCAGTTCAGGCGAATCGAACACACCTATTGTTGCCAGTTACGCGAAGTTTCACTCGAAACTGCAGGAAAGACTCTTCTGTCCTACCGAAATGTTAAAACGGTCTGCGATGAAGCAAAAGGACATCACCAGAGCTTTCCTACGTCGTACCTTAAAGCGCAAGAGGTCAGATATTTCTACCGACAAAATGCTGGTGCCTACGAGACGCCACCACGGAGCGTCAACGCCCAAATCGTCCGCTTACCCCTCGAGGCAGCGGTTCAGGGTGGCGTGAGGTGGCCGGTGAATCATGCAGAGGAGCTCCTGGCACAGCTTGAGGGCCGCCGCCCGCACCAGGCGCGTCGAGCGCTTGCCCAGCCACACAAAGAGGTCGGACTTGACATCCAGCAGGTAGACGTTCTTCGTGTCCAGCAGAGACTCCACCAGCTTGCCCCCGGGCAGGTCCACTGCACACGCATCGCAGCTGCTCTCACGGAGCACCGGACTGGTACTAAACGCTTAACCTCCCGAGTATCGGGTAAAATAGTAAATGAGTAGAGCACTAAATAAAAAATTGACCGCATCTCCACGTGGTGAATGATGTTGCTTGGGGCGAAGCTCTGGTGGTGCTTGTCTGCGTAGACGCCGAGCCGCAGCATGCCGAGCCTTTTCATTCATGTCAGTAGGAGAATGTGTGGTTTTCTTCTTTTTCTTTTTTTAAGCAGACAGATGGGATGGCATCTCAGAACCCCCTACTCTTTTTTTTTTCTTCTTTTTCTTTTTTCATACTTTTTTTCATATTTTTTTTCCAATTTTTTTTTTGCCCTACACGAGCACGTGAGCATGTGCTCACGTGCTCGTGAGCACGTGATCTCACGAGCAGAAGCACGAGCACCCGACGCCGGCCTACGGCGGACGGACATACGGACATGGCTAGCCCCTAAGGAGCTTCGCCCCTAAAAACAATTGAGCAGTCCCGCATTAATACACGGTACGGACAAACGACACGTTAAAGTCGTTGGGCGTTGGCGTCGCATTCATGCACCGTGGGGTGCATGAACAAAATAATTTGGAACAAAACACATCTGACCATTTTGTTCTGAACGCTTATAGTTTATTGTTTGTTCTGGAGCGTGAACCTGGGTTGGCGTGGTGGCAGTCAGATGCCAGAGTCACTGAGCTCCTAGCGCAGCTGGTATGGATTGGTGAACGTCTTTATTTTAAGGCGGGACATAAATCTAAATTTAAAATTTTTTCGAAAAAATTGCATTTTTCAAATTTAAGGTTTTTGGTCTTAGAAACTAATTATACACCCTTAGACTAAATTTGATAACCCAACACCAAATAGTATTGTTGATATAAAATATTTTCAACACATCGTGGGGCAGTAACAAAGTAAAGGAGTTCAATGTTTGAATGCATTTTTCTCAGTTCCAATTTTTGGTGCAAATTTCGTACGAAGGAATCTTTTGTTCGAAGGTAAAAGTATTCAGATACCACAATCAAAATGTTTCTGAACTGAAATTTGTATTCTGATACCACAATCAAAATGTTTCTGAACTGAAATTTACTGGGTAATAGGGCTATCTACTTTATTTTGTTTTAAGTTCAAGACTCATTGAGAAAAAAACTATGTTTTCAAAAATTGACATAGGACAGATATGCATCTCATATTTTGAGGTAATAACTCTTTCTCATATATTTACATTTGAGCTATAAAGACTAGATAACCTGAAGTCCCACATCCCCCACTTTATATTCAAGCAGTCAAAATGGTGCTTAAAAGAGCTGTGCAACGATTTTAACGTTGGAAGAATTGGCATCTTCTTCTTTTGGCATTGTTCACCTTGTCACAAATGACAGAAAACACACCTCCTTTTATCGAAATGTTGCGATGCCGCTGCGTAATACTGAGGCAAAAATTAGAATACCGCGTGTTTCTCATGGCGCATGCTTCGTCATACCGCGTGTTTCTCATGACCATGAGAAACACGTGGTATGACGTCAATGGGGGTCTTGTAGAAAGATGGCAAGTTGTGCGAATACCTGCTCGATAAAAGGTAACTTCTCTATAAATCTTGTCGTTCCAACACAAATATAAATGCGTCAAAAACCTGGAATAATCAACAAAACTTTTATTATACGGAGTTTTAGTGGCGCCATCTATCCTAGGTCTACAAAACCGTCAGCTCTATCTGCTACCGTGAACAGCCGCCAGAAGCCGGAGGGGGAGGTGGACAGGGCCGGATGAGACTTTCCTCCTTTCACCATATTGCTTGCGCTGCGCCCGTCAGCACGTGGTCACACGGTCGCGAGCGGATGAGTTCTCGCTGCTCACTGATGGCTCTAGAGAGAGAACTTTACCGGAACCCCGTGCCTACCCCATCGACGTCACTGCGCACAGACCCGGAAGACCATGTACGAGTTGAGAGGTGGCAAAAACCTGCATCTTTTTCATTTTTTAAAATAAAAACTAGGGTATCCAGGCAAAATCTGTTTTCTGTAGTTCACTTCACAAGTGTCAGGCATCAGCTTCCACAAATATTTAAGCAAAGCCCTGAAATTGTTGCACAGCTCGTTTAATACTTCATTTGCGTATCATAGATTTTTTAACCAAGAGTGACATATCTTCTAATACAGGTATGTAAAATCGTCCTAGAGAGCTGGAAGTTTACACAATACACCTACATCTGATGTTAAATCTTCCCTGCAAATTTCATTCCGATCACTCGAGTAGTTCAGAAGTTAAATCTCTAGCCAGTGTCCCCCCTTAATGCAAATCATGAACAAACTAAATAACGATAAATAAGTAAAATAAAATAAATACAAAAACTAATTAATCGATAAAAAATAAATAAAGAAGAAATAAAATCGACAAATAAAAATAAAATAAAAACTAGAATAAAGTAAATATAAATGGAAAAAAAAGAGTAAATGAGAAAAGAAAAAATAATAAAAAGGTCGAAGAGTCTCGCACAAGGGACACACAAAGTTTAGTTTGTGCGGGACACATTGCGTGCTCCCTGGACTTTGGTAGCATCATCCTGCGTGATTTTTTTTATTTATCCGAAAACAGAAAATCTCACATGTAGCGCAGAACCGTGAAGGCTGCCATACGATTCTTGCAAGTTTTTGGCACGAGTGCGCGCCGGAGGCCGGGAGTCCAAAAGACACGTCCCGCCTTTCTCGCTCTACCAGCGACCATGCGGGCAGAAACTGAGGGAGGGGAGCAGACGAGAGGGACGTCAGAACGCCCAGCTCTGCTTCGAAGGATTAGTGGGTAGACCCGAAGCCCACTCCCTAGCTGGCTCTGTCTTCACTGCACTCGTCAAATGCATTACAACGCGAGGGCCAAACGTCGGACGCACGCGTTCCATATTGTAACGCGTTGGACGAGCGCAGCGGAGATGAAGGCAGCTCTTCGGGTCTGCACGAATCCTTCCAACCAGAGCTCGGCGTTCTGATGTCCCTACGCGCTCTTTTCTCCTCCTCTCCTTCGGTTTCTCGGCGCATAGGCACCTGTCGTGCGGTTGCAGGTGGAGTGACGAGCCCACCGAGAGCACGAGCGAGGATGCTGTGGTAATGCCTTCTTTCTCTCACAATGAAAAAAAAAAAATCTAAGGTTTTACGTGAAGCAAATTACAACAACGATGCATATAGGCATTTGTTTTTCCCTAGAAAAGCCTGTGACTAGAATAACACTCCCCAGAACATTCATAAACTGTTCAGGTGAATTTTCAAGCGTTATTTCAAATTCCTGTAATGTAGATTGTTAAATATGTTGTTTTTCTTGTTCTAGTCAGAAATAGTAAGAACAACTGTTGACTGTTTGGATTTTTAAAATTTCTGGTACTGTGTATGGAGAGGCTCGTTATCTAGATAATTTATTTGCGCTGGTTACGGGAGACTGACTAGCTTGGCGTCATGCGATAAAACTGAATCGCTGAATACCCTATTTATTCTAGCGCGACCATGAATGTAACGCGAGGTCTACCGAAGAATAATGAAGTACTGTCAAAATCGATTATAACAAAGTCAACGGGAATCGGAAATCACTTCACTATATCCCCTATTTCGCTATAACCGACTTCGGTTATAATGAAGTGCAAAAGGGAATGGGAAACCGTGATTCGCTTAGCTGTAGCCACTATTTCGTTATAACCGGTCTCGATAGTACCTTTACGGTACTTTGTTCGTTTCGGTCAGGGTACCCCAC
The DNA here is from genome assembly GCA_013358835.2 of Ixodes persulcatus. NCBI lineage: Eukaryota > Metazoa > Arthropoda > Arachnida > Ixodida > Ixodidae > Ixodes > Ixodes persulcatus. The sequence goes on from JABSTQ010009913.1 coordinate 231,713, forward strand.
GGCAATGAGAGCCACGAAAGGGACCCGAACAAAAGCCACGTGCATTCGAGCACTGAGCTGGATGAGAACTAGCAGCAGGTTTTGATGGCTTTGGATCCGAGTTCTATGGTTCTCATTTGGAGTACCAAAAATTACATGGTTCCATGGTTCCCATTACATCCATGGTTCTCATTTGGGCTATCAAAAATTACATGACGCTTAAGCTTCGCCTTAAAGAGCGGGATGCAATAGCTGAACATATAAACTCCCGCTCGTTCCCAAGCCGTGCAAGCGAGTCCGCATGGCCTAGTCAATAGCGTGTCCGGCTTGTACCGAAGGATCATGGGTTTAAATCCCACCTAAAATTTTTAAATGTTTTCTTGAAGGCAAATGAATTACTTTACAAAGTTAAAGCATTTGGGATATGCGGCGACCTTCAATTCGCATTACATGTTTTAATCACTTCCATTCCATGCGTGACGTCACGTGAGGTCATGTGGCTGTAATGTCATGACCCTATTGAACAGTCAGGATTTTGTCCGTCCGACCGATGCAGACACCGGATTTTCTGTGACACGAGCTCCTAAACGCTATTGCGTAGAGGTGTATGTTGCCAGCATAGGACCGAACAACCGGGGCCACCCAGATCGCAGCGATTTCCAAGTGACAGCACCGATGAGGTTAATTTTACAACCATTCGATTAGAATGTGAGGGTCAACTTTAAAGCACAAAACTTTCAGAAAGAATTTACATTACATCCAAGCGAGTATGACATGTAAGCTCAAGTCTCACTTTTTATGCCTCATGAGTCTTTTTCCTAGGCTTCTGCTTGTAGCTGCTTGCTACAAAATTTTCTATTATTTTTGTTTTAATTGTCCCTTTCGCTGTAGATTTGTCGCAGACCCGATGATTCATATTTTTAAGGTTCTTTGTTTTGCACATGAACTCGCATACCACACCTGTCGCAGTCATTGTCGGGTGAACGCTATTCGTAATTTAAAAAAATGTAGAGCCCTTCTACTTCACGTGAAGATGGAGGACCAGCGAAGCTGTTATCTTTACAACGTGTAGGACGATGCCTAGAGGACAACATCTAGGACAACCTCAAGGACGACTTCTTGGACGACCTCAAGGACGATGCCTAGAGGACGACGTCTAGAACGACCTCAAAGAAGACGTCTAGGACGACCTCAAGGACGACTTCTAGGACGACCTCGAGGACGACGCCTAGGACGACCTCTTGGACGACCTCAAGGACGACGTCTAGGACAACCTTAAAGACGATGTCTAGGACGACCTCAAGGACGACTTCCAGGACGACGCCTAGAGAAATTCAGCCTTTCCACTCTGGTAAAAACCAGAGTGGAAAGGCTGGAAAGGTTGCCGCCATCTATGAGCGACGGCGGCAACCAGACAACCGGCAAGCCGGTTGTTTGGTTGCCGCCGTCGTTTATAGATGGAGGTAGCTGTCTGGAGTTTGAGTCGACATTTGTTTGTCCTAGGACACGATAGTGGGGAAACTAGCCTTTAACAGTTCTGTTGTAATAGATTAATCAAAGCTAGAAAGTAGAGTCGCAGAGCATGAGCTCGTTCGCGTCTTTAGAGTGCAGACAACCGGAGCACGCATGCGACGTACCCTGCGGCAGCTCCAGGTAGCCCATGCCCAGACCAACGCGGTAGAGGCACGGATGTGCCGGAGCAAAGTCGTCCGGCACGTGCTCTTCTGGCTGGAACCCGGCGTAGTCTGCCGGAGCGACCCCGAGAGCCTTCCAGAAGTCCTCCTCTTCCTCGGACTGCGGGCATGTCACCACCTCCGAGTAGTTCTTGCGCTCATTCTTGTTGATCTTCTCCGCAAGCAGCCTGGTAAAAAGAGGCGTGCACGTGGTCGCAAACAGAAAGACCTCGCCGTGGCCACAAAAAATATATCGACCGATCAATGAACCAATCGATAGGGTACTAGCCAAATGGTTATGCAGCACTTGTGCCCATTCGAGTCACCCCCTGGGGATCCGTAGGCACTTCACCTCGGAGTCATTGAGGCGGCTAGGGGGCACAGGAGACGAGGGGGAAGAAAACAAGCCCACGCTTTGGAGGAAACGGCGAGAGGCGAAAGAGCCGAGTCAAAGCTGGGGTGTGTGACAGCAAGAGACACAAACTTTGCATTCCACTCCCGCCGCTGGAGCGCTTGCCTTGGAAGGGCTTTCTCCGTCGAGGCACAAGTTGCGTACTAAGTTCCTCTGTGCAACAGCACCGTGAATAACGCACAACACTTCTGTTGCCAGTGCCTTTGCCATGATAGTGTTCTAGACACCACGGTGTAATTAATGCTGGCTCTTGTGCGGATTTGCCACTGCCAGTTGCAGTGCGTTGGCATCTCAGTGGGATGTAGGATAGGCAGTAATGGCATCTCTAGCCAAAAGTGAGCTGAAGGCTCACTTTTGGCTAGAGATGCCAACGTCGTCGTTGTTGGACACACCCTCAAGCCGCAATCACATATTTCTAAAAGTTCAAGTCCCAAGCCATTGGGACTTCCACTTACCTTTCCTACCTCGAGCAGCACTAGAATGAAACCACCTCCCTGTTTTGATTGCTATCATAACTGACCCAAACATGTTCTGAAATTCTATCACTAACCAATTTTGCTGTGATTCGTGACCGGTTTCATTGCTTGCTTGTTATCTTTTCTGTACTGTTCATTTGTTAGTTTTGCTGCCTGCTTTTCCATGCATCTCTCCCTCTCATTAATATCTTTGCACCCTGAGCATACATTAAATCGATAAATAAATATAAAATTGGCACCTCTATTTTGATTTATCGATCGAACCGTCGTACGCAGAATTGCAATGTATCAGAAGCGGTGGGTTTTCACGACATTCTTCCATTGGCACACGCCGATTAACCGCCGTGATGCCCCGTTACACCACGACTCGGCATCGAATGTTGCTAGATCAAATAACATTGTTGACACCGTAACGTCACGCGACGCCGCAACAAATACTAATGTGACACGTCACACATGCCACGGACAAACATGAAATCTGAGTTAGCTTTCGTCAGAATGCATTCTGCATTGATACCCGATCGACCCACCGGCGTCGTAGGGGGACTCACCTGCCCTTGGAGACCATGGTGTTCTTGGAGTGCCGGCCGCTCCAGACGAAGAGCGTGCGTCCGGCGTCCAGCACAAACACGTAGCGGGGGTCTAAAGAATCCGGGTGCACGGCGACCGACTCCACGTGCAGCAAGCGGTTGTTGGAGTGCAGCCGGTACAGCCGAGTCACATATTCCTGCGACACATTGATGCGCGGGCTGGCAACACTCCCGACAATTTCAACATCCGTTTTACAAAAATAACATGGTGACCTGCTTGTAGCCGAGCTATAATTCGTTTCAGCTTAAGTCCAGACGCAGCCGATGCTACAAGCGCGAGCATGTGGCCCTGGACAGTGTCTGCCTTGCACGAGCGCGCGTGCTTGGCAGGGACGCTGAAAGGCTGGAGCTCGTGCTTGTAGCATAGAATGCGTCTGGACTTGAGCTGAGACGAAGTATGGTTGTCCAGCAGTGTGTTTGTCTTTCCTCTCTCTCTCTTTGTGTATCTCTCTACGTTCAACTGGCATCTTTCAGAAGCACAAAAAAAAAAGTTCTTTTCTACCCATGTAGCTTAGAGTTTTAGGGCCGAGAGTTCTTCCCCAAAGAGGGAACCGAAAATGTATGCAAAGCACTGGAACTGACAGTGAGCGAAAAAATTGGCCTTCTTTTTCGCATTTCCCAGAGGCGTTCTAAATGCGTAACGTTTTGAATGCCTTGGCCGACGTTCGCCCCATACCACAATCTAATGCACTCATTACACGCTGCACCGAACGGATTGTCCGTGAACTTGCGTTCGAACTGCCGGCGGCTGTTGTGCAATGGCAAATGACTTGTTGTCGCGACTGGGCCCGGCACTTTCATTTTGCAGCCTCTTCACCCCGCTGCACCCGCTGTCGTCATTCCTGCGCTGCTTTGGCGGCACTTGACGCCTGTGAGCCATTGCCCTCACAGTATGTGCAGTCCACCTTGCTGCCACCGAGCACACACCAGGAAAAGTGCTTGCTCCAAGAGCGGTTGCCGATTGCACGGGCTGCATGCTCTATTGAGGCCACATCCGCAAAAGCGAATGTATTAAGGCTGGCCTTATAAATGCGAGGAATTTAAAATCCACGACTTTTCGCCACAGTGTGCGTAGGATGGAAGGCGACACCTCGGTGAGCGCAGGCGTTCACGCTCTCTTTTGACACGGCAAACCTCGTATCCTCTCTCTCTTCAAGAGGGGCTGTGTGGCTTCTCATGTGCTCGAGCTGAAATCCAAAGGAAAACTTATGGCTCCTCTTTGATGTTTAGCGAGGAACCTCATAAGCCAGAAACAGTCCCTCTAAATGACCATAGGCTCAGCAGCATTCTTATTATGCTCCTTTCGTTCTATGCTGATAGACATCCAGAGGCGGGCACTGGCCTTGCACAACAATGGTTGTGAGTACTTGTAAGATATGAAAAGTGTGAATCTTACAAAGGGGTTTTACAGTGTGTGGGGGAGTGCCCGTGCTCCTGCGCATGGTCGTACAGTTCGATGCCACCGCAGAGTTCTATGCCTAGCGCAACGCAGATGTTGCGAATGCAGCTGGGAAGTTACTACAACAGCCATCGCTGTAAATCTTCAAATACGAATTGAACGCCAGTAATGCAAAAATCGTTGTTTGCAAAAAGTTTGAATTCTTAATGCAAGAGATTGACAGTCTGTGTAGTGGTCAGGCACCCGCCACCGTTCCTAACCGGCGTCTTAGAAGGCAAGCCGTGTCGAGAGAAAATCTCGGGAAGGGCTCTTCTCGTTTACGCCATGATGCAATTTGAGACGCAATTTGTCCCTCCACACTGTGGCATCGCCGAAAGAAAGGATAGGTGACTGTTACCCTCTAGTTAGTACGCGCATGATGCGGGCACTGGTGTGTCTCCACCGAAGCGCAGCAGCGCAGATGGGAAAACGATGGTGGAGACGTCCCTCCACACTGTGGCATCGTCGAAAGAAAGGATAGGTGACTGTTACCCTCTAGTTAGTACGCGCATGATGCGGGCACTGGTGTGTCTCCACCGAAGCGCAGCAGCGCAGATGGGAAAACGATGGTGGAGACGTCCCTCCACACTGTGGCATCGTCGAAAGAAAGGATAGGTGACTGTTACCCTCTAGTTAGTATGCGCATGATGCGGGCACTGGTGTGTCTCCACCCAAGCGCAGCAGCGCAGATGGGAAAACGATGGTGGAGACGTCCCTCCACACTGTGGCATCGTCGAAAGAAAGGATAGGTGACTGTTACCCTCTAGTTAGTACGCGCATGATGCGGGCACTGGTGTGTCTCCACCCAAGCGCAGCAGCGCAGATGGGAAAACGATGGTGGAGACGTCCCTCCACACTGTGGCATCGTCGAAAGAAAGGATAGGTGACTGTTACCCTCTAGTTAGTATGCGCATGATGCGGGCACTGGTGTGTCTCCACCCAAGCGCAGCAGCGCAGATGGGAAAACGATGGTGGAGACGTCCCTCCACACTGTGGCATCGTCGAAAGAAAGGATAGGTGACTGTTACCCTCTAGTTAGTATGCGCATGATGCGGGCACTGGTGTGTCTCCACCCAAGCGCAGCAGCGCAGATGGGAAAACGATGGTGGAGACGTCCCTCCACACTGTGGCATCGTCGAAAGAAAGGATAGGTGACTGTTACCCTCTAGTTAGTACGCGCATGATGCGGGCACTGGTGTGTCTCCACCCAAGCGCAGCAGCGCAGATGGGAAAACGATGGTGGAGACGTCCCTCCACACTGTGGCATCGTCGAAAGAAAGGATAGGTGACTGTTACCCTCTAGTTAGTATGCGCATGATGCGGGCACTGGTGTGTCTCCACCCAAGCGCAGCAGCGCAGATGGGAAAACGATGGTGGAGACGTCCCTCCACACTGTGGCATCGTCGAAAGAAAGGATAGGTGACTGTTACCCTCTAGTTAGTACTGCGCATGATGCGGGCACTGGTGTGTCTCCACCCAAGCGCAGCAGCGCAGATGGGAAAACGATGGTGGAGACGTCCCTCCACACTGTGGCATCGTCGAAAGAAAGGATAGGTGACTGTTACCCTCTAGTTAGTATGCGCATGATGCGGGCACTGGTGTGTCTCCACCCAAGCGCAGCAGCGCAGATGGGAAAACGATGGTGGAGACGTCCCTCCACACTGTGGCATCGTCGAAAGAAAGGATAGGTGACTGTTACCCTCTAGTTAGTATGCGCATGATGCGGGCACTGGTGTGTCTCCACCCAAGCGCAGCAGCGCAGATGGGAAAACGATGGTGGAGACGTCCCTCCACACTGTGGCATCGTCGAAAGAAAGGATAGGTGACTGTTACCCTCTAGTTAGTATGCGCATGATGCGGGCACTGGTGTGTCTCCACCCAAGCGCAGCAGCGCAGATGGGAAAACGATGGTGGAGACGTCCCTCCACACTGTGGCATCGTCGAAAGAAAGGATAGGTGACTGTTACCCTCTAGTTAGTACGCGCATGATGCGGGCACTGGTATGTCTCCACCGAAGCGCAGCAGCGCAGATGGGAAAACGATGGTGGAGACGTCCCTCCACACTGTGGCATCGTCGAAAGAAAGGATAGGTGACTGTTACCCTCTAGTTAGTACGCGCATGATGCGGGCACTGATATGTCTCCACCGAAGCGCAGCAGCGCAGATGGGAAAACGATGGTGGAGACGTCCCTCCACACTGTGGCATCGTCGAAAGAAAGGATAGGTGACTGTTACCCTCTAGTTAGTACGCGCATGATGCGGGCACTGGTGTGTCTCCACCGAAGCGCAGCAGCGCAGATGGGAAAACGATGGTGGAGACGTCCCTCCACACTGTGGCATCGTCGAAAGAAAGGATAGGTGACTGTTACCCTCTAGTTAGTACGCGCATGATGCGGGCACTGGTATGTCTCCACCGAAGCGCAGCAGCGCAGATGGGAAAACGATGGTGGAGACGTCCCTCCACACTGTGGCATCGTCGAAAGAAAGGATAGGTGACTGTTACCCTCTAGTTAGTACGCGCATGATGCGGGCACTGGTGTGTCTCCACCGAAGCGCAGCAGCGCAGATGGGAAAATGATGGTGGAGACGTCCCTCCACACTGTGGCATCGTCGAAAGAAAGGATAGGTGACTGTTACCCTCTAGTTAGTATGCGCATGATGCGGGCACTGGTGTGTCTCCACCGAAGCGCAGCAGCGCAGATGGGAAAATGATGGTGGAGACGTCCCTCCACACTGTGGCATCGTCGAAAGAAAGGATAGGTGACTGTTACCCTCTAGTTAGTACACGCATGATGCGGGCACTGGTGTGTCTCCACCGAAGCGCAGCAGCGCAGATGGGAAAACGATGGTGGAGACGTCCCTCCACACTGTGGCATCGTCGAAAGAAAGGATAGGTGACTGTTACCCTCTAGTTAGTACGCGCATGATGCGGGCACTGGTGTGTCTCCACCGAAGCGCAGCAGCGCAGATGGGAAAACGATGGTGGAGACGTCCCTCCACACTGTGGCATCGTCGAAAGAAAGGATAGGTGACTGTTACCCTCTAGTTAGTACGCGCATGATGCGGGCACTGGTGTGTCTCCGACCGAAGCGCAGCAGCGCAGATGGGAAAACGATGGTGGAGACGGCACGCGCTGCATGGCACGGCACGGATACGACGTGGCTACGGCATACTACAACTATACGAATCTGAATGCCGCTAAAATGCATTTTGCTTTGGAAAGTTCCGCGGCACGGGTTGTGCACGGCGTCAACGGGGGGCGGAGCAGCGTCGACCCTCACCACGTCCTCGACGTTGTAGAAGCCGCTGGAGGCCCGGCTGCCCTTGAGGTAAGCCACGCTCCCGCCGAAGAGTGCCAGGAACTCCCCGCTCTCGTCCGCCTGCTCCTCCCGCACCGTGCGGCAGTTGGCCCCCAGAAAGTTGCGCAGGTTCACCGCGTGGATCGCCGAGCACGCCTTCTTGTCCAGCTGGGAGCGACACCCGACTCCGTCAGGACGTTCCTCCCGACAGGCGCCGGAACGTCCGCACCCATCAGTGCGGACGTTCCCGCGCCGATGGGTGAACACCTCTAACACCTATATTCGAAGCATACTTCAAATATGCTACTCTATATGCGGACATCTGACTATCAGTTTTAAATGCGATAGCATCTATTGCCCCAGTGCACGCAGCTGTCTTTCATTTGGACGGTCTTTGGATTAGACTCGTCCGGTCTGGATTGGTTTTGTTGCGCCGCGGTTCTCACCGTGCTCTTTCGCCCGTAACAACCTCTTTTCCTCTTACATAAGCCCCGCCATGCTCTTTTACTCTGTTCGTTTGCTCATTTTTCTTTTTAGTGAATGGCGACGATGCTACTGCAATTATACAATGTTACCAGTGAGCTCAAAGTTTGTCACTCGAATACAAATTGTGGGATTCTATTTTACCACAAAAGAGAACCTGCTGCTCTTCAGTTGTGAGCGACTCTCGGTCCTACTTCCAAATGCAAATACGGATGGCAGCCACCACCTTTCCGTCTGTGAGCTACAGCAGCACCTTTTTTCATTCTGTTGCAGCAAGCCCCGTGAGCTACCTTGCTGCACGCTCACCGGTATCCCAGGGTTCAACAGTCTGCCCTTTTTTTCTCGAGAAAGAGGTTCAAGCTCGTGACAAACGTGCTGAAAACACTCGGGACCGCAAGACATCTCTTCCCATCTTTCAGGTCGTACGGCTGATTCACCCATCGTCTCAGGGTACAAAAAGGCAACAGCTACTTTCTGCAGTCTAAACTATTATGTCGCAGGTCCTTTGAGCCACTTAATACTCTACATTTCAGAGTAACGACACTTCCCTCATCTTGCTGCTTAGAATCAGTGTTGCCAGTTACCTGAAATCTAAGAAACTGTTTTTCCGTCCCTCAAAAATGTTAGAACTGTCCACCAGAGAGCGAAAGGACATCGCTTGAGCTTTCCGACGCCGTGTTTAAAGCTAAGAAAGTCGCATTTTCCAATCAAAAAACAAAATTCTCCAAATAACAAAATGGTGGCACTCAAAAGGCAATTGAGGGATGAAGTGTCTATATTCCAAGTGTAGCCCATTAAGGGGCTTTAGCTCCTCTCAAACACTCTGAAATGTCTAATTCCACGCTTCCATCTTTTTTTTTTTGAGCATGGTTACATGGCAGCACTTTAGACAAAATTTTACCCAAAAGGTGCAGACCTAAAATGACAATAAATCTCCAACAGATACGTAAGAAAAAGAGCAGAGAGAGAGAAAAAAAAAAAAAAAAGCTTTCAGGCATGGATGTTAATCCGGGCACTGAGGGCATTGAACGTTTCTGCTTGGCGGCGACCAGTTTTTCCCCTCAACAACAGGCATCTATTCGGCACTAGCTCACCGTCGTCTCGGAGCCGATCCAGTAATAGATGAGCCAGTCGAGGTTCTGCGTCTCCTCCACGAACTGTCTTGAGCACGATGTAGCAGTCGCCCTCGTAGAACTTCCCCAGGAGCGCTGCCGAAGACACACCGAGCGTGCGGCTCAGAAACGCGGCTCGTGCAAAGTTACGAGGTGCCACGCACAGCCACGACTACTGCATTAAAGACCTTTCTGGCAGCCTGAACTGGTTCTTGAACAAGATAAATTAAAGGCCGAGCAGCTTTGGTACTGCTTGTTGGCTGCAGCAGGTTGGAGCATTAATGTTAAAATTGGAGACAAAAAAAAAAAAAAAGGAGCTTCACATTGATCTGTAGACAATGTGAGGTCGATGCGCTTTTGAGGTATGGCGGCACTGGTGTATGCTGTAGGTGAGAAATTTAGCTACTGCTGTTTGACTGCTACCCTGGGGTCTTTAACCCTTTGAGTGTCATGCCCGGGTATGCTTGGGCATGTCCCCGTGTGGTTTCAGTTTTGGTTTGTTCCATGCCCCTCCCAAACTATCATTTTGAAAAAAAAAAAAATTTTTTTGCGTGTAGTAACATTATGAGCAAGCAATAAAAACAATGTTTCATCTTGTCATGTAACTTTTTGGTGGCAGATCATTTTTCTCGTTTAGGCGACTTCTGTTTTGGTACACTCTTTCGTTGTTACAGAATGGCGAATCTATGTTGTTCAACCTTGTGCTTCATGGCGAACGCCAAGATGTAGAAATTACTAATGAACTCAATATTCGACGTCTGTGAAAACAAGTAAGTCACACGTCCAAATAAACAAAGCCCAGTTTAAAAGAGGAACGTTGGGGTGGTAGGTCGAAATGTCACTGCATGGTACGGCGTCTCAAAAAGTACAATACGAGAAATGTGTTACAAGCTGGAGGCATGCAAACATTAATTAACCTTTGCCCATAAAATAGTGCATCTTCTATGAATAAATATACTTCACAGAGCACGCTACAGTGTTACCGAGACCAAACTTTGCGCTCGGCACGCGGAAAAAACAAACCCAACACTCGAAAGGTGCACATCACGCAGTGGCGATACAAGCCCGCACGCCGGTACGATGCCCGTCCAGATCAAAACAGGCGGGGGTGGGGGACTGAACCCGGGTTTGCTGGGTTCTGCGGCGCCATCTTTTCCCCGCACGTTCTGAGCTGCCGTGCGCTAACGCACTCCTTAATCCGGTGTCGGCCGCATCGCCGAGGCCGGTGGTCGGATGGACTAAAAGCCTCTCCACATTTGAAGGACGACTTTCGTAAGAAAATTGTCTAGGTTTTTCTTCGGAAGACACGGACAGATTTAGGTACTAAGCTCTCTCGCTACGGCAAACTCGTGGCGCACATTTCATTCGCCCAGAACGGCCCGAGCGCCATAGGCACCGAACTTGGGCAGGAAGGGCTACAGAGGAACCGCCTTTTAGGATGCAGTAATCATATCAGTCAAAAGACACATTCTGGGGACCTTACTAAAACTAACGCTACAACTTCACATTAAGAAAGCATAAATAACTTTCAGTTTTACAACGGGTACTTTGAGAATTTGTTTTTTCCTCGATCCACATCACACCAGAATAACCTACCTCCTAGTATCGCTAATTCTGATTCTCTATACAGTTTTCGGCACCAGCTGGTCACCTCGGGGCATGTGTCAATTTCTACCAATGTTATTTTATTATTTCGCCCCTTTCCTACTTTACCCCTGTAACGAAGTAGCGGTATTGTAAAATACGTCGGCAAATAAGAATATTCTACGGATAGGGTTGAGAGACGAAGAACGTGCAGTGTGCTTTGGATTGCGCTGGGTGTTCGTTTACGAGCATTTCTGAGCTTGCAAGACACAATGCACGTAACTTGTCTCCCATGTTTATTCACTGACCTAAGATACATTAACATATATTTTTTATATCATTATGCGATCATACGACTCCTCCCACATTAGGGCAACAATCTTTTGCGGCAACACGAGCATGTGACGACCATATAACCGTGATAGGAAGAGCCACTTGACCAGCGCAAGAGAGGGCATGGAATCACTGAGCAAGAGACGGGTGGTTCGATTCCCGCCGGAGAACACAGTCCTTCGTAAAGAGAAGCGGCCATTTTAACGTTAATGTATTTTGTTGAGTATAACCCACGTAACAATTTATGTAAAATGAAATGCAAAGTAGGGCTGCGGGTTATGCGCGAATTTCGGTGGTAGGTTCCCCTATTCTCCGGCCTCCCCTAGGAACTTACTCTCCCCCACCTTCTCCTCTCTTGTAAAACAATAGCTTTATGGGCGACACTTTGCAGACGTTTCGTCCCTTGTCGTCGCTGCGCGCGCCAAAAATGGAAAAATAAAAAAAAAACCTTCTTCTCTCCCTTCTTGCTGCCTGGAGAGGAAAGTCGGGACTCCTTGTCCGCCGTGCCGGGCAAAGCGAGCAAAGAGGGCAGCCCTGCCGTCCCGCCAAGAATCGCACAACGAAGGAAGAAGCACCGTGTCGTCTGCTTGAAAGACTTGTTTTCAAACATTACTCGCGTTATGCGAAATGCACTTTGACAGTATCCAGTTGCTACACGTAATGTTGGATGGTTTTAGAAGTTTCCACCGCGCTTACCCACTTACTTCCCAGATCACTGGTGGCAGACGTCAGTGGCGTCCACAATGCCAACCTTTGACAGCAATGAGAATTGACCGCGTCGCACCTCCGTCATTGGGTACGTGATGGCACCATTCCACCCGCATTGCGCGACCGTGATACAGCTACAGTGAAATCTCGTTACAACGAATGCCACTTCAACAAATTTTTCAGAATTATGAAAATTTTGAAAATCCCCTTCCAAATGCCTGCACTAGCAATGTAGAAATACTTCAATACTACGAATTCCAAAATAACGAACATTTCACGATAACATACATAATTTATGCACTCTCATATATGAGCAACACCTCACTATTACGAATTGATAGTGCGAAATTCGGCCACTTCGTGGCATAAACGCCTCCAACTGTCAACTACCATCTATAGACGCTGGGTATTCCTCCATCCGGTTTGACTACGCAGCGTATACCAGGCTAGAGTTATTTTCAGATCGCAGCGTTCGTTGTATCACCGTGCTGCTGCCGTTTTCTTTTATCATGTAGCGAAGTGAACCCGCAATGAGTTTTGCAAGCGGCAAGAAGAAGCGGAAGGCAATTTTTGCTACAAGATAAGGTTGACATTCGTCGCGAAGTAGATGGTGGCAAGAAACGAGTCGAGGTTTCCCAAGAACGTGGCATCGCCCCGTCGACTGTCGCAACGATACTGAAAAATTGCAAGAAAGACCATTGAATAGACCATTTGCAATATTCCCAAGCGCCCTGGCCCGCACTCGAGAAATCATGGGAACGGTGTTCCTTCAGCTCCCTAGTGATCGCTAATTTTGACCAATTAATTCCATGGTTACACAGTTTTCGAGCGTAATTCGGAGTCACCCTGAACAAGCGCCTGATATACCCCAAGGACCTGTCCTATTGCCGCGGGCGCAGCTGACCAAGTAGGCAGCGCGCCCGTAACGTAACGGTTATCGTGCTTGCCTTCCACGCGAAAAGCCAGGGTTCGATTCCTGGGAGCGGCGCATCTTTTGTTTATTCCTGCAAACTAGTATTCTGGTAAATTCGAGAATCCTGTTGCTTGTTCGAGGTCCGAATGTTCTACGTGTCGAACTTTCTACGCCGATTATTTTCAGAAGCCCACGCATGTACATAAGGGGCTCCGCGTGGCGAGCCGCAGTTAGTTTTCGCCTCAGCGTTCGATCCTGCTGCTTCGCCGCCCACGACACTCTGTTGTTATCTTTCTTTTTCCTTTTATCTTCGGGCACAAGTTCGCCCCATTAAACGTTCAGTTTACTCAGTCATTCGCCGCCTCATCACTTGTCATTCGTGACAATATCACTTTTAAAATTTCTTGTCAATGTCAGCATTTTTAATACTGTGCATCCGATCCACCTTTGAACCTGGCTGAGCTGCAGAAATCTCTTGCAATATTATCGTCCTCGTGATTATTGTTTTAGCAGGACTTGCTTAAAAAGCCGAGAATTCACAACAACAAAAACCAGGATTTAGCTCGGAGTCCGCGGGGCTGTTTATAGCATTTTTAGTGTTTCTAACTTAATATCAGAGTCTTTGAAGCTGTACGAGAATGATAATAATGTAAGAGATTTCCGCAGCCCATCCAGATTGAAGGGTGGACAGGATGCACAGTATCAAAAATGCTGACACTGAGGAGAACTTTAAAAGCGATATGACAGATCCTTGGGGTATATCAGGCGCTTGTTCAGGGTGACTTTGAATTACGCTCAAAAGCTATGTAACCAAGGATGGGGTCGAAATTACCGATCACCAAGAAGCAGAAGGAGCACCGTTCCCATGATTCTTTTAGCGCGGGCCGGGGCGCTTGGGGGATATAGCAAATGGTCTATTGGGTCATCGACGGTATTGAATTGTTCGAGTTGCAGTGCTTGTCTTGCACCCGCCAAACGAAGATGACAGATCGCTTCAAATAAATGTACAGTGAGCATTCGCGTGCTGCGTTTTGTGTGGCTGTCAGCATGGACACATTAGCTGATGTCCTCATTGCAAAGGTAAATAAATCTGCAAGTTTTTCATTATTACGATATTTCAAAATAACAAATTACAATTGGCAGTCCCGCGATATTCATTATACTGCGATCCCACTGTATCACTTTCTTTCCTTCGCACGTTGTGCACAAAAATTATGATTTCTTCGGGTAGCTATCTGTACATTGTTTTCGCGGACAGAGCAGCTGAGCAGACCGGTTGACCGCGCGTTGCCGTCAACGGCAACAATCTTTGCGACTTCCTATCTCTTCGGCAGGGAGATTTCTAATCTCTCTGACGAGATGTCGATGAGTCCTGCATGCAAGAATGGAAGAAGGAAAGCTTGCAAATTGCAAGCCGAGATCAAAGATCATTAAGTGGTTTGAAGATTGGTGCATACTCGCGAGCTTGAAAAAGCGCTTGCGAAGTTCATCGAGGAGAGGCGAGGTCACGTCGTATAGACGGAGGTCCGGCGTGACCGCAACCTTCCTAGACACTATGGCACCAAATAGTTTAAAAATGTTCTGTATCTGCCATCGCCTCGACGGTATGGAATACAACGCCACCTGCAACAATTGCAGCGATAAATGTATTTAAAATAAAGGTATGGTTTTTAGCGAGATCTGGACTTTGTTTTGCGTGGTTAGCGCAGGTCATATGCAAGGTATTTTTTACATTTTTTCTGGGAGTAGGGAGTTGGGGTGTTGGCTATATGCAGTACTTTGCAGTACTTTTTTCACAACATATCGCGACACTCCAGGTGCGAAATCAGACTTAAAGAACACTTTGCATTAAAAATGACTTACACTCGTCGAGCGGGTTCGGCAAAAAGTTGTCAATCTCCCACACGAATATTCCTGTTGGAGAGAGAGGAAATGGGATGAATCTCGGGGCCCGAATTCGCCGTGGCATGACGCGGCACTTCCGAGTTCGCCCTCCCCACCTGGCATCTGGCCCACGTCCTCCTCGAAGATCTCGCTGTAGTCGATGGGAGGCTTTTCCAATGCCTCGTCCCACCGCTTGGGCCTGCGTATAGCAGTCGGACAACTTCAAGTTTCAAGTTCGTCTATTGACAGCTAGTACACTTCAGAGGTGGGATACCTGAGCAAAAAGTGACAGAACGCCACGAGAAACTTACAAAAAGCCATCACATGCCCACCAAATTTAGTGGGCCCTGTTCACGTGACGGTCGTCATACGACAGCTTGACGTGATGTGACATGACATTGCGATGTCACATAGTTAACTGTGGTGTCACGGGACATCAAGTCCCGTGACACCACACAATGTTACGGGACGTCAAGTCCAGTGACATTGTGTCTGTGCCACGCTAACTGAGCGTGGCTCAAAACACGCTGCACGTTCGGTGTTGCCACAAGGCACACGCACCAAAGCATCTATTCTGCCGTGAGAGCAGACGTGCCAAGGAGACCGTCACCAAACAGTGGACTTTCTTGCCAAAAGGTCAGTCTGTTTTCATAGGACTGCTCCCTCCCTTCGTGGCCCACCCTTGCTGCTGCTGGAAAGTGTGTCTAATTGCATTAGTAAAAACGGCATATTTCCATAGATCAACGCGTCTCTATGACGCCACATTGCAGCAGTGGTGCTATTGATGACGTGGTGGACGCGCATACGCTTCACGTACCGCAGATCTGCTTCCTGCACACAAGCAGTAACCTAGTGTGGGCAAAATCTGCTTGCTCGTAAACGCGACATCTGCAGTAGAAGCTCCAACACGAGATTTCGACCTTCGATAACCCTTTGGAGTGCGCAGCCAAACACGACAGAGGGCAATGAGTGCAAGCTGGAGGCAGAGCTTCTGCAGATTTTAGGATGCAACAGAATATTGTTAATCGTTGCATAACGTATTTGAAACATACACAATAAACTGCAGTTCCTCGACAATTACAACTAAGCATCAAACCCCATTTCGTCATTTGATTCATAGCCAAATGAAAGTACACTCGATAAAACAGTGATGAGAGAGGCGAGCTGGTGCAGATTTACAATTTTCTTAAACCGCTCCCGAGACTGGGGGGGAATGAGAAAAAACATATTTTCTGTTCCATTCTTTCCTATTTTGGATTTTCTAATTCTCCATCCAGTCTCAGGTGGCTTAGGAAAAGAGTGCATTCGATGTCACTAGAGATGGAACTGCCCACATGTTGCAAAGCTGGGTACCCAAACCCCTGAGGCAACTAAAGCGGGCAAGACGCCAAGCCAGTTTCACTCAGTGCAGTCCTGTTTGCGTTTCTTGATTGCAGCGTTGCTCGCATGGCAAAAAAGAAACCCGTGGACGGCAGCTGGAGCATTGGCTGTGTCCACGGGCTGTTTACTGCACGCGAACGAAAGTAGCAAGCAGAATTGCATCGTGGGATACGGACTCGGGGCTTCCCTCTCCCGCTGGGAGCAAGGGGCACTGACTTGAGGGAGTCGACGCGGTCGTCTGCAACGGGGCGCCCATTTCGGTCCTTCTCCCTGGCCACGTCCGTCATGCCCTTGAGGATCTTGGCCTGGTCGCTGTCCGCCTCCCCCTCCCGGCGACGCCGAAGCCGCATCTTGCGCGCAATCGGGTCCTTCACGGCCTCTGCGGAGAAACGGTACCAGAACGAACTGTTGCGCTAGTTGGACAAACGTAACGAGAACACAGGGAGCACTACGGACAAGCGCTTGTCCCGTTGACGTCTACTTCATCTACTTTTTCTACGAGGACAAGTCTTCTACTTCTAGTCTACCGTAAAATTCCGAGCGAACGCCCACCCAAAATGAAGAGATAAATGGTGAAAAACATGGGGTGGGCTATCTTTGGGGATGCCACAGCAAACTTTTATCAGAAATAATGATAAGAACCGGGCACCCGCTACAAACCGCGTGACGCGGGAACTGATACTGCAGATCGCGGACACGGCGAATTCGCGTTTCACGATGCGATAAACACGCCGGAATTCACTACGAACTCCTGTGTCACGGGAAAGGATACCGCAGGTTGCAGACGCAGCAGATTCGCGTTTGACAGCGCGAAGGACCCGCAGACACCCGCCGAGAACTTGCATCTCACGGGAACGAATACTGCAGAAACCGATATCGCGTGCGCAGATCGCGGACGTAAACGCGGGAATCCGCTGCAAACCCGCATGTCACGGAAACAAATCAAGCAGATCGCGGCCGCAGCAGAATCGCATTTCACGATGCAATAATACCCGCGGGAACAACTCGCGGGCAAAAACACAGGAATCCGCTAAAAACTCGGGAACGGATAGCGCAGATCGCAAACGCAGCAGATTTGCATTTCACGCGCGCAGATCGCAGACAAAAACGCGGGACCGCAGATCGCGCTGTTGACGCGCGATTCCCGTCGGACATCGCGTGACGTCCGGCGGGAATCGGGGGAAGGGCGATGTATCGGAATACCGTTCCCAACAGATGTTGGACAAAAAGGGGGGGTGGGCGATCCTTCAAACGTGGGCGTTCGCTCGGAATTTTACGGTAAGCTCATTACAACAGACCTGGTTACAACAGACATCTAGATATAACATACCGATTTGTGAAGTTTGGTTGGTTTCTATCTACATGCCATTGACTCAACTTCATATCTGCATACAACATACTCTTCTTGCAACAGGCCGAAATCTTGGTCAAAATCAAGGTCTGTTATAACGAGCTTAGACTGAATAAGGACAAGTCTTTTATTTCTTCTACGGGGACAAAAACAAGCAAACAGGTCAAGCACAGTCCTGTAGACTTTAACTTCTAGAAGGACAAGCCTTCTATTTCTATGAGAAAAGTCTTCAATTTAAAAAGGGACAAGTCTTCTACTTCTACAAGGACAAGTCTTTCTTTCTTCTACGGGGACAAAAACAAGCAAACAGGTCAAGCACAGTCCTGTAGACTTTAACTTCTAGAAGGACAAGCCTTCTATTTCTATGAGAAAAGTCTTCAATTTAAAAAGGGACAAGTCTTCTACTTCTACAAGGACAAGTCTTTTCTTTCTTCTACGGGGACAAAAACAAGCAAACAGGTCAAGCACAGTCCTGTTGACTTTAACTTCTAGAAGGACAAGCCTTCTATTTCTATGAGAAAAGTCTTCAATTTAAAAAGGGACAAGTCTTCTACTTCTACAAGGACAAGTCTTTTCTTTCTTCTACGGGGACAAAAACAAGCAAACAGGTCAAGCACAGTCCTGTTGACTTTAACTTCTAGAAGGACAAGCCTTCTATTTCTATGAGAAAAGTCTTCAATTTAAAAAGGGACAAGTCTTCTACTTCTACAAGGACAAGTCTTTTCTTTCTTCTACGGGGACAAAAACAAGCAAACAGGTCAAGCACAGTCCTGTTGACTTTAACTTCTAGAAGGACAAGCCTTCTATTTCTATGAGAAAAGTCTTCAATTTAAAAAGGGACAAGTCTTCTACTTCTACAAGGACAAGTCTTTTCTTTCTTCTACGGGGGACAAAAACAAGCAATCAGGTCCAAGCACAGTCCTGTTGACTTCTACTTCTACAAGGACAAGTCCTCATTTCTACGAGACAAATCTTCAATTTAAAAAGAAACAAGTCTTTTACTTCTACTGAGGACAAGTCTTTTATTTCTTCTACAGTAACAAAAAGAAGTGAACAGGACAAGCACACGTCCTGTTGACTTCTGCATCCTTTACGAGGACAAGTCTTCCATTCCTTCTGCAGGGACAAAACGAAGTGAACGGGACAAGCACGATCCTATACACTTGTCTTTGTCCATAGCACTGTTTGTGTTCTTGATTGGCAAAGGACAGACATATGTGTCCTTTGGGTAGGTCATACCCAAAGGTCCAACCTTGCACACTGGATTCCCCAAGACCCTGCACATTTTTCTGTACGCGATCGGTTTAGCCAGTGATAGCAATCGCGCAAAGACGACGAGCGCCTCGCGGATGCGCTTTTGCCGGCGCTTGACTGGCTTGATCGGGTCATAGCGTTGGCTGCGGTGGGACCTCACGTGAAACAGAATGTAGAGGACTTTAGTCAACGAGCCTGCCAACTCGACAGACGAGGAAAAACCCGAGCGCTCTCGGCAGAACTCACGAGGTGTGGGTATCTGCGCGGCGGGTGCGGCCCCGGCCAAGCGCAGCTGCTCCCCGAGGGAGAAGTCGATGTTGTAGTACTCGCTGCCGCTGCCCCGCTGGCACTCGAGGGGCTTGGGGGGCATGATCAGGTCCGGGTTCTCCTTGAGGTCCAGCACCTCCAGGTCCGTCAGCAGGTGGATCGCCTCCGGCAAGGTGATCAGCCGGTTGTGGCCCAGCACCAGCTTCTTCAGGCGCCCGCACCTGCGGGTCGGCCTTCCGGCTTGCACCGAGGACTCGCGCATTGCACGTAACTGCTAACTCTTTCCTGACCAAAAAGGAAATTTTTTGTCACATTTTCTTTTTCCTGAGAGAGGAAACTATTAGGTTTACAATGTGATGCCATACATAAAAATGAAGCTAAATAAATGGGCTTTTTACGTGATTGTTTTCCAAAAATTGGTCCAAACCAAGTAAAAATATGGCTATATCTAAAAAAAATTGTCCAAAAAATTTTAGATATTGCCGCGAGCGCAGCTGATCGAGCAGGCAGCGCGCTCGTGGCCTAACGGTTATCGCGCGTGCCTTCCACGCAGAAAGCCAGGGTTCGATTCCTGGCCGCGGGGACGCATTTTTGTGAACTCTGACGTAAATGTTCTGGTAAATTCGAGAACCATGTTGCTTGTTCGAGGTCAGAATGTTCTACACTCAGAACCTTCTACGCCGAATCTTCCAGAACCCCACGCGTGTACATAAGGGGCTCCGCGTGGCGAGCCGGAGTCAGTTTCGCCCCAGCGTTCGACTCTGCTCTTTCGCCGACTTCGACGCCCGCGACGCTCTACTGTTATCTTTTGTTTCTTTTTATTGTGGGCACAAGTTCGCCCGATTAAACGTTTAGTTTACTCAGTTATTTGCCGCCTCATCACTTGTCATTCGTGACATTTTGGTGGAGGTGCGGGGTAATGCATGTCCCTGCCGCGTACCCCTCCGAGGGCCCGCAGTGCAAGTCCGACGCCAAGTCCACGAAGAACCAACGAAGACACTACCGAGATCCGGTTCAGTCGACGCACCCAAGGCCTACACCCGGAATTCGGACTTCTGCCGCTCAGGACCAAGCAGCCAACGAGGCCGACGATGGCCAACCAGTCGCCGACCCCCGCCGCTCCCGCCGTCGTCTACCTGCCCGCCGCTCCCCGTACGCCGACTCCCTTCCACGGCGAGATCCATGAGGATGTCGAAGACTGGATCAAGCACTACGAGCGTGTGGCGCGCCACAACGGATGGACTGCGGAGCAGTGCCTCCAGAACCTCTACTTTTCGCTGGAGGGTACTGCGAGGCATTGGTTCGAGAACCACGAGGCTTCGCTTACGTCGTGGGACATCTGTGTGGCCGAGTTGCAGCGGACGTTCGCCAACCTACACCGACGGGAGAAGGCAGAAGATCTCCTCCGAATTCGAACGCAGGGCCCCGACGAAAGCGTCACAAGCTTTGTAGAAGATGTCCTCCGCCTGAGCGCCCGTGCCGACCCACGAGCCACAGACGACAAGAAGCTGCGGGTCCTCATGCGCGGGGTGAGAGACAACATCTTTGGAGGCCTCGTGCGCAACCCGCCGGGCACCGTCGAAGCCTTCGTCACCGAGGCGACAAACATCGAACGTGCCCTTCAAGCTCGGGCCTCCCATTACCAGCGACTTCCCGGTGTCGCTGCCCTCTCGACTGCCAGCTGCAACAGCCCGGATCTCCGTGAGATCATCCGGGACGTTGTGCGGGAGGAAATCAGGAGGCTTCTTCCTGCTGCCGCAAGCCCGGATTCGCCCTCAATCACTGAGATTGTCCGGGAAAAGTTCAGCAGGCGCTGCAGCCACAAGTCAGCGCCGCTCCCGAACCACCGACGCTGAGCTACGCCGCCGCTACTCGACGACCACCGCCCCCTGCTCACCCGTACATGGCGCCACCACGACGTGAACCTCCAGCGCCGCAGTTTTTCCGACGCCAGGAAGATCGGGTGCACGCCCACCCAGAACAAGCAGCGCCACGAAAAACCGACGTGTGGAGGACGGCCGACCGACGCCCGCTGTGCTACCACTGCGGTGAAGCGGACCACATCTACCGACGATGCCCCTACCGCCAGCTGGGCCTACGAGGGTTTGCACCCAACGACCCTCGACCACGTCTCGGAGAGCGACCTCGAGACATCGAAGACTACCTCCGCCGCTCTTCATCTCCCGAGTCAACTCCCCGCCGAGGATTCCGTTCACCCTCCCCCCGACGCTCGCCATCGCCCTTCCGCCGGTCTCGCCGAGACAGCCTGTCTCCCCTGCGTCGCCGGGAAAACTAGGCGCGGCAACGCCTGGAGGTGGCGTTGCCGAAGACGACCGAAGTAAAGAACCTCCAAGAACGACGGAGCGCTCCCACTCTCCCGACGCTGCGAATCGCAACGACGCTTCTGCTTCGGTGTCCAACAACCTCAACGTTATTATCGACGGCCACGACGCATCGGCACTCGTCGACACCGGAGCAGACTACTCCGTTTTGAGTGGGAGGCTCGCTCGCCGCCTTCGCAAAGTCATGACGCCGTGGGATGGACCCCAAATACGAACCGCAGGAGGACATCTCATCACGCCCATCGGAAGGTGCACTGCTCGCGTCGAGATCCACGGCGAGACGTGTCCGGTAAAGTTCGTCGTTCTACAAGACTGCTCCAGAGATGTCATTCTTGGCATGGACTTTCTGTGCGAATACGGCGCCGTCATCGACCTGGGTGAGAACAGATTGACGCTGCGGAAGCCTGTTCCGCCTTCAGAGAAACCCAAAACAGCGTCAGCCGCCGTCCGAGTCGACACCGACCACGTGAACCTGCCGCCGCGATCAAGTGTTGTCGTACCCGTCGTGGCCGATACAGCTACCTGCGGCGAAGTTGTCCTGGAAGGCAACCTTCAATTGCTCCTGGGAAGAGGAATAGGCGTCGCAAGAGGAGTAGCTGAACTTCAGGATGGGCGCACCGTTGACCTCGTGACGAACTTCCGACAAGAAACGCAACACCTCACGAAAGGTGCCGCTGTGGGCCACGTCGACGAACTTCGAAACTCCGCCGCAATCGCCGTGATCGCTGACGAATCATCACCACCTCAGCAAGACATTGCGCCGCCAGCGCAGCTCGACATCGACCCGAAGCTTCCAGTCCCGAAACGACGACAGCTGATTGACCTCCTCGCCGAATACAGCGACTGCTTCGCGAAGTCGTCGAAGGTGCGCCAAACCGCCGTTGCGAAGCATCGCATCGTTACCGAGGACGACGCGCTCCCTGTGCACCGATCGCCGTACCGAGTCTCCGTAAAAGAAAGGGAGGTCATTCAAGAGCAAGTGCAAGAAATGCTGAACGACGACATCATCCAGCCTTCAAGCAGTCCGTGGGCCTCTCCAGTCGTGCTTGTCAAGAAGAAGGACGGAACTCTTAGGTTCTGCGTGGACTACCGACAGCTGAACGCGGTAACCAAGAAAGACGTCTATCCACTCCCTCGCATCGATGACACGCTAGACCGGCTGCGCCACTCCCGGTACTTTTCATCGATGGATCTGAAGAGCGGTTACTGGCAGATTGAAGTCGACGAACGGGACCGAGAGAAGACCGCTTTCGTCACGCCGGATGGACTGTACGAGTTCAAGGTGATGCCCTTCGGTCTATGCACGGCGCCAGCGACTTTCCAGCGTGTCATGGACACCGTACTGGCAGGACTGAAGTGGCAGAGCTGCCTTGTCTACCTTGACGACGTCGTTGTGTTTTCAAGTGACTTCGACGAGCACTTGCGACGACTCCGAGCTGTCCTCCAAGCCATACAGACTGCACGACTCACACTTAAGCCGTCCAAGTGCCGGTTCGCCTATGACGAACTGAAGTTCCTAGGCCACGTGGTTAGTAATGACGGCGTCCGCCCAGACCCCGAGAAGACTCGCGCCGTTGCGGCATTTCCAGCGCCTTCAGACAAGAAGGCCGTGCGAAGATTCCTTGGACTTTGTGCCTACTATCGACGCTTCGTTCGGGATTTCGCAAGAATTTCCGCACCACTCACAAAACTTACGAAGGACGCCGAGAAGTTCGAATGGGCCGAGGAGCAGCAGCACGCATTCGACGAGCTTAAGCAACGGCTCCAGACTCCTCCTGTTCTTGGACACTTCGATCAAGATGCGGAAACCGAGATTCATACGGACGCAAGTAACGAAGGACTTGGCGCGGTGCTGGTTCAAGTGCAAGAAGGCACCGAACGAGTCATCGCCTACGCAAGTCGGACACTTTCCAAAGCGGAGAGAAATTACTCCACGACTGAAAAAGAATGTCTTGCGGTCGTCTGGGCCATCACGAAGTTTCGCCCGTACTTATACGGGAGCCCTTTCCGCGTTGTCACGGACCACCACTAGCTCTGCTGGCTTGCGAACCTAAAGGACCCTTCAGGACGTCTCGCTCGATGGAGCCTCCGACTGCAGGAGTTCGACATGACTGTGGTCTACAAGTCAGGCTGCAAGCACAGCGACGCCGATTGCCTCTCCAGAGCCCCTGTCGAGACATCCCCCGGTAGCAGCGACGACGATGACGACGAGTGCTTCCTAGGCGCGGTGAACACCGACGATATGGCGCGACGTCAAAGAGATGATCCCGAGTTGCGCGCCCTAATCGAGCACCTCGAAGGACGAGGAGGTACTATCCCCCGTGTCTTCTTGAGAGCCCTGCCGACCTTCGTCCTCCGACAAGGTGTGCTTTACAAGGAGAACTTCGGAGACAGCATCTCGCCGTGGCTGCTTGTAATCCCTGCCGACCTTAGAGATGAGATCTTCCAAGCCTGTCACGACGACCCAACGGCTGGGCACCTTGGCTACAGCAGGACGCTCGCCAGGATTCGGGAAAAATACTACTGGCCAAGGCTACCGAAGACCGTTCACCTCTACACTCGATCATGCCACGAGTGTCAGCGACGAAAGAAATCGCCGACAAAGCCGTCAGGACTTCTGCATCCGATTGCTCCCCCGTCTACGCCGTTCCAGCAGATCGGAATGGATTTACTTGGCCCTTTCCCGCCGTCAACGTCGGGAAACCGCTGGATAATCGTCGCCACAGATTATCTCACACGGTACGCCGAGACGAAAGCCCTTCCATCAGGTACGGCTGTGGAAGTCGCCAAGTTTTTCATCGAGTCCATTGTCCTCCGGCACGGTGCCCCCGAAGTCCTCATTACAGATCGTGGATCATCGTTCATGGCCCAGCTGACGCAAGAGATCCTCCGTCTCAGTGGCACCGGCCACCGTCGAACCACTGCGTACCATCCGCAGACAAATGGACTGACAGAACGGCTAAACAAAACTATCGCCGACATGGTCTCCATGTATGTCGACGTAGAGCACCAGACTTGGGACGAGGTGTTACCCTACGTCACGTTTGCTTACAACACGGCGGTGCAAGAGACGACAGGAGTAACCCCGTTTCAGCTGGTGCATGGCAGAAAAGTAGCGACAATGCTGGACGCGATGTTACCCCACGAACCGGCTGTCGACGGAAGTGACGACGCCCAGGTGGTTGCCCAACGGGCAGAAGAAGTCCGCCAGCTCGCCAGACACCGTATTCAAGCCCAACAACGCGTCGACGCGGGCCGCTACAACCTTCGTCGCAGGGACGTCCATTTCCAGCCCGGAGACAGGGTGTGGGTGTGGACGCCCATCCGTCGCCGCGGCCTCAGTGAGAAATTGCTGAAACGATACTTTGGACCATACAAGGTACTTCGTCGCCTCGGGGAGCTGAACTACGAGGTCATGCCCGACGGAACAAGGACATCATCACGCCGCCCACCACGGCCTGAAGTCGTCCACGTCGTGCGCCTGAAGCCGTACTACGCCCGATAGGACTGTGCACCTGATGCCTTCCCAATGACTCTTTAGTTTACCGTCCTTTTTATTTGCTTTGTTTTGTTTTGTGTTGCATCGGGGCGATGCACTTTTAAAGGGGGGAGTAATGCCGCGAGCGCAGCTGATCGAGCAGGCAGCGCGCTCGTGGCCTAACGGTTATCGCGCGTGCCTTCCACGCAGAAAGCCAGGGTTCGATTCCTGGCCGCGGGGACGCATTTTTGTGAACTCTGACGTAAATGTTCTGGTAAATTCGAGAACCATGTTGCTTGTTCGAGGTCAGAATGTTCTACACTCAGAACCTTCTACGCCGAATCTTCCAGAACCCCACGCGTGTACATAAGGGGCTCCGCGTGGCGAGCCGGAGTCAGTTTCGCCCCAGCGTTCGACTCTGCTCTTTCGCCGACTTCGACGCCCGCGACGCTCTACTGTTATCTTTTGTTTCTTTTTATTGTGGGCACAAGTTCGCCCGATTAAACGTTTAGTTTACTCAGTTATTTGCCGCCTCATCACTTGTCATTCGTGACAATATATTACAAAATGTTCCCCATTTTCGCAACAAAAAATTCAGCAAAAACTAGTTCTAGCCAAAAAAAAAAAGAGTTTGATCTACCGAAAATCAAGCGAACCGTCATGAATGACATGCTATTGGGTTCAGCAGTTTCTCAATGTCAAGCGAACCGTCATGAATGACATGCTATTGGGTTCAGCAGTTTCTCAATGTGGTGAAGCACCAGTCATGGGAACTAAATACAATGATTTGGCTTTGTCACCAGACCTGCTGCTGCAACCTGAGTCCGAAATATCGACGGAGGATTCGTGAGAATCGCCACGACTTCTGGCGTTCCACTAGGACGCGTTGCATGAACTTCGGTCACCGTAGCAACCATTTCGTCGTAAGCAGTAATATCTGGTCGCGACGCAAGTTTGCCACCCTCAAGCGCAAATCTATGAACCAGCCTTCACAGCGCCTGGAACGTGTCCCCGACCAGCGTGTTTGGCGTCCCATACCGCCCGCGCCTCAAAGGCAGTGCCAAAGTAAAAACAAATTACGTCGCGCCGTTGCGTCGTGCTTGCTGCGACGATGACATCGCGTCCCAACTGCCAGTTTCCTATGCTTTCGCTGACTCTTGAGCTGCAGTGCTGCTGCCGAGATTGCGGAGAGCAACAGCGCGACGTTGTTAAAAGAAAATCGACGGACTACAAATGGGGCACGTTAAACGCGCCAGTTGGAGACACGTCCGGGGCGCCGCATTACGGCCGGGTGTCGTACCGCTGCACATCTGCGTTGTCGCCACCAAGCGAAACACGACGGAGACGCCGGGTTGGCATGTGCGTACGTGTCGCGCTGACCGAGCGGTCCCTTCGCGGGAATCGACGAATTTCGGGACGCTTGGCCGCCTAAAGACTCGCTGTACCGGGACAACATTCGCGACCATGCTGCAGCACACGTTTGCTTCAATTAATTGTACAGCTAGACTCTACAGCACAATCGACAGATCCGAGACCTAGACTCAAGACTACTGACCGACAAAACCGAAATCGCCCGTCTTGTTTTCTTTCGGGGCATTTACTTATCATCATCCAAGTTTCGCAGCCTACAACTCCAAAACCCGTCTTACATTTCCAAGCGCCTTGATCATCTCCTTAAAGTTCAGCCTCCCTTCTCCAAAACTAACAAATTTCACAACTCTCTACTCTCTCTCGCCATTGCCGACTGGGACTCATTGCCCACGCACATTGTCCACGAAACTGAAAAAAACAAATTCCGTGAAATGTGCAACTTATTTTTGTGAAGTGCGTAGAATGTACCGTATTTACTCGCACAATGAACGCACCTGCGTATTGAACGCACCCCCCAAGTCGGCTCTCAAAATTTCGACTTTTTTTTTTCACTCGCGTATTAAACGCACCCCCAACTCAACTTCGGACGTCAAAATTTTGACCCCCTCCCCCCACGCGCGCGAAATAAACGCACTTTTCTATCCTGGTGCAGGAGGTTGCGAATGCATGGGCAGCTGGGGCGAACAAAACGCCTTGCAAAAGGCGTTAAAAAAATAAAAAAAAAGATCCAACCGAGGCAAGAAAAAAAAAACATGGAGAGGAGATTTTTTTTTTTTTTTATGCACAGCGCAGTCTGGACTTTGAGTCGCGCGCAAGGAGATAAGAAAGAGAAGCGGAGAAGCCCTTGCCTAAGCAAAGGGAAACGAAACAGCTTGCGAAAGGCGGAAAAAAGAAAAAAAAAACAATCCACCGATCCAAGAGAAAAGAAAAAACATAAAGAGGAGCTTTTTTTTTTTTTTTCTTTTGCACAGAGCAGTTTGGTATCGGGGTCACGCGCCGCGCGCAAGGAGATAAGAAAGAAAAGCGGCGAGCCCTCGCCTAAGCAAAGCGCATATAATGAAGGCATCCTGCCCTCGCCTCCTCCTCACACTTTGGAAAGAGAAGCGAGAAGCCCTCGAACTGTACGTGGGCAGCGTGGGCAAACAAAACAACTTGCGAAAGGCGAAAAAAAAAAAAAGAAAAACACGGAAGCAAGAAAAAAAAAACATAGAAAGGAGCTTTTTTTTTTTTTTCTTTTGCACAGCGCAGTTTGGTATCGGGGTCACGCGCCGCGCGCAAGGAGATAAGAAAGAAAAGCGGCGAGCCCTCGCCTAAGCAAAGCGCATATAATGAAGGCATCCTGCCCTCGCCTCCTCCTCACACTTTGGAAAGAGAAGCGAGAAGCCCTCGAACTGTACGTGGGCAGCGTGGGCAAACAAAACAACTTGCGAAAGGCGAAAAAAAAAAAAGAAAAACACGGAAGCAAGAAAAAAAAAACATAGAAAGGAGCTTTTTTTTTTTTTTCTTTTGCACAGCGCAGTTTGGTATCGGGGTCACGCGCCGCGCGCAAGGAGATAAGAAAGAAAAGCGGCGAGCCCTCGCCTAAGCAAAGCGCATATAATGAAGGCATCCTGCCCTCGCCTCCTCCTCACACTTTGGAAAGAGAAGCGAGAAGCCCTCGAACTGTACGTGGGCAGCGTGGGCAAACAAAACAACTTGCGAAAGGCGAAAAAAAAAAAAGAAAAACACGGAAGCAAGAAAAAAAAAACATAGAAAGGAGCTTTTTTTTTTTTTTCTTTTGCACAGCGCAGTTTGGTATCGGGGTCACGCGCCGCGCGCAAGGAGATAAGAAAGAAAAGCGGCGAGCCCTCGCCTAAGCAAAGCGCATATAATGAAGGCATCCTGCCCTCGCCTCCTCCTCACACTTTGGAAAGAGAAGCGAGAAGCCCTCGAACTGTACGTGGGCAGCGTGGGCAAACAAAACAACTTGCGAAAGGCGAAAAAAAAAAAAGAAAAACACGGAAGCAAGAAAAAAAAAACATAGAAAGGAGCTTTTTTTTTTTTTTATGCACAGCGCAGTCTGGACTTTGAGTCGCGCGCAAGGAGATAAGAAAGAGAAGCGGAGAAGCCCTTGCCTAAGCAAAGGGAAACGAAACAGCTTGCGAAAGGCGGAAAAAAGAAAAAAAAAACAATCCACCGATCCAAGAGAAAAGAAAAAACATAAAGAGGAGCTTTTTTTTTTTTTTTTTCTTTTGCACAGCGCAGTTTGGTATCGGGGTCACGCGCCGCGCGCAAGGAGATAAGAAAGAAAAGCGGCGAGCCCTCGCCTAAGCAAAGCGCATATAATGAAGGCATCCTGCCCTCGCCTCCTCCTCACACTTTGGAAAGAGAAGCGAGAAGCCCTCGAACTGTACGTGGGCAGCGTGGGCAAACAAAACAACTTGCGAAAGGCGAAAAAAAAAAAAAGAAAAACACGGAAGCAAGAAAAAAAAAACATAGAAAGGAGCTTTTTTTTTTTTATGCACAGCGCAGTCTGGACTTTGAGTCGCGCGCAAGGAGATAAGAAAGAGAAGCGGAGAAGCCCTTGCCTAAGCAAAGGGAAACGAAACAGCTTGCGAAAGGCGGAAAAAAGAAAAAAAAAAACAATCCACCGATCCAAGAGAAAAGAAAAAACATAAAGAGGAGCTTTTTTTTTTTTTTCTTTTGCACAGCGCAGTTTGGTATCGGGGTCACGCGCCGCGCGCAAGGAGATAAGAAAGAAAAGCGGCGAGCCCTCGCCTAAGCAAAGCGCATATAATGAAGGCATCCTGCCCTCGCCTCCTCCTCACACTTTGGAAAGAGAAGCGAGAAGCCCTCGAACTGTACGTGGGCAGCGTGGGCAAACAAAACAACTTGCGAAAGGCGAAAAAAAAAAAAAGAAAAACACGGAAGCAAGAAAAAAAAAACATAGAAAGGAGCTTTTTTTTTTTTATGCACAGCGCAGTCTGGACTTTGAGTCGCGCGCAAGGAGATAAGAAAGAGAAGCGGAGAAGCCCTTGCCTAAGCAAAGGGAAACGAAACAGCTTGCGAAAGGCGGAAAAAAGAAAAAAAAAACAATCCACCGATCCAAGAGAAAAGAAAAAACATAAAGAGGAGCTTTTTTTTTTTTTTCTTTTGCACAGCGCAGTTTGGTATCGGGGTCACGCGCCGCGCGCAAGGAGATAAGAAAGAAAAGCGGCGAGCCCTCGCCTAAGCAAAGCGCATATAATGAAGGCATCCTGCCCTCGCCTCCTCCTCACACTTTGGAAAGAGAAGCGAGAAGCCCTCGAACTGTACGTGGGCAGCGTGGGCAAACAAAACAACTTGCGAAAGGCGAAAAAAAAAAAAGAAAAACACGGAAGCAAGAAAAAAAAAACATAGAAAGGAGCTTTTTTTTTTTTATGCACAGCGCAGTCTGGACTTTGAGTCGCGCGCAAGGAGATAAGAAAGAGAAGCGGAGAAGCCCTTGCCTAAGCAAAGGGAAACGAAACAGCTTGCGAAAGGCGGAAAAAAGAAAAAAAAACAATCCACCGATCCAAGAGAAAAGAAAAAACATAAAGAGGAGCTTTTTTTTTTTTTTTCTTTTGCACAGCGCAGTTTGGTATCGGGGTCACGCGCCGCGCGCAAGGAGATAAGAAAGAAAAGCGGCGAGCCCTCGCCTAAGCAAAGCGCATATAATGAAGGCATCCTGCCCTCGCCTCCTCCTCACACTTTGGAAAGAGAAGCGAGAAGCCCTCGAACTGTACGTGGGCAGCGTGGGCAAACAAAACAACTTGCGAAAGGCGAAAAAAAAAAAAAAAGAAAAACACGGAAGCAAGAAAAAAAAACATAGAAAGGAGCTTTTTTTTTTTTTATGCACAGCGCAGTCTGGACTTTGAGTCGCGCGCAAGGAGATAAGAAAGAGAAGCGGAGAAGCCCTTGCCTAAGCAAAGGGAAACGAAACAGCTTGCGAAAGGCGGAAAAAAGAAAAAAAAAAACAATCCACCGATCCAAGAGAAAAGAAAAAACATAAAGAGGAGCTTTTTTTTTTTTTTTTCTTTTGCACAGCGCAGTTTGGTATCGGGGTCACGCGCCGCGCGCAAGGAGATAAGAAAGAAAAGCGGCGAGCCCTCGCCTAAGCAAAGCGCATATAATGAAGGCATCCTGCCCTCGCCTCCTCCTCACACTTTGGAAAGAGAAGCGAGAAGCCCTCGAACTGTACGTGGGCAGCGTGGGCAAACAAAACAACTTGCGAAAGGCGAAAAAAAAAAAGAAAAACACGGAAGCAAGAAAAAAAAAACATAGAAAGGAGCTTTTTTTTTTTTTTTCTTTTGCACAGCGCAGTTTGGTATCGGGGTCACGCGCCGCGCGCAAGGAGATAAGAAAGAAAAGCGGCGAGCCCTCGCCTAAGCAAAGCGCATATAATGAAGGCATCCTGCCCTCGCCTCCTCCTCACACTTTGGAAAGAGCAAACAAAACAACTTGCGAAAGGCGAAAAAAAAAAGAAAAACACGGAAGCAAGAAAAAAAAAACATAGAAAGGAGCTTTTTTTTTTTTTTCTTTTGCACAGCGCAGTTTGGTATCGGGGTCACGCGCCGCGCGCAAGGAGATAAGAAAGAAAAGCGGCGAGCCCTCGCCTAAGCAAAGCGCATATAATGAAGGCATCCTGCCCTCGCCTCCTCCTCACACTTTGGAAAGAGAAGCGAGAAGCCCTCGAACTGTACGTGGGCAGCGTGGGCAAACAAAACAACTTGCGAAAGGCGAAAAAAAAAAAAAGAAAAACACGGAAGCAAGAAAAAAAAAACATAGAAAGGAGCTTTTTTTTTTTTTTATGCACAGCGCAGTCTGGACTTTGAGTCGCGCGCAAGGAGATAAGAAAGAGAAGCGGAGAAGCCCTTGCCTAAGCAAAGGGAAACGAAACAGCTTGCGAAAGGCGGAAAAAAGAAAAAAAAAACAATCCACCGATCCAAGAGAAAAGAAAAAACATAAAGAGGAGCTTTTTTTTTTTTTTTTTCTTTTGCACAGCGCAGTTTGGTATCGGGGTCACGCGCCGCGCGCAAGGAGATAAGAAAGAAAAGCGGCGAGCCCTCGCCTAAGCAAAGCGCATATAATGAAGGCATCCTGCCCTCGCCTCCTCCTCACACTTTGGAAAGAGAAGCGAGAAGCCCTCGAACTGTACGTGGGCAGCGTGGGCAAACAAAACAACTTGCGAAAGGCGAAAAAAAAAAAAAGAAAAACACGGAAGCAAGAAAAAAAAAACATAGAAAGGAGCTTTTTTTTTTTTTATGCACAGCGCAGTCTGGACTTTGAGTCGCGCGCAAGGAGATAAGAAAGAGAAGCGGAGAAGCCCTTGCCTAAGCAAAGGGAAACGAAACAGCTTGCGAAAGGCGGAAAAAAGAAAAAAAAAACAATCCACCGATCCAAGAGAAAAGAAAAAACATAAAGAGGAGCTTTTTTTTTTTTTTTTCTTTTGCACAGCGCAGTTTGGTATCGGGGTCACGCGCCGCGCGCAAGGAGATAAGAAAGAAAAGCGGCGAGCCCTCGCCTAAGCAAAGCGCATATAATGAAGGCATCCTGCCCTCGCCTCCTCCTCACACTTTGGAAAGAGAAGCGAGAAGCCCTCGAACTGTACGTGGGCAGCGTGGGCAAACAAAACAACTTGCGAAAGGCGAAAAAAAAAAAAGAAAAACACGGAAGCAAGAAAAAAAAAACATAGAAAGGAGCTTTTTTTTTTTTTATGCACAGCGCAGTCTGGACTTTGAGTCGCGCGCAAGGAGATAAGAAAGAGAAGCGGAGAAGCCCTTGCCTAAGCAAAGGGAAACGAAACAGCTTGCGAAAGGCGGAAAAAAGAAAAAAAAAAACAATCCACCGATCCAAGAGAAAAGAAAAAACATAAAGAGGAGCTTTTTTTTTTTTTTTTTCTTTTGCACAGCGCAGTTTGGTATCGGGGTCACGCGCCGCGCGCAAGGAGATAAGAAAGAAAAGCGGCGAGCCCTCGCCTAAGCAAAGCGCATATAATGAAGGCATCCTGCCCTCGCCTCCTCCTCACACTTTGGAAAGAGAAGCGAGAAGCCCTCGAACTGTACGTGGGCAGCGTGGGCAAACAAAACAACTTGCGAAAGGCGAAAAAAAAAAAAAAAGAAAAACACGGAAGCAAGAAAAAAAAAACATAGAAAGGAGCTTTTTTTTTTTTTATGCACAGCGCAGTCTGGACTTTGAGTCGCGCGCAAGGAGATAAGAAAGAGAAGCGGAGAAGCCCTTGCCTAAGCAAAGGGAAACGAAACAGCTTGCGAAAGGCGGAAAAAAGAAAAAAAAAAACAATCCACCGATCCAAGAGAAAAGAAAAAACATAAAGAGGAGCTTTTTTTTTTTTTTTCTTTTGCACAGCGCAGTTTGGTATCGGGGTCACGCGCCGCGCGCAAGGAGATAAGAAAGAAAAGCGGCGAGCCCTCGCCTAAGCAAAGCGCATATAATGA
Organism: Ixodes persulcatus; assembly: GCA_013358835.2. NCBI lineage: Eukaryota > Metazoa > Arthropoda > Arachnida > Ixodida > Ixodidae > Ixodes > Ixodes persulcatus. The sequence goes on from JABSTQ010009913.1 coordinate 264,492, forward strand.
AGGCATCCTGCCCTCGCCTCCTCCTCACACTTTGGAAAGAGAAGCGAGAAGCCCTCGAACTGTACGTGGGCAGCGTGGGCAAACAAAACAACTTGCGAAAGGCGAAAAAAAAAAAAGAAAAACACGGAAGCAAGAAAAAAAAAACATAGAAAGGAGCTTTTTTTTTTTTTTTTTGCGCATCGCAGTTTGTTTTTGGAGTCGCGCGCCGCGCACGAAGAGATAAGTTACGTCGATTTTTTCGGGATAAAAGGTCTGTTCATTATGTGCGTAAATACGGACGCAAAACTTAGTACTTCGGAAAAAAAAAGTGCGTTCATTCTGCGAGTAAATACGGTATTTTTTTTTTTTTTTTCGAGTTTTCCTTTTTTTTTTTTGTTGTGTACTTTATTGTAGATACTTCCCCCTCTCATGTAAAGTGCTCTCTTGAGCACCTTTGAGGTAATAAAACTACTGAACTGGACTCGGGCATGTTCCCACGTAGGACCCTTGCCGCAGCCGAGTATATTTGTTATGCGGTTTCAGTTTCCGTTTCCTCTATGCCACTCGTAACTGGATGGGTGTCACCTGTTGATGGCATTTGAAACGTTTTGCTTAGGCAACTTTTGTTCCAGTTTTTTTTTCGCTGTTCGAGGATGGCGAAACGTTGTTCAACATTACGCTTCATGGCAAACACTAAGACATAAAAATTACCAATAAACTCCAAGTCCGACTGAGAAAACAAAAAATTTATGGTTTTGGATAAAAAAATAAGTTGAGGAAGGCTGCTCAAGGTCTAAGGACAAGGTGCCACTTTGCAGCGTACCTTGTCTCAAACAATACAATACAAGAAAATGTTCTTTGTTGGAGGCACGGACGCATAAATCAACTTTGTGCCCATTAATCGACGTCTTTCATAAATAAATTCAACTCGTAATGCAGGCCACAGTGCTACTGGGACCACAATTTGCATTTGGCACGCAGACAAATACCCTGGCACACAAAGTGTTAATCTTTTTTTTGTCACCCATAGCTTCGTTAGGCATTAAATGACAGTCGAACGACTCATTGCCGCCCTGGTGGAAGGTCATCACCGAGCACCGAGATGAGAAGAACAATCGCGAAACGAATGAACATCGAACCATGCGTTCACACGACGTGCGAAGCTCACCGCACGACGCCCTCAGGGATCATCTCGAGGTTGTTGCGGGCAGCCATGAACACCTCGAGGTTGTGCAGCTTGCCGATGCCCGACGGGATTCCGTCGAAGTCCAGCTGGTTGTCGTTCAGGTACAGCCGCGTCAACGTCGTCAGCTTGCACAGCGACGCCTGCGCATAGGATGTCTCGAGTTTGTGTCGCGTCTGGGTGAAGTGAGAGCTACTCCGCAGACAAGGACCTTCCCTAAGCTCCGAGTTACGATAGAGGGAAGCAGAAAAATGCTTGCTCTGTTCAGCACGGACAGGGCTATCATCGATAATCACAGAGTTTCCGTGCAACGGCGATCAAAACACGGCGTCAAATGAATGTTTACGAGGTTTATTAGCATATCCAAAAAAAAACAAAATATGCTCCAATGCATTTTCCGAAAAGAGCCCGAGTTGGAAACGAAATTCGAATGCGTTATTCATCTTACCCTGAGCACTCTTTGTTACAAAAGCTAGCAAACCGCAGACCCACGCTACAGTGGCCTACCAACGTCACAGCCGACGCAGCTTATCCCGCCGTTTTGTTTGTGTTTTCTTTTTCAGCACTGGAACTTCGTCAGCAATTCAAAAATACGTCATACCGCGCCCCTTTCACTCCTCGCGCAATGTCTCGTTAGTCGGTGCACGAGAGCGCGACTCCTTTACTCCGGCATAGCGTGCACTGGAAGCCGCTTTTTGCCGTCTAGTGGAAGGAGCGTGAGCTCCTTTGCTTCCGGAGATGCTATGGAACGCGCCCGTCGCTGGCGAAGGAGACTGCGAGAAGAGATGAAAAACGGCCTCCCGGGGAAGGAGGGAAGAGCCAAAATACGACTGCCAGCGTAGGGCGCCGTTCCGTTTTTGTGTGTTGTCCGTTTTTCCCAACGATGTGATGCGCCAGGTTCGTTGTACGGTGCAGGATGCATGTAATCGCGTGCCACGGAATCTAAACTTCTAATAACTGGTTTCTACGGGAAGTTTGTCGGGCCCGCGCCAAACCGTCCTAAAATGTGGGATGTCGCATAAACCGGGGACGCGTAATTTGGGATTTCACCGTAATCGCTGCTTTGCTTGCCACGTTACTCCGCCTTACTCGATTTATCTCGCCAGAAACATTGTTTCATCAAACACAAGATGTGACATGTTTCTCATGCAATACACCAGTTCTTTTTCGTAAATATATTCGCTGAAAAAAAAAAATTCCGGCTGCAATTTTGTAAGGCATTTATACTCAGTTCACATTAAATGTAAAGTGTATTCATATTTGAAAATATTCTACAGTAATACCTCGTTAACTCGAACACGGCTAACTCGAAATAGTGGTTAAGTCGTAAAATTTCCTTGTCACGGAATGAGCTCCCATAGGCACAATGCATTTTGTCCTTGCTTATCTCGAAAGGTTTTCATGACGGACTTCGGATATCTCGAAATCTCGTCAGCGAAAATCGCAAAAAAAACACAATAAAACACAAAAACTGCCGCAAAAAAAATGTGCGCGGCGCACAAAAAAAAAAAAATGCGCATGCGCAAAAAAAACAAAAAAAAACCCGGAAGCACAAGAAAACAATTAAAAAAATACCGCGGGTGCGGTGTACGGAGACGCGGAGAGATGTGCGACTCAAAAACGTTGTGTTCTTTTATTTTGTCATTTTTCTGTTGTTTGTTCTGTTTTTACGATTTCCATTTGGACAAGCTAATCGCTCGCAAGCCGGGATGCCTGGCGTTCGGTGCCCCTTTTCCCTGGAGCGTTTTGTTCCGCTCTGTCTTTCGTTTTCTCTTTGCTCCTGGGTTCTTCAGTTTCCATTCCGGTCTGGTCGTCGGTCGTCGTGAGTCTCCTGTTTCCCAGAGGTGTCTCGTTCGTTTCGAGTGTTGCTGCTCTTTGTTGCTTGTCCGCCATTTTTTTTTCCCGTGTTTCGATCGTCTTGCGGCGCCACACAAGCAAGGGTGAAGTGTTCAATTCGGTCATCGGTTGTGAATTCTCTGATGTTGTTGGCGCGTGACCCGATTGACCGTGAAGATGGCGGAGCCCAAACAGTGCAAACCACTGACGCTTGAGAGGAAAGTTGCTCTCATCAGAGAAGTTGATGTTGCCGCGGTTGTTAGAAGTTTTATTTAGAACATCGCGCGATCAGAGGTAAAAAAATTCCGGTACTTTGCTTATCTCGAAATTCCGCTTATCTCGAATTTTTTCACAGTTTTTATGACTTTGAGTTAACGAGGTATTACTGTATTCGATTAGAAGTAAATCGCAATCTTCGTATTTGAACCGCAGTAAAATATTTCTTAAATCGCGCGCCTCCAGCGCTGGTACAACCAAGCGGTCGTGGCTCGCACGCAACAGCCTTCCGGCGTGGCACTTCCCAACTGACTAGAATAAAATCGAATGGAATTGAATAGACTAGAGCGGAACGACGTACCGGAAGGGAGCTGAGCTTGTTCCTGGACAGGTTGAGTATCCTGATGCTTTTCCAGACATCTAGAAAACCAAGCACAAGGGGGAATGAGGCTCGAAAGGACTCGGGACTCACGAAAAAGGGACAAAGATACAGACGTAGCCAGAGTCGATAACAAAGCTACGCCTGGGGCACTCCATGTCTCGATTCTCTCGCGGGTGCAATTGGCGACGTTTACGATTAGGAAATACAACTTCCTCGGCTTTAGACACAGTGCCGGGGACTGATTTCACATTTCTGAAGGACGGAAAAGCGTTTCCTGCGATTTCAGATAAAACTTGCAATAACTGCGGTGGAATCTCGTTAATTCAAACTCTCTTAGTTCAAACTCTCTTAATTCACAGACTCGCGGATAATTCAAACTGACACGCAGGTCCCATCCCATGTGATAATAGGAAGGAAACTCCCGGTAATTCAAACTTTGCATTATTCCAACAAAGTTCTGGTACCCCACGGGTTCAAAGTAACGAGATTCCACTGCAGAAACAACGATTTTAAGCAAAAAGATGGCCGAGGTGCTATTACTTTGAAGCATAGGCTTTTTTTTTAGTGGCTCCAGACGTACTTGAAAGACGGCTCACCTCCAATCACGGGCGATATCTCGGAGATGCAGTTGTCGCTGAGGTTGAGCCTGCGCAGCGTCGTCAGCGTGTACAGCACGTCCGGAATGCGCGGCAGTGCGTTCTGCGAGAAGTCCACGTCTGCCGAGAGCGTGGAGCGCAAACGCAATGAAATCCGGGAGTTTTCGACCGTAAACGGACTAAGGAGCGGGCATTAAAGAGGCGGCGCGACAACTTTTGAACTTGGCCCAATTCGTTGGCGGGAATCGGTCTATGTCACCTGTACACCAACACGCGGCCCCGACGTTGTGCCGCTGCGGCACCACCGCTGTCGGCACGCTGCAGGGGCAGGCGCTTCACTTCGCGCAAATCTGATTTTTGAGCATGTGCACTGCAGACCTGCCAACCCTACAATGTTGAAAATACTACAGGGGACGCCGAAAAACACAACAATTGAGTGAAGAAATACGAAAACTGTTTTATTCTTCAAAACTTAGTCACAAAACGTAACTATAATGGGATAAAGCTTGGCATCATTGTCATTGTCTTTGCTCGCGTCAGTCGCGACCGAGAACGGCACACTCCTGAAACTACTAACAACATCGCCGATCTCTTTTTCAGCCATTCCCTTCATTATCGACGCTGTCTTGGTTCGAGCACAAGCGTAGTTAGTAGCTTCCCTTTGAGCCTGGGAACATTTTCTGAAAGAGGTCTCCGGTGTGATCAGCCGCCGTGAACGGCCCGTTCTGTTCAACGAAAATGCCGTAAAAAGGCATTCTGCTCGGATAGTTTTGTGATCCCTTGATCGGCTAAAGTACCCTCCAAGCTTCTCGTTGGTTTCACCTAGTTTTGCAGAGTCGTTGTGCTTTTTCGTACTGAGATGACACAGAATGTCCCGACGAGCAGCGTGCGAAATGTTGACATCGCAGCAGCACAAACTACAAAATGCGTACCTCTCGCCCTTACGCGACGTCTTGATAAATAGAAAGTAGGTCGAATAGCTGGGAATGGACACTTAAAAGTAGTTTTTCCCCGACATCTTGTTGTAAAGGTGGTTTCAAGGGATCATGCGCAAAAGTTCCGGTAGCACAATGCACGACGTGCGCCACAACCAAAATTGCCACAAGAAAGATTTCCTAAACAGGAAGTTATTTTGGATTCGGATAGGCGGATGGGTGTTAGCGGCTATAGACGCTTTACAGCAGCTGTGCATGGGCGCCGCCATAACTGACCTTCAGTTTTTGTTCCCTCTTATTCCGTTCGCTTGCCTTCATCATTTCCACAGCAGGACAGGTTATTGCCATTTTAAGTGTTACTGTGTCCTTCCCCCCAGCATAGGCCGTTGTGGAGACTCGTCAACGCCCGCTTCAGTGGCTCGGCATCTCGGTAAGACAAGAGAAGGGCGGCTATGGCGGCTCAATCTGGCGCGTGTGTAAAGCGTCTATACCCCTTACAACGAGCAGTAGCTTGCACCCGTTGCACCCCCTAGCAAACAAGTCGATGTATCAGTGTGGCCAACACCGAATTGCAAACTGGCGAGATGCAGCTCAAACAAAAACAATTTACTTTTTTTTTTTTTTTACAATGGGATTAGAAAAAGTTGTACAAATATTGTTGTCAATACGATAACCGTAAGAAAGCGCTGGAAAGCGGGCACTTTACGATAAAATCGTAAAACTTTGCAGGTATGGCACTGCATGCAACGGGTGCTGGCAGACGCGGACTTGTTTGTAAACTGCCTGTCGGTCTTCCGAAGCCACTAACGGAAAGCAATTTTTTCTCACGTGCGGTCGATTTTATACAGATCGAAGGACATGGTAGCCCTCGACTCGCACCGTTTTTAGGGAGGTGCGCAGTGACGTCATAGTACCGCGTTGGGTTCCATCATTTGGTGTTACTGGCCTTCCCTCCGCAATCATTGACTTTCTAAGGTTGGTTTTGGCTGTAATAGAGCACTTCGCCCGCATAGCATCGCAAAAGGTACTGGCGAGCGATCAAGAAAAAAAAAGACTGTACGCCACAGGAGAGACGTTGGAAGGTAGCGGCGGAGAGAAAATGGTTTTGTCGACTTTCCATAGATTGCGCCACCAAACCTTGTAGACGCTCGTTGCAAAGAGCAAGCGCCGCATAAATACTTACATACATACATACGCTTCAAATAACTGCGACGCAATAGTCCACGTAATCGCAGCATTTTGGGGGAAGGTGGCACGTTTCCTCTCGCTCGTGGCGAGATGAACAATATAAAACAAAACAGCTGCAAATCCTTCGAACATTTAAATTGCTGCACTGCCCCTTTAAGGGTCAATCCTAATGGCCCAAAAATAAAAATAACACTACTGAAACCAGCGGAAACAGTCACTCGCAGCGGTTTTGTCTGGTAGTGGCAGATATTTCCAAATTTCTGAACAGCGGTATTCAGATTGAAGAAGTAACGCATAATGTAATATTTAACAAAATATCCGAAAAACTGCAATTCTTCATGCATGCATACCACTGGAGCAGCCACGAGAAGAACAGTAAGAATAGAATAGTGGCGGGGTGAGCTCAGGCCTGTCCATTGCAATGATAACCAAAATATTTTTGACATTTGATTCATATTCTATCAAACAGCTACTGATTCCAGATATACTGATCAGATATAATGATTAAACTAATGTTTGCTTAACACTCCTGGCTGCACACACCAAACCAAATTCGAGGCCTCTGTGCAGCAGATATAACAAAAAACGTTGTAAAAACTGAGGAAATGTTTTTTTTTTCTACAAAACATATACAAGCTTGGTTATGGCGACAAAGACTGGTAAGCACAGCATGTGCGATAGGCCAACCAGGAAAAAATAAAAACAGCATGTGCGCGCAAAGCACGCGAGCAGATGTTTGCACGCTGCATCCGAGCATTCAAAGACTGTCTTTGAATGCCTGGACCCTCGACCCTGGTTAGCTCAGTCGGCACAGCACCTGGCTCACGTTTTCAAGGTGGAGAGTTCAATGCCTGCCGGGGGACCGAAGTCTCTTTACGTGGTTCCCCATGGGCGTAACACCCTCCGGTGTCATTACAGCCGGCTGTTACAGCCGGCCGTCGCAGAACTCCATGATAATCGGCTGATGGGACACATTCTGCGTTAATAATAAAAAAAAAGGAGAAGTGCCAGAAATCTTAGCCCCCTGTTTGGGCAGCCCTATACCCAAGGGCAGAAGCACTGCCGGAAAGTGTCGCACGCTCTTACCCGACAAGACCGCAGAGGTGTCTAGCGAGACCGGAGTGTTGACGACCGTCCTCTGCGTGTTCCGCATATGCAGCGTCTGGAGCGATGTCAGCGCTGGCAGCTGCCTGGGCACCCCAGCACAAAAAGAAAACATTGCACAGCGTCACTAGGTACTTTGATAGAGAGTCGCTACACCTAGTGCATTTTTCTCCAGTTTAGCGGCAAAAAAACCCTATCCTGGTGCCAAATTTTGCCAATTCCAACACGGCGCATGGAATGCATCTCTGACTTGCGTTTGATGCGTCCAGGAAAGTAATCCCTCGATTTCCGCCCGACGACGTCATAAAAGTGTCACGCTTTCGCCGGCCGCTTTAGGACCACTTCGGGACCTTCAGGATGAATAAAGTGCCGGACCAGTCTCGTTTGTTAGTGCCAGTAATTGTGTCAATGATGACGAAAATGACTACCGTAATATCTCGATTCATCGCCCACCCCCCTGCCGCCTGAAATTCATAAAAAAAAAAGTGGGGTGGGCCATGTCTCGGTGGGTGAGCACAAAAAGTTGAAAAAAGCGGAAAAAATCGCCCATTTTTCTCTGCGTATTCAACGCTGCTGCACAAGAGATAGCAAGACATACATTAAACTCAAAACCCAATTTAGTTTCATTGTTTTATAGGAAAAAAGCTCATGAAAGAATGTTTTACTATCGCGAAGTCTGTTGCTTGCATACGCGCTAGGAACACCGCCGATCTGCATACAGCGCAAACGTTTGTTCCGTGAAAGCACATCACCACTATGTTCTCCTAGTTAGCAAAAATTACACAATCTTCCCGAGGGGAACCATGGGGTGATGCGGAGCATCGTGTTGGTTCCGAGGAAAGAGTCAGTTGCGTGCTGACGTCGAGAGATAGCGCCATAGACTGCCCTAGCGTTACCCCCTACGCAAGCCTTCGTCGCGGCTCGCGGCAGAGAAACTTGGAACGCTCGCCGCTTATTTTTTTTCACACTTGAAGGAGAGGAGACTAGAGGAGGAGAGTTGCGCGTGCGCGCGCGGTGTGAGGAGTAGCGAACGCACGCGCAGTGCACGCAGCTGGTAGAGAGAGAGAGCGGAGAGAGTAACGTGCAGCTGTTGGAGAGAGGGAAGGAGGAGAGTTGCGCGTGCGTAGTTCGACTGCCGACTACAACGCCGACGCCGCGGGACATAGACCCGAGCAAGAGATGCTCCGCATCTAAAAGAAAAAGAAGAAAGAAAAGTCTATAAGAAAATAGAAAAACCAACCAGGTGCAACGAGCGAGCGAACGAGCGGAACAAAGAAGCGATGAAAAGCGATGCTGAGAAAGCAGAAAAGCCGGCAATCCCGTTTGCAAATACTTTGGCGTCGGGCCAAGTCGGGCGCCTTGTCAATCACAAGCTCTTGCGCAACATTCTTGTTTGGTGCGTACAGGCGTTCGTCCATGCATGGCGTGCTATCAATGGGGGTTTGGGACGCTCTACAAACGTCTGTGTAGGGGGTTTCAGCAAAGCTTTATTTACCCGTTGGCTTTGTCTAAAACATTGCACAACCGCGGTCGCGACGTGCGGGGAAAAGGAGCGGGTTCGCGGCAACCTTGCTTAGGCGGAGACAGACTTTGACCCTACACTCCGCAGTTACATTCCAGGATATGGGGCGTTCACTTACCTCACAATCCCTGAAAGAGTTACTGCTTGTGTTATCTTTCTGATTTTTTTTTGTCGGGTCGATTTTTTTGTAAGCGAAACAAACTTTTATTTTGTTATCTCCATTATTTTCTTTTCGCACGGATGCGCTACCACTTTGGGGTCGCTCACGAAGGAAATGCATAAACAAAGAGAATTGTCTTTCCCTCCTTCGTTTTCTTTTGTCACGGACGTCCTCCAACTGTAAGGTCTGCGGCCGCGTCATCCGGGCTGGATGACTGTTTGTGTATTGTGGAGTCCGCGTTGGGGTATTTGTTTGGGTGGGCCATCACTTTGTGTTTTTTTTTGGAAATCGACATTGGCCCAAAAATTGGGGTGGGCGATGACTCGGGGATGGGCGATGACTCGGGATATTACGGTAGGTGAGTGGCCTGGGCCAAACGCAAGTCGGGCGTGTTCCCAAGATTCATATGATCGACCAAAGTTGCGGTGATGGTGAGCAGAAAGCAGTCCCGAATTAGTCCGTTTGAACGTCGAGAGAGTTGAAGAGGGTAACTCTCGGGGACCGAAAAGGTGGTGCACGCGACGCCACCACGACATGTTTGACGGCACGACAAATGAACGGAGTGTGTGCCTGCCAGCCTGTTTGCCGAGTCGGCATAAAACTGCTTTTCCAATCCCAAGCATCTCTCAGTCTCCTGATGCCACATTTACTTCTTTTGGTTGCAAATGTGGATAGTCAGGTGCCTGCGCTAAAAGCGAGAAAAGAGTATGTGGCTTTCATGGTGGCCCTGAGGCTACTGTGACCCCCACCCTTGCTGCTCCTACTGACCGAACCCTCGCCACAGTCATGTCTCACAAAAAGGGAGCTCCTGGCAGTTTTCCGAGCTACCCAAACTAACACCATTTTTTGGAATGGCCATGCTTTACTCTTTCCGGCATTCTATTTATTACGGTCGCCAACCGATCTCTTGTATGGCGAAATTTCGGACATGCCTAATTATTCGAACCAATTTTCCAGAACTTTCACTCACCTCATAGAGTTAATGTATAACAATGACTGAAAATTCGGACAATGTATGCCTCGTTGCTAAATTTTTCTGGCTTTTTAGCGGCCACCCTACTGTCACCACGAACCGAACCACCAACATTTTTGTTTGTTTCAGTTTGGCCTGCAGCCTCGACACCGCATTGTACACGCATCCTATGCCAGGAGGCGCTGTCCATGCGATACAGAAGCTGGACTGAAGCTATAATCAGAATCGTTGCCTTTTTTTTTTACAAAATCGAGGTTGATTTGATTGGCACCTTTTTTTGTGTTGTTTATGGAGGGATTGGGGTCCTCTAAACGTCCCGGCACTGTCTGCTCCCGTTCTGAGCGTGCATTCTGCCGTGGTCTCCGAGAAGTGTCAAATATCGCCGACTGCATCTTTAACATTATTGCCAGCCTCAATGGCGAGGTCTGACTCCAACTTTTGTTTTGTGCCGTGCCTCTGGGAAGCCTGTCAAATCCACGGAGGGAATGTGGTCTTATAAATGTCGGGGAAACGCTTTGATGTCCGCAACTGTTCTTTGTTTTAAGTTTCGTTTAGGGAAAACTTGACCGACGCCGTCGTGACATTAGAAAGGCTCACGGACGAAGACAGTGCACACCGTACGGGTCATCGTGCAGCCGTTCCAACGCGGACCGCCGAAATGCAAAACGATCCTATCAAGCAGACGCGAAACACCATCCAGCAGTTTCTCCAGCCGTTTAGTATATAAAGTGCCAACACAGAGGTACTTTCTTCGCTGAATTAACTTTTTCGGACCGCTCAATCATTCCGACTCGTTTGCGGTCCCGATCAACTCCGAATAATCTGTCAGCGACTGCGTCTACAAATTCAGTATAGGTATCGAGAAAATGGCAAATGACGGTTATGCCGAAACTAACGTTAAAATGTTCACGCGTTCTTCCGTGGGGAGACATCACACGTTGTATAAGATGCGAGTCGAGCGGAGAAAGTGCCTAACAGGCAGCAGATGTCCAACGCTTTATGTCCCTTCATTAAGCAACTTGGAGATGAGGACGACAAACTTCACGGGTCACGAGTACCCCTCGTGCACAATACCTATAAAGGCAGGTCACTTCCCTCGAGGTTATTTCACACGCTCGCGACTCCTTACGTTTGAGCGCATTACAACCTCTCGTGATCTCTTGCGACGAGAGAGCATGCTGGCACGCTGGAGCCACCTATGAGCTGGCCCTGGCACTGCATTTCAATGAAGTGAAGGTTTGGCAGTCAGTACCCAAGCAATGGACGAGAAACGGTAGTTTTTCGAGACAATAGTGAAAGAGTGATGCGTCAAGTTTTTCAAAACAGTAGTGAAAGAATGATGCGCAAAAAAAAATAGGAAAAAATTGCAGTGGCTTAGCTCGGCTATGTCAGGATACACGTAGCGTGAGCTTAGGTTCAGCTGGTTATTCTTAGCTTTCCTGGTTGTCTAGGATTAGCTTGATTATCATGCTTACTGCTGCTTCAATGACACACACACGGTATACGCATTATGTGACTACTTCGGGATCCGATAAGTTAAGCTTCTCCGCTCTTCTTATTGCGGAGGAGGAGCCGTGTAACTGAGCTTTCGGTTGCACGTCAAAAGATGCCCAGGTGGTTCAAATTAATCCTCAGTCCTCCGCTGGGGCGTGCCAGATGCCCGTCGTTGGTTTGGCACGTAAAACCCCCAAATTTGACTTTTTTGCGCCAGCTGTGCGCCGTGTAGTTATGTATCAAGCAACCAAGCTGCCGCCCAGAACAACCGGAGAGCGCGAGCCATGATCTCGAGCGGGTGCATGCGCGCGGCGCGTGCATCGGGGACTGACCTAGGCGCCATACCAGTCCTGCCCGTTCCGTCACTGCTCCTCGCGCATGCGCAGCACGGCTCTCCAGGAGCCACGCGAAACTGCTCAACCTCGGCCTGTGTAGCTTACGCTACAATATGTGCAAATGCCAAGTGTTCCAGGGCTACCCGACAGATGACGCCAGCGTCTTCTCTCGTCATAAGAGAACACAAGAGGTTGTAGCACACTCGATCGTAAGCAGTCGCAAGTGTGTGAGGGAGAAGAGGTAAGACTCTCTCAGGTGTGAAACAGAAGCAGCCAGAGATTGTGTCAAGTGTAAAACTTAATTTAGCAATTGCTCTTCCGGAGTAGGAGGAGCCCGGAGAAAGTGCCTAACGGGCAGCAGATGTCCAACGCTTTATGGATAAGAAAATAGGCACCCAAGCACCTGTGCAGGCGAAAGTCTTAGCATTTGTTCCTCCTAAACAGCGTCTTCTGTGGCCATGCTTGTTTATTATTTGCGATCCTGACCTCGATTCGTCATTATGGACGACTCAGATTATGAACGACTTTTCTGGGGCACAGAGGTGTCCATATTAACTAGACACGACTGCATATACTAACGTATTGATAAACGAGTGTCTGGTCAAGTGATAACCGAAGACACTGAACATACGCAGAACTAAAGAAACTGTCCGCCTCTTTAATACATCCCAAAGCATGTGGTCACACGACCTTACGTCACATGTGGCATATTGTCAATTGACTGCACGTCATGTGTTCGTATGACACGACATCAGGTCACAAGACGCAACGGCACCATGTCGTGGTGCCACTTGACTGACGCCTTGGCACAACATATGGCTATGTGACATGGGCTTGTGTCACCCGATGTCTCAGTATGTCACGCGACCGCGTGACATGATGTCAGATCATGTTACGTGATACCATAACATCAGCGTCATGTGACATCATGGTGTCATGTAATGACTGTCGCACTGACGATATCACAAGGACATTGTGGCATCATCGCAGTGTTCACGTAATGACATTGTGATAAACCTTTTAAAGTGCCGAAGATGTACCTTGAACACCGCGAGGTCGTCGGCGTGACGTCATCATCGGGTGCTACACACCACGGACACAAAGAACTAAGAGCTGGCCCTGTAAATGCTATGCATGTATAACAGAGAGGCTCGAGACAAATGCCCACAATTTTCACATGGTTAGTGCACGGCTCTGTGGTTTACGACTGATAAAGAAGACGCAGCACCTGTCGGAGTGACCCACCTGAGCTGGTAGTGGCCAAGGGGGTTGTCATTGAGCACCAGCGTCTGCAGACTCACCAGCCTCCGCATCTGCGGCGGTAGCGTCTCTGCAACAACACAATGAACGCCGTCGACGTGATTGTAAGATTTTTCAATCAAAAACATGTTGCAATGTTTTTAGCTTAGATTCGGTCTTACCAGTTCGTCTTCAACAGGAAACGTTTCTCAACTATGGCAATTTCGTTTGTTGTATCCGCGGCAGCGCTTAAAGATTTTTTTCGTTAAAAGTGGGCTCAAACTGCATTGAAAATAATAAGGCGAGCAAGTTTCGTCTGCTTCTTGTACGACACATACAGACATCGCAGTTCCGAGCTCCAACCGGGAGGATAGTGGGTAGACAAAGGCTAGCTGCTTTTGTCTCTATTTACTGTATCCCTCCAATCAGAGTGAGCAAGAGCGTCATCTGCTCCTTGGCAGAGGGAGCAGTGGCGTTCGAGCGCCAAATGCCAGCGTCATCTGCTTTTCCTAGCAATGTCTGTCTTACGTTTTACGTGGCTTTCGGAAATTTGCCGATTCCTTACGAATAAGGATTTAGCCTTCGAGAAAGAGAAAAAAAAGATCCCTGGAAAGGTACATAGTTTTTGTTGACTAACAACTACCAGACGCGCAACAAGAAATGTGAGGAACAGCCGGCCGAGATTTCCTCTGCTCTGCTCTCCTGCTACCGAGGAGCAAACAGTTACGGGGGCAGAGCTTTGTCGCATGTGTGATCACGCCCTTTCAAGGGGTGTCCAAACAGGATACTACAAAACTCACGACTCCGACAAATCGTGCGACGCTCCACTTCCGGCTGCCGGGGGGAAATTTCCCCCTGTCAAATCTGCCGGGGGGAAACTTCCCCCTGTCAAATCTCCCCTCGCTACCTCCACGGCGGCCTTGCGACGGTGGAAGCGAGGTCGGCGACTTCGTGAGTCGTGGGAGATAGACAGGCATAAGCACACCTTGGCAGGCGGCGTGTGATGTCAAGACCGACAACCACCGACTTCAAAGAAAAGTGGAGGAGGCGAGGAGGAAAGTCGTGAATTTGGCTTGGTTGGTGTCCAAACAGACATACGACCGACTATCGGACGCTTCAATTTTGACGATTTTTGCAGGAGTCATGTGGCCTGCCGATTTTTGTAGTAGCCTGTTTGGACGGGCCTTCACGCGATCATTCTCTCCCTTGGGTAAGCGTCCTGTCTCATGTGCTAAAGATTCATTTTGGTCGACTCGCACGCCGTATTGGAACTTTTAGAGCGCAGCTCTTAGACACCCGTTTCCAGGTTGAGCGGCGTTGCCGTCGGCATCGGCGTAACCATGCGTGTTGCATTATGGAAAATTTTCTGCGCTAAATTTTGCGAAAATATTTTCCCGCTGAATTTAGCGGGAAAATTGCCTCGCTAAATTTAGTGGTGAAAATGACGTCACGTGACCTCAACACGAATTCAGTTTCCCCGCTAAAATTAGCGGGGAAATTTTTGCTCAATTTGCCCGATAGATTTAGCGACAATATTTCCCCGCTAAATTTAGCGGAGAAACTTTACTAAATTTAGTGGGAAATTTAGCGAAAACTTCCCGCTAAATGGGAGGGCAGCAGGCAAGGAGGGGAAGAGGGTACGGAGGGGCATACCCTCCCCTCCTCCTTTTCAATAGCTGCGCTCTAATTCGGCATTAGAGAGAATTGTAAGAGTCTTTAATTTTTCTATATGAGACCCACACGGCAACTTTTTTATATGAGACTTGGAAATTAAGAACACGAATCTCCCCCGTGCGCCGTGCGAAAACAGCGGCGATTATCTCGATCCCAATATGCCAACTCGATACGCCAGCAAATGAATAGCAATCTGATAATAAGAAGAGCGAAAAGCACTTGCCATGTAGGGTTTACCAACCGCTGGCACTGGTGAATTTCGTCCCATAGTAATTCTGAGCCACCAAAAACGCGCAAGCGCTTCGCGGAGGCATGTTCTGGCGCAGATAAACGAAAAACGTGGCAGAGCGTTGCCGTCGTCGCCACCTACGATTGCGAGGGACGCGACTGAAACCGAGCTCCGAGCAACTCCAGCGAGTCAGACGACGCGAGAACACTTACGGAGCAATGCTCGACGTAGGTTTTCTAACGTAAAAGTGCGAAACCTTTACTCCGGAGTGAGATCGAGAAACACGGTCGTGGGAAGGCGCAGACGCGGCCAAGACGCCGCGGGCGCATTAGATGAGGTTGGAGCGGAGAGCACGTGACCATGCGACGGAACGCGGAAGCTGTCGCTGATGGCGCTGCCGACCAGCCGCCGAAACAGAGTGGCATGCCCCCATTTAGGCGTTGCATGCTCCCAATAGGACCACGAGTGTGAAATTAACATTCGTTTCTTATCTTCTACATTTTGCTAATCCCGGGATCGCTATAAATGGCTCAAACTGTACCAATGCTCTCGCAAAATTGTTCCGTGAAGTATGGCAGTGTTAGTAGATCCTCACCAATGTGACTAAGCCGTTATGTCGACTCGAAAACACTAGCATGAAAACACTCACCGAGCTGGTTTCCACTCAGGTCTAGGTGAACCAGATCCACCAGGTTGACAAACAGTTGGTGGGGTATGGACTCAATCCTGCACCAGAGACACGCGCACCAAGTCAGCGCTACTCCTCAAAACTCTGTTTCCTAAATGTTCTACACTTTTTAATGTATAACTTAACAATATTATCAATCCCACAGCAGAGACTCTATTAGAAGTGCACAGCAAAAAAGAACAAAAAAAACAAAAAAAAAACAATGACAGCCACAGACACGCAGAACACCGGCAATGCATTCCTTAAAATCACATATCTACTGTAAAGTCCTGTATGATTGCCCACCCCCGAGAGCGCCCGTCCTGTATTTTCGGGCTGAATATCCTTAACATAAAAATTCCGAAACAATGACCCCCCCCCCCCCCCCCCATCCCCCCCAATCTCCGCAGGATATAGATCACGCAATGTCCAACGCGTATCGCATCAACTGCACGATATGCGGCATTGGTACGTGTGACAGGCATGTTTGCCACGTGATCCCATGTTTATGGCGCCGTGACATGTGAACGTAAAACTTGAACCTGCTGCGTCCACAATCTGCGGCATCTTCTCCCATGACGTGCGAGTTCGTAGCAAGTTCCCGCGCTTTTGTCCGCGAGCTGCGCGCGCGACATCGGTTCCCGAGACATTAGTGTTCATAGGTGGTTCTTGTGTATTTATTGCACTGTGAGGTGCGAATGTGCTGTCTCCGTGTTCTGCGGTATCCGATCCCATGATAAGAGAGTTCGAAGTGAATTCTCGCGTATTTGTCGCACCGTGGAACGCAAATTTGCCGTGTCCGTGGCCTGTGGCGCCAGTTCCTGTTTCACATAGTTTGTAGTGGTGTGCCCCTTCCCTTCGCGCTTATAACCAACTTTTTTTTATAAAATTTCGTTGTTGCATTTCGAAACATCGCCCACACCATATTTTTCACCATTTATCTGTTCTGCTGAATTTGGGTGGGCGTTCTTTGGGGACTTTCTGGTAGGCACTTTACCAACTAAGAGACGGGTTTTGCTGTAACAGTCACCTCCAGCAGAGTACTCTGCTCCCTTACTGTTCGAGGAAAATAGGAATTTCCAAAGCATACGTTGCACATCTACACTCTTCAATTGATCTGGTAAGTATATTTTGCATAATAGACACTTTTCAAAAGTGCGTGCCACCTAGTAGCTGCTACACCAGTAAATTGGACACCAAAACTCCGTTGGCATCCAGCGCGAACTTGGCTCAGCTCCTTTCGGGAATGAGTGCTGTGTCAGCGTTAGGCAATGAGTCGGATCTAATCACATGCTTTGTGCCCAAGAAATGGCGACTGCCAATGTTGCTCAATTGGGTTTTGAAAAGGGTCAATTCTAGAGATATGAGGTCTCATAAATTAATGTTTGTTGATCAGGAGTGTTTCGTCTAACATCATGTAAAGCATTTTTAGCCATTTTTTTTTTCTCCAAACTTGTTTCCGATACTTTGCCAAGGTTTCCGTTTCTGTTTATCCTCGTTGAGAAAACTCCTTTTAGGTTCGTTCTCAAGTAATTAGTTCAAAAGGAATCAATTCTAGGCCACGCTATCATGGACAAATCAATTTTACTAAAAGACTTACTACTTTGCACAAGCAGATAGATAGAAAACATGTTTAATGTTTGTGTTCAGCTGTTTGCATCTGTTTTACCCGTCTACCCGTTTGGCTTTTGGGTTTGGTGCCACTAGGGGTTAAATGGTCCCGTGTGACATGTGACATCACATGTCACATGACGTCCTGTGTCACATGACCTAAATTTAGCTGGAAAGCTCGCTGGACGCCAAGACACACGCAAACTATTTCAGTCAAGCTCTCTCACTACACTCAAGCTGTGACTTCGCTGTGTTAAGCTTTTGCAAGAACTTTCTGTGGTGCTTTAGACTTAGAAACCGGCCCTAAAACGGATTTTGCATGGAGGCACGGCCTAGGAATCGCGATTTTTTCAAAAACGTCACGTGTTTGGAAAATAGGCTGACCAGCTTTTACAACTCATAAAGAATGCTGTCCAAAAATTTTATTCCCGTAAGTAAAGTATTTACTGCGAAATAAATTATTTTCGACGTGCTGGCGGCCGCACGTATGCGCCGACGACGCGGCCGATTACGAAAATGTGCTATTTTCAAAGCGCGCTCCCTCCGCGTTTCTTAGGACTAGCATGGACAGGCCCCCCTCGTTGGAATGAGCGTCTCGCCCTCTTTCGTTTTGTTCGCAGCATTGTTCGCGATATCATGCTCACAGACCGTAAAACCCTGTAGAAAACATAGCTGAGCACGCTCTTATTGGTCAAGCTGGCGAAACAAGAGCTCTGATTCGCTAGGACGAGCCACGTGACGTCATAATCGTCTGCTAGCGCGCAATTTCTGTCAGTCATTGTTTCTTTTGCTAGCTGCTCTACGCGCCCCCCTTGACCGTTCGACTTTCTATCGCTACGATGCCGGTGACTTTCCGTAGCAAGCCTTCGTCGTTCAAGTTCGGTGGCCGCAAGCGGTTTTCGAAGCGAAGAGGGAGCGGACGACCTCCCAAGGAAGACGACGGGAGCGCATCTTCGCCGTTTCCAAGCGCTCCGCCGTCGCCGAGTGCCTTGGAATCGCCCATCGCTTCGCTGCCTCCCGCCGAACGTCACCCGGAACCATCGGCGTCCGCATCGTCCTTGCCGGTGACCGAAATCTCAAGTGAAGATGACCTCACTGCAATCGAGTGGAAGATTGCGATGATGCAACGAAAGGCGCCCGCAAAATATTCCGAGCCCAACGAGCCCGACGATCCCGAGAAGCAGCTAGGCCTAACCGAAGGCGAAGAGCTCGACGGCTACCGCTTGCTTGGCGTGTCCTGCATCGAAGCTTTAGTGAGTGCTTTGCTGTGCCCCGAGTGCGCAGGATCTTCTCTCAAACTGTCCGAGACCGGGAAGGGCGTCCTCCTTGCGTTTGTTGTCTCGTGCCCAACTTGTGGAGAAGTCGCGAGAGCTCCACACTCTGTGAATATTGGTGACACACGACAGAACGATCTCGCAGCGCGCATCGGTCTCTCGTCACGCGACTGTGGCGTGAGCTTCACAAAATTAACTCATCTTTTTACCGGGATGAATAGGCTGCTGCCGATCTGTTTGAAGACGTCCCAGAAAGTTGCCGCGAAGGTACACGATGCAGCCACAGCGGCCGCCGGCAATGTGATGAAGACCGCTGCGCAGTCGGTGCGAAAAAGGGAGAACGCTAAAGAGGGGGAACTCCTAGACGTTTGCATCACGTACGACGGCACCTGGCATAAACGCGGCCACACGTCCCACTTCGGTGCTGGTGTCGCGATTGAGTTTGAAAGTGGTCTCGTGCTGGACAACAGCGTCCACAGCAACTACTGCCAGCTGTGCACCCAGGGACCAAAGCCAGGTACAGAGGGGTACACGGAATGGATGGAAGACCACCGACCTAACTGCCAGAAGAACTTCAATGGGTCTGCCGGTGCCATGGAAGTGGAGGCAGCCACTGTTATTTTTGGCCGTTCAGTCGAAAAACACGGTATGCAGTACACCACCATGCTGTGCGATGGCGACAACAAGGCTTTTTCCAAGGTAGCTGGTCTTGAGCTCTACAACAAGGAAATCAACAAAGAGGACTGCGTCAACCATGTTGCGAAGCGTATGTATGCGGGTCTAGAAGCCCTGAAGGGAGGACACTACCTGGAAATATAAACTTTTGAACCGCTCACTCAATCGGTTTGAAATTTGGAGGGGATATTTGTAGCCATATAGAAGTAGGGCATGCAAAGTTTCAGCCTATGAACCAATTTTATGAGGTACTATACCCCCAGAATGAAGTAGAACATAGCTCGGCATGGAATTTATTTATTTATTTATTTATTTATTCAAAATACCTCAAAGGCCCGGTGGGCATTACATGAGGGGGGGTTATTTTCCAACAAAGGCATATAGTACAACGCAAAAAACATTGAAACAAAAGAATAACTGAAATTAGAACATATTGGTGTGCGACAAACGACGACAATAAGCACAGGACAATAACTAAACGTAGTTAAATCAGTCATGGGAAACACTTTGGGACAAAATAACATAATACAATGCTAATAATAACAGAGCACCGAATAATGTCAGCTTGCATACTAGCCTGGGATGAGAAAGAAGTTAGTAAGGGCGCAGCGAAACATTTTTACATCAGATATGGTGACAATGTCGTCGGGAAGACCGTTCCAGTGTTTGATGGCTTGAGGAAGTGCTGAGTTATTAAATGCTAACGTTGAACCAAAAAGGCGTTTAAAGCTTTTGCTGTTATTTTGACGATGTGACACTCTATTCGGTGGTTCTAAAAGTGATGAGCTGGAAAGACCGGGGTTATAATGCAACCGATGAAGTAAGCAAAGAAGTGCGATTAGTCGACGAGTCTCGAGGGGATGAATAGAGTTATTTTGCTTAAGAAGGGAGACGCTGGCAAATCGGGAATAAGATGATGATATGAATCGGGCAGCACGGTTTTGGACAGATTCTAACTGGTTAATTAAGTACTTCTGATGAGGATTCCAGATAGGTGAAGCGTATTCTAGTTTTGGGCGTACGTAGGTATTATAGGCTAGATGGCGTAGATGCGCGGGTGCGGCTTTTAGGTTTCGCTTTAGGTACCCGAGAGTACGTGACGATTCAGCAGTTGTAATGTTAATGTGGGTGACCCAAGAAAGATTCGAGGTCAGATGCACGCCGAGGTACTTGTAAGATGAGACAGCAGGAAGAGAAGCGTTATTTAGGGCATAACAGAAAGATGAGACTGAGCGTTTCCTAGTGAATGAACCAGATTACATTTATTTATGTTTAGTTGCATCTCCCATTTTACACACCAGTCGAGAACCTTGTTAATATCACTTTGTAGGATGTCATGGTCAGTTTGGTTGTTAATTTTTCTATACAACACACAATCGTCAGCGAAAAGCCGGATTGTAGATGACACGGTGTTTGGAAGATCGTTGATGTAAATCAGAAAAAGAAGGGGCCCAAGGACTGTGCCCTGTGGGACACCAGAGGTTACATCGGTAGTCGTAGAGTGAAAGTTGCCAACCACAGTAAATTGCTGTCTAAGAGTTAAAAAGTTGCGTAACCAAGAGAGCGTGAGGGAATCCAGGTTTAGAGCAGAAAGTTTGGATATTAGGCGACAGTGGGGTACCCGGTCAAATGCTTTAGAGAAGTCTAGGAAAATAGCATCGGTTTGAGAGCCGGAGTCCATGTTAGTATGAATATCGTGGGTGAACTCGAGCAGTTGTGCTTCGCATGAGTAGCCCTTCCGAAATCCATATTGGTACTTGTAAAAGAAGTTGTTGCTTTCAAGATGTCGTATGGAATGGGAAAATACTATATGTTCTAACAGTTTTGACACGACACTGGTTAAGGATATGGGGCGATAGTTAGCTACAGATGATTATTGCCAGACTTAAAGACTGGAACGATCTTCCCAATTTTCCAGTTCAGGAATG